>JAHHUM010001459.1:600000-995837 GCA_036173005.1 Crenichthys baileyi
TCCGTGAGGCGGACACCCTGTCTACTTTTAAGGCTAGGCTTAAAACTTTCCTTTTTGATAAAGCTTATAGTTAGAGTGGCTTAGGTTATCCTGAGCTATCTCCCTTATTTTACCTCCGTCTTCTTCTCCCCTTGTTTGATGGAGTAAGGGGGAGTCAGGTTTAGCCTAAACCGGCTCAGTTATGGTTAAGGTGCAAACACACCCTCCATTTCTGCTACCTGTATGACCCCCTCTCTTTTCCAATGGTTATGGTCAATCTGACAGAGAGAGGTATCCCAATCATTGTGGTTTTTAGTATAACAATGGCCATCAGTGGGCTCTAGATGGACAAACTGTCTACTTTTAAGGCTAGGCTTAAAACGTTCCTTTTTGATAAAGCTTATAGTTAGAGTGGCTTAGGTTAACCTGAGCTATCTCTGTAGTTATGCTGCTATAGGCTTAGGCTGCTGGAGGACATAATGACCACTTTCACCCTCATCGCTACTTTCTCACACTACTCTTCAATTTTGTATTATTTGCTGTTATTTCAGCTTTTAACTTTGTTCTCTCTCTTTTCTCTTCCTAGAAGCTACACCTGGCCTGACCTTTCTGGAGAGGGGATTCCTCCAAGCTTCTGCTGGCAACAACTTAATGCTCACCCTCTACCGATGATCCACATGGCCCTGTCTTTCTAACTAACTAACTCTATGTGCTCGCTTTCAGACTCTAAACTTGAAAACTGGCTCAGAGTTTATCTGTTCCTTCTTTCTAGGTGAAACGATTAAAGGAGCTACATCCATTAACATTTACCTTTTCCTTCCCATAGAAAGTACTTCTGGATCAGTGCTTCTTTCTTCTCTTTGTGTCTCTGCTCTGTTCTCTCTAACCCCCAGTCGGTCGTGGCAGATGGCCGCTCACACTGGTTCTGCTGGAGGTTTCTTCCTGTTAAAAGGAAGTTTTTCCTCTCCACTGTTGCTACATGCATGCTCAGTATGAGGGATTGCTGCAAAGTCAACGCCAGTGACTGTCCACTGTCTCTACATGCTCATCCGGGAGGAATGAATGCTGCAAGTCACTGACTGGATGCAATCTGCTGGGTTTCCTTAGATAGAAAAACTTTTTATCCAATTTGAATAAATAACAGAATCTGACTGCACTGTTCAATGATTAAGATTAATTGGAATGTATGTACCTGACTTTTGTGAAGTGCCTTGAGACAACATGTGTTGTGAATTGGCGCTATATAAATAAACTGAAACTGAAAGAATAAAGTTATGTTAAAACCAAGCACACCATTGTTTTTCTTGTGAAATTCCCAATAGGTTTGATGTGTCACATGACCCTCTTCCTATTGAAATAACAAAAGTTGGATTCAACATGGCCGACTTCAAAATGGCCGTCATGGCCACCACCCATCTTGAAAAGTTTCCCCCCTCACATATACTAATGTGCCACAAACAGGAAGTTAATGTGACCAAACGATTCCCATTTTATTAAGGTGTATCCATATAAATGGCCCACCCTGTGTGTGGATGTGGCCCACCCTGTGTGTGAATGTATATATATATATAAATATATATATATATATATATATTCATTATAGCAACAGTCCAGTCCTTTTTCTTCACGCTTCTGATGGTATCTCTGGTTTAGGAGTGGCTCAGTACAAGAATAACAACAGTTGTAGCCTAACGGCCTGGATATGTCTGTGTGTTTTGGCTCTTAAAGGACTGATGGAACTAAATCACACCAACACCAGTAACATCCCATACCTTCCAGCTCCACAATGGTGACTTTTATTACATTCTGAAATTTAAATAAGTTTTTTAAAGTTTTCTAATGGGCTCCTTATCCCTTTTATTAAAACCAGCTTTTAGTTGAATGCTGTTAGAGTATACCCTGAGCTTTGCACAAAGAAAACAGGCTATGACCTGGTTGATGCAATGACACAACCAGAGAATAGAAAATTATTTACTCATTAAAGTAATTGTTCCTGTGTTTGTCTTTGTGAGGTCATTACAGCTGTTCCTTTCAGATTTCCCCACAGGACACAAAGGCTGAGCTGCTGTGTACATCTTCCGGTAAATCAGGTTATACACTGGATGAAACATTAATGATTCACATGGGGATATGAAGCAGCAACAGAGAAGAGGATATAGATAAAATTGAAGGAAAACAATGGCCAAATGCAGTGAAAATAATTAGCAAATTGGCTGAAAAACTGGTCTGGAAATGGGTTGGGATGTGGGAATTCGATGGATCTCTTGAAGTAAATCTAAAATAAAGTTGGTGAAAAATACATTAATACTGTCAGTCTTTCCCTTCACCCTTAAATGACATGATCCATCCACATCTCTCCTTCACTTCTGATGGGGAAAGGTAGAAATGTTCTCATTCATCTTCATAACAACACAGCTGCCGTTTCCTGCAGCATTTGCTCTCTTCACCTGTCTCTGGTATGTGCTTGAAGAGTAAAGGTAAAACCTGTGTTTATGTCTCTACGGATGTGTGTGCTCCTGTCTTTTTCCATCAGGTTGATGAAAACATAACGCTAACTGCAGGAAACTGCAGGAAGAGAAGAAACAGGTAAATTTTTCAGAATGAAACCAGGGTTAACAGAGTCTGTTAGGGTAAAAGCAGATCAGAAAACACAGAAAAGTGAAAAGTAACAAACATTTCTCTACCAATGAATGCTTTCAAATATGCTCTTAATTCAAAATTCACACTTCATCACAAGAAGGCTTATCCAGGCACCATCTTGCAAGGGCAGCATGTCACTTGTGTTTGGCTGTGCCTCTGCCATATTGCTTGTTTACTTTACATGTTATATTATTGTAACGTTTCTGTCTGGGGTCAATTCCTTGCAGGTATATATGACGCCACTCACTACTGGCAATCCTCTCAGCGATTGTCAGCCTTCAGAGTCATCAAAACAAATTTGCATTTCCACCACTGGTGGAAACCAGTGTGCCTCCACATTGGCAAAGAAAGTCGGGGAACAGAGCCAGCTTCCTCATTCTGTACCGTAGACGTGGGAGAAACCCAGCTGTGTCAGAGTATTATTCCAGGGTTCCAAACAGGTGATTTAACGTAAGATATGTTGTGCCAGGCTGGTCTCCACACTCCCAGGAGTTTCCCACACAGGTTATCACCTGAAGCTTTTGAAACGAACCAAGGATGCATCTATCCTTGGTTCGTTTCTAACTCACTACGAAGCTTGTGCCATCATCCTGACCCTGTTATAGACTCCTCTACACATCCCACAGAGGCTTCCTCCATTTTAATTATGGTAATTAATGCATGCTGTTGGGACCCCAGCCATGGGTTACAACATTAAAAGCCAGTAAGAACTTTTCTGTAACTTTCAAAATAAATCGCATTAACCTACTTCCAGCTCAGCCAGGAACAGGAGTAACAGCGGACTTCCAGTGACGTCACTGTTTGAATAAAAACTCTGCGTTCCAACAAACAGCTCTCTTTCAATGCGGATCCCCACGGGAACCGGAAAGGAGAGGCACAGCGCGCATGTCTCCTTGCTGGCAAGCAGACATAACTTTTCAAACTGGATCCAAGAGTGCCATACGATCACACGATCATATGCAACAAAGTTAGGTATGAAGGAACTGCTGTTTGTGTATCCATGATTCAGGATATCATAATTATTTCCAGCTTGACTATTTTTATCCCACTTACAAGTTCGCTTCTACAATAACAAGTCCATTAGTCTTTCTTCACTCCAAGAACATTTCCTTATCTAACTTGTTCCCAGACAGGCCTTGCATGCTGCTCGGAGTGACTGTTTCCTTATGCCCAGAACAGTCTACACATAATTCATTTTAACATATGGTAAAAACAAAAGTAACACTTTTAATCTACCATACAAAGCTTTAAGCTTCCACATATTCAATCACGAACGGGGTAATTAAGGTGCAACCGTGGCTTGACTTTTCTTTCTGAGGTCTACAGAAGCAAACTGTTTTTCCAAAGAGTTCCCAGCAGAGACCCTGTCTCTACAATGCTGAATGGAGCGTTTTCCCTGTCTGAAAGAAGGACAAAGGTACCGCAACACAGCACACCGATGTGCGTGCAGTTTGGCCGGGCCGGCAGATCTAGCTGCCCCACCCCACAGCTATGGAGGTTAGCTGCAAGCTAACCCTTTGTTTACCCACACGTGGATGTTTTCCTCAACGCCCAGGACAACTTCTCTTCAGCACAGTTCACGTAAGAGGAAGTGTTTGCGCAGAGAAAGTTAGCTTAGAGTTAAATAATCTAAATAATGTTAATTTAATGACATTTGTTTTTGTTTGTGTTGAGAAACTTAGCTACAGTAAAGGCTAGCAGACTAGCACTCAGCTAAGGATGTGTTCTGTGTTGTGTTTTTAAAGTTAAGACAATCTTTATTTAAAGGGTGGTTTTTAAACACAGAAGATCGGCCATAACGCGCCATCCACGTTCATGCATTTCAACCTTTTTATTAGTGGTATTTTAAAGGCATGTGTTTTATTCTGATGACAAGCTATAAGCTTCTTTTGTTAGCTCCAACCGCTAACGGCTAAGAACACATGCTCGTCCACTTTATGACTCAGCTGAAGATCGTTTACCCAGAAAGGTTGTTAGTTTCCAATCTAGGAAGTAATATTTCCCTAAATATTATTTTACTAAATGTGATAACTAATTAAAGACCCATAAAGACCCATTTATCCAAAAGATTTGGTTCTTATTCAAAATAATATTTCATTAAATATTATTTTAATAAATAAAGGCAGCTAATTAAATACCTTTGAGAATTAGTCATCCAGAAGATAATCAAGATAATCATTGGTTCTCAAACATAAATAACATTGAATGGTAATGGTCATGGTTTTCAACCATCTTTGTTTCACTTGTTTATATTGTACATAGCCCAATAGTCTTCCTTATTTTTTCATTTTGCTTGGTAGTTTAGTTGGGTTGTTTTAGTATAGTAAAGAGTTTGTTGATTGAAATATGTTTGACTATGCGTTGACTTATTTTTCTTAATAAATCCTTGTATTTTAAGAAATTGTGTGAATTCATTCTGTGTGTACAGAGTTTTGATGTTCAATCATGCCAGAGCTTGGCTCATCCCTTTCAATTTTGTCTTAATACCACCGCCTTATTGGGTTGGTATTCACAGGACAACCCTTAACAGACCGAAGTATTATTTAATAAAATATTATTATTAAATAATATATTCATATTCATAGTCTCAACAATGCTCTATTGAAAACAAGTCCCTCATTTTAAATTACTTATTTTGCATAGAGAAGGTAGAAAATGAAGACAACAGGCCAAGGAGGTGGCACACTCTTCAACCGGCATTGGTCCATCAGTATTGTCAATAATTAACAACTCCCAAGGTTTTGTTCCACCTTACTTCAAAATGGCTGAGGGGACTTCTGATGCAGGAAAATGTTCTGTGTTGCCCCTACTTGATCTTTGCACCGCCTTTGAGACTGTTGACACCACAACTTTTCAAAAAAGGCTGGAGGTTCTGGCTGGTATTTTTGGTTCTGCATTGGACTGGTTTTCTTCTTATCTATCTGATAGGACATTCTGCATCAAGACAGATAAGTTATCCCCAGACTCTGCTTTTCTTACCTGTAGGGTTCCACAAGGGTTAGTTCTGGACTAATTATTATTTTCTTTTTATATTCTTCTATTAGGTGGTATTATTCAGGCTTCTTCTGATATCTCCTATCACATCTATACAGATGACATTCAATTGTACGTATATTTTAAACCCCACCAGCTCAATTGGCTGTCTTCGTCCAATGTCTGGTTTTAAGCACAACTACGACAGACTTTGACAATGGTTCCTAGTCACCTGCATTCTAAAATGAATCAGAAAGTTGCTTGATTTTGCCCAGCAACCAAACCCAATGAAAAAAATCTAGCAATTACGTTTGATCTTCATTGGGCTTTGACTCAAACATCAGATCCATTTCTCATATACAAGACATGGTCTCCCAAGCAGATCTAGAGAATATTATTCATGCATTTGTGTTATTTCATAAAGACTACTGTAATACTCCTTTAAACTGCATATACACATTTTCAAAGTAATCAAGATACTGTCATTTGTATTGTGTTTGGCAGGCTGGGCTCAGGTTGTAGGCTGACTGCTGAGTAACTTACAGTTTTCATTTGAAAAAAAAAGCTAATTTTGCATACTAGGTATTTATTTAATTAATTATTCTACATTTATTTAATAATTGTAAACATATTTTTTGTACAATTATTTATTTGATGTATTTTAATTTCTGATGTACCACCTAATACACGGTTTTTAAGAATAGTGTAGGTTGTGTGACTCTTGCTAACCCCAGGGCCTCTATGTCTCGAAATGTTTTCTGTGTCAGCAATTATAGGACCATTTAAAATCGCTCAGATTCTGGAACATCGCTCATGTATTTTGTGCTTCAAAACAGAAGATTTTAAAAAAAGAATTAACAAAATTTTGGTGCCAAGACCTCAGCAGTGTTACTCTTCCAGAATAAGAAAGGGTTGCTATGTATAAGTTGTAGAACTGGGATTGGCAGCTTCAAATTACTTTAAAGCTCTACAAAACAGCTTTTTAGTCTCTCTCTTGCTCCAAATCTCCTCTTGATTCTCTTTCTCTTCACCTCAAATATTCCATATCCTCATCTTCCCCCAGAATTACCATCTTGTGATCACTTCTCGATTCAACGCCTCCCCGTTGTCTAGCCTAACAGAGTGATTTATAATCATGTTCCTTTTTTCCTGCTGAAACGCCATTACTGTCAAAGTTACAATGGAAGTATACAGCCTCTCTTCACCCTTCACTAGACACGTAGTAACAAATGGTGAATACACAAAAAAGAATGTTATGGGCAAGAACTTGGAAAAATCTGGGTAAGGATTAAAAATCAAAAAGGAAGCTTAAGGGAATAAGCTTAAACAAAAACAGAAAAAACACTTAGGATACAAGGTGCCTGACCAGTTGGACAACACTTGACTATTATAGTGATCATTTAAAGTAATTACCAACTAAAACTCTATATATCCCTGTATATGATAAAAAACAGAGAAAATATTAAAGCAGAGGGAGAGAAAGAGACATAAATAAGTATAGATGGGAGGTAAAAAGAGTGAAGCAGTACTCAGGCTGTGTGTCATAGAGTCCCCAGAGTTCTAATTATCACTGTATGAATTATTACATCTGTAACTTCTGGATCTCCCCTGGAGTCTCAGCTCTTCTGCCTTCACCCATATACACCTCTAGACCACCCTTCACTTCAGGCTGTTTCTCCCTCCTACCGCCCTCTATTTTATTCCTGCTCCCTCTCTTCCTGTCTCATCCAAAAACAGCTTTATACTCCATTAGTCATCTTAAGCCTTTCAAGTCCCTTGAAAGCCTAACTGGTGAAGACTTTGATTCATTTCTGTCGAAATCTGATTATGAAATTTGATTAGCTTGAAGTTGTTTATTGTAAAAAAACTTATACTTAAAATTAATATTTACAGAATTCTGTCTCAACAGTTTGGTCCAGAAAGCGGGTCTTGTCTATTTGCACTCCCTGCAGTAGGTGGTGTTAATACACTGTAATGTGAGTCGACACCCATCGTTTCACACTATAGAAGACGACATGCAAAGTTTGTTTAATATCGTTAGCCTCAAAGCTAAAAAGTCATATGACTTGGGCAAATATGCTATAAAGGGGGTAAAATTTTTATTTTTGCATGGCAAAAAAGGTATGATGTCAAGGGATAGATATGTTTTTTCTGGGGCTGCACTGTGGGGAGAAAGGGACTTTCACGCGTAAAAACCCCCTGATTTAAAAGATTAAATCATCTTACCTTTGTGTCATTAAGTTCAGGAAAAGCCTGCTAATCAGCTAAAATACAAATCAGAATCAGCTTTATTGCCAAGTTTGTACAGATGAATAATGAATTTGACTCCATTACACTTTACTCTCAGTAAGGATTATTTTATTTATTTAATTATTAATTTTATTTGGTATATATATAATAGTGTAAAGAAAGAATAAGAATAAATAGGTGAGATAAAGTAAGGAAAAAAAAACAAACAGGGTGTTGGAAGAAATACTGCCTTAAAATGCCTTGGTGAGCTTTAACAATCATCATTGGGATTTGACTCATGTCTCTTGAGGCATGAGTCAAATTATTCAATTAACTGCATGTAAGACCTTCAGGGTTACATTTTCTAAAACGTTTAGGATTGCTAAAATGTAGATGGCAAACAAGACTCCTGTAGGTAAACTAAGAGTTGGATGTTTCCTCTCTTTATGCTGCTCACATCAATCTGCTATCATTTGGCCACACTGTTAATAGAAAAACACAATTCATGTCTTATGTTTCCATGGTAACAATGATAATGTTCCTGTTCAAAAGTGTGAATGAGAGGCACTCGCTCACACACACAAACCTGCACGTGTAAGCACCTTACCTGGTATGGATACAGAGTAACTCCTCCATTAGTCCGGTTCTGGTGCTGATGAGCCTGTAAAGCAGCTGCACTCAGTACTGCTCCTCCACTGTTATTACTGGGGCTGTTTACTCCGCTTACTGGTTGCTGTTGGGCACCAGCTTTTCCTGAACTGGGGGAGCCATTCCTTCGGTCTACTCCTGCTCCCAGACCCAAGGAGCTGGGCTTAGATCCCATTCTGTGTCCTGCTCCTTGGAGCTGTTGATTTATGGGACCACAGCTGGATGTTAGTACCCCTGAGGGACTCCCTTGACTGGGGATGGACTGTCCATGGACTGGGCTTGGTGTCGGGGTCAGACTGGGGCTTGGAGAAGGAGACTGCGATGAGGAGTGAGGAGTGTACGAAGCAGTCACAGAAGAAGAAGGAAGAACCGAAGGAGCCCATTCACGTGAAACCGCACCACCTGGTGCTCCGGAGAGTCCTGTTGTTCCTGAAGGTCCGTGAGATCCATATCGAGCTGGAGGTGAAGAAGTGGGAGACAGATCCCACTGATCGAGGGTGAGGACCATGCGCACAGCTTCCTGTTTGAGTTGAGTGAGGTGCGTGGCACAGACATCACAGCGACTATCACGCTCGTTCCACGCCCGCCGAGAGCTGTTGGGCACCTGAAGTTTGTCATGGAGAAGGAGGGAGAAGGAGGGATCCTTTAAAGAGAAATGAAGACAAAACGGTCAGATCAATGCCAGTGGATGGAGGAATAATTGCACGTTTAATTATCTAAGTACAGTATATAGTGGAATCAGCTGAAGACTATGTCAAACCTAAAAATGAGGAAGAAATGGTAAACTGTTCAGCCAACAAGATAAAAATAATTTAAACTTCCAGAAATATTGCTGTTAGACGAAGAGAAATGCATCTTTTACGAAAGTGTGCACAATTGGCTTATATGCTTCTGGAGTGACTGAAGCTAGTCTGTTTTCCTAATTTTCTACATATTTTTTTTTTCCTTCATATATTTAATATGAACAAAAATATAAAAGACAAACCAACCACTCAAGTGTAATGAATACAAATTTTGTGCCAAATACAGTAATTTTCAATAAATGTATGTTCTGATGAGGCTTGTTTGTCAGATTAAAAGTACCTTTTGAAAATAACCTTTAAGCAGGTATTAAACATACTTTTTATTAAACCTACCTTTTTGTATTAAAAATGTTTTATCGGTCTGATGCAATATTAACGGTAAATGTCGTGTCTCATTAGCTGTAAGCAGAAAATCATAATTAACAGAAAGAAAGGTTTGAAAATGTGTGTGTAATTAATCTATACAATGTGCTTCACTTAGTGAATTGAGTTACTAAAATCAATTAATTTCTTAGTGATTTTCTAATTTATTGGATGGGTCTGTAAACTGAGAAAGTAGAAGAAAAGCTTTTCATGCAAAGGGCTAAATATTTTATATCCTCAAGCTCTGCAAAAATAAAAATTTGTTTTTCTATAAAAAGCCAATACAAGCAGTCTGATAAAAAAAGAAAAGCTTAATAAAAGGTGACATTTCGTCTTTTTTTTTCCACATATGTTAAACATTTTGAGACAATTACAAATTAAACTCTTTTTGTAGGTGTATGAACTCCGTTTGCTTGAAATCACAGCCAGGATTACTTGATAAAATACCTGATCAAGTGATACAAGATGTACCAAACTAAGCCACACAATGCAATGGATAGAAGAAATAAAAAGTTCTGAAAGATTTAGAGACTGGATTGGAAAAATAAGGTTTGGGAGTGGTTAAAAAGTGTACATTTATTTACCTCAGCAAAACAAGGCATACCAGTAGAAAGGTTTTTGCTTTTGCACAATTCATCTTAAAGCAAACGAGATTAGAATGAAACAATAATTGAGGTAATAGATAAATTAATTAGATTCAGATCCAGTATATATTAATTTACCCTTGGTAAAGGCATTTAGACTGAACTCAAATTGTCCGCGGCAAAAATCAAAACCCCAATTCCAATGAATTTGGGACATTGTGTAAGACGTAAAGAAAAACAGATCACAATGATTAGCTAAACCTGTTCAACCTATCTGCAATTAAATACACTTAAAGACAAGATATTGAATGTTCAAACTGATGACAGCAAGTGTTGCTCCAAAACCTGTATGTACAGGGGATGGACAATGAAACTGAAACACCTGTCATTTTAGTGTGGGAGGTTTCATGGCTAAATTGGACCAGCCTGGTAGCCAGTCTTCATTGATTGCACATTGCACCAGTAAGAGCAGGGTGAAGGCTCAATTAGCATGTAAGAGCACAGTTTTTTGCTCAAAAAAATTTGGGAAATGCATGAAATTTTTGGGGACATACCAGAGTTAAAAGAGGACAAATTTTGGTGCACGTCTTGCTGGCGCATCTGTGACCAAACAGCAAGTCTTTGTGATGTATCAAAAGCCGCGGTATCCAGGGGGTAATGTTAGCATACCACCAAGAAGGACGAACCACATCCAACAGGATTAAAATTGGACGCAAGAGGAAGCTGTCTGAAAGGGATGTTCGGGGGGCAACCCGGATTGTATCCAAAAAAACATAAAACCACAGCTGCCCAAATCACGGCAGAATTAAATGTGCACCTCAACTCTTCTGTTTTTCACCCAAACTGTCCGTCGGGAGCTCCACAGGGTCAAAATTACACGGGCCGGGTGCTATAGCCAAACCTTTTGGTCACTCATGCCAATCCAAAAAGCGGTTTTTCAATGGTGCAAGGAGCGCAAAAAATTTGGGCTGGGCGATGTGAAAAACATGTATTTTTCTCTGATGAGTCCACCTTTAGGTTTTCCCCCCATCAGGGAGAGTTACGGTGTGGAGAAACCCCAAAGAAGCGTACCAGCCAGACTGTTGCATGCCCAGAGTGAAGCATGGGGATGGATCAGTGATGGTTTGGGCTGCCATATCATGGCATTCCCTTGGGCCCCAATACTTGTGCTAGAGGGGCACGTCACTGCCAAGGACTACCAAACCATTTTGAGGCCCCATGTGCATCTAATGGTTAAAACATTGTATCCTGAAGGGGTGCCGTGATCAGGATGACAATGCACCAATACACACAGCAAGACTGGTGGAAAGATTGGTTGATGAACCTGAAAATGAAGTTGAACATCTCCATTGGGCCCCAGTCACCAGATCTAAACATTATTTGGCCACTTGGGGTGTTTTGGAGGAGCGAGTCAGGAATGTTTTTCCCTCCACCAGTATCACGTAGTGACCTGGTCACTATCCTGCAAGAAGAATGGCTTAAAATCCTCTGACCACTGTGCAGGACTTGTATATGTCATTCCCCAAGAAATTGACGCTGTATTGGCCGCAAAAGGAGGCCCTAGACCATACTAATAAATTATTGTGGTCTAAAACCAGGTGTTTCAGTTTCATTGTCCAACCCCTGTACCTTTCAGCATTTATGGTGCCTTCACAGATGCACAAGTAACCCATGCCATGGTCTCTAACACAACCCCATACTATCAGAGATGCTGGCTTTTAAACTTTGAGCTGATAACAATCCAGATAGTCCTTTTAGATATTATGGACCTTGCAATTGTACGTCAAGAAACATTCTTACACTGTTGGACAATTTGCTCATGCAGTTGATCACAGTGGTGAACCTTGCCCCATCCTTGCTTGTGAACAACTTAGCCTTTCAGAGATTCTGCTTTCATTTCCAATCATGACACTCACCTGTTTCTAATTAACCTGTTTACTCGTGGGATGTCCCAAACATGTGTTTTTTGTTGCCCCTGTCCCAGCTTTTTGAAACATGTTGTAAAAATCAAATTGAAAATGAATTTTTTTTTGCAAAAAATATTTGCATTGTTTTCTGTTTTTGTTTACGTTTTACACAACATCCCAACTTCATTGCAATTGGGGTGGTATAATCAATCAATTGGAAGTCTGCACATTGCACTTATAAAAAGCGAATTAATCAAAGCACACATGCAAACATTTTTTTATGAAAATACTATATTAACAATGCCAGTAGAAATAATCTTGTCAAGAATACAACCTTTGTAGAAATTCTAATAAATAGAAATGTATAAAGGTTGTAAACCAGTGATGGATGCTGTATGTCCCCCCGATCTGGACTCTGGTAGATTTAAACCGTGAAATTCCTAATGGTGCACAAGCATGCTGCCGCTTGACTTAATCATATAAACCTGGTGTTTGTTTGTATGCATTTGTCCTCTGTTAGTGCTAACATTATAGTGTTGCACCCAGCGACTGCAGTGAGTTCAGAGATTTGTATAAAAAGGAAGCAGTCGATAGGTGTGGGCTGAATGTACATGCTTTTCCAGGCTAATTGGAACCACTTGGCCTGAACAAAGCTGCACTAAATCTCCGGCCATCACTCTTTGGTCTAAATATTTAAGTTTACAAGCAAAAGTACAGTGTATTCAGGTACAGTGTCTAAACCTCTCTTGACCTCAGTGAAAGTAGTTTTGTTGCAATTTACACAAAACATTAAAGGCTTATCTGACAAAACTCACTGAAAAGGGACAATTTTTACATTTAAATATAGTTATACTAAGGCCTCCTAAGAATGCTGACTGTTGGAGAAAATTGTAAATGATTTCAGATGGGTCTACAGCAAGTCTGATGAGTTGGGGAAACAATAATTCAACAAACCTTCTGGAGTAGTTGAAGTCATTTTTTTTTGCTACCTACAGTTCCTCGCAAAAGTATTCACACCCCTTGAATATTCTCACCTTTATTCACGCTACATCCGTGGTTTTGTAGAACTGCCTCAAATTTCTCCTCTAAAGTTTATTTTATTAGAAAAGATATTTCCAAACAGCGAATTTATTACCATTTTGAAAACTGCCCCTAAGACATTTTCGATGTACTTTATTACTCTGACGGAGCAAAGATCTCTGCAGTTCAGTTCAAGACACAGGTTTTAATCTGAATATCTCAGTACACGACAGCAGGGAAGAATCTGCAGATAGAGATGTTAATCAAGGTGATGTGTTGGCTCTCTCCGTTTATTGACTTTTAATCAATACATGAGTTATAATCACACGGACCTCATCAGCGTGTGTATATGTGCCTCCAATTATTAAGCCTGTCATAGATGTCTCACAGCAGATCAAAACAAGCAGATATTAAGACACAAAGACAGATGATTGACAGAAAACACACTGAAACATTTAGAAAGATATAGTGATTTATTAAGTCTTTGCTTGTCTGCAGACATTTTGCAGTTAGTTTACTCTAATATTCATTTAATTTCTACATCATCCAGCAGGCTAGTAGAACACCTTATAGTCTATCAGTTTGTGCATGAATAAGCCTCTGTGACTAAGAAAGCGGGTACTTTCTCTCTATCAATATACCCGTTTGTCCATGTGTATGTCTGAGTGCTTATGTGGATACAAAGCAACGCTTCATCTAATCGTAAAATACCTTCTTAAGGCAAGAGCTGCCTCCTCGACTACATCAACAAAGTGCACGACCAAAAGATATACTCACACATGCACAGCAGGACCCTCAGTGTGTGTGTGGTCGGGTGGTGCTCAGAGATAAAGAGTACCTTGTAATTTGTGCAAACCAGTTGGAGTAGTCTGGCACATGGAAGACTGAGGTCAAACCTGGTGCCTAAATGTACTAGTCAACTGGGTTTTACTTTGCAAAAGGTTTCATACAATCTGAATGTATTCACATTTGAGTAAAAGAAATTAAATAACAGTAATTATAATAACACATTTTTAAATGCATCATCTACTGGCCCCTGGTAGAAGGAGAGGATGTAAAAGCCCAAAACGTTTGCAAAAAGATTAAAGTGAAAATGAGAAGTAAAACAGAGGTTTTACTGAGCAACTCAAATTGACACATTCTTGTTATTATTCTTGTATTGCACCTATAATAAAGTTGTTCAACACTCCTTGTTCAAAGAAAAATATTGCTTAGGGCAAACATGGTGTGCTAAAATGTTGTTTAAAGTGGTCTTCGTCAGATATCGGTAATTTTGAGAATGACAAAGAACAAACATTAAAAACATGTGCTGTGCTTTCTGGTTCTGTAAGGCTTAGTCTGTAAAAGCAAAAACGGACATGTCATCTACTTTCACGTCCAAATGTTCACCCCTAAACAGGCTCCTTCTCTGACAGCAATAGGTTTGCTTTGCTCTATTATTGGCTCTATCATTAGTGTAGGAGTACAAATAATCAGAATAATGTTTCTCAGGTACCTTTTGTCTCACAGTCATGAGAAATACAGTCAAAACGCACCATTAAGGATAAAAAATGTAGCAAGAGGAACAAAGGTGGAACTCAAACAAACCAAGACGAACCAAGATATCTGTTCCTGACAGAGTATGTGTGTAGATGTAAATAGGAGAAGTGCATTTTACAAAAGTATTGAACTTTTTAACATTTCTCTCATTTTACAACCACAAACTTCAATTTATTTTATTGGGATTTTATGTAATGGACCAACACAAAGAATTGCATAATAATGAAGTGGAGGTAAAAGGACACATAATTTTAAAAAACATTTACAAATAAAAATCAGAAAAAAATGATGCACATTTGTATTCAGACCACCCCACCACCTGCTGCTTCTCTAGAGTTACTGTGGGCCTCTTGGCTGCTTCTGTGATTAATGCTCGTTTGTGTGTAAGAGCATTAATCACAAAGGCCATTTTGCGAAAACTGTCCTTCCAGTTTAGTTGGGTGACTACATCTTCATTGTTTGCAGGTGTATCATGCACTTTCCATTTTCAGATGATGGATTGAACAGTTCTCCATGACAGGGTTAAAGCTTGGGATATACGGTAGTTTTATAACCTAATGGTACCAAACCTCACCACAACTTTATTTCTGACCTGCCTGATGTTTTCATTGATCTTCATGATGCTGTTTGTTCACTAGTGTTCTCCAGCAAACCTCTGAGGCCGTCACAGGACAGCTGTGACTAAAATGAGATTAAAGTACACACAGATAGGCTCTATTAACTAATTAATTGATGCCTGAGGGTAAGACTACACAATATTTGGAAGCATTTATTGTAATATTGCTAAATATTGTGATAATGAAATAGATTAGGAATAACATTAGGATTTTACTGCCTCTTTGCCTATTTTGTATCATCGTAGTTTCCTGACCATTTTTATTGAGCATTTACTTCCCAGCCACAAAAAAATATCCATATGGTGTGCGTCAGTGGCAGTTAGAGACCATCACATTTACCAAATATTTTACTTGCATCCAGAGTGTGAATGCGTGGCACTCTAAATGTGACGTCCAATCAAACAATGCCTCAGAGCAGTTTGTTGCCATTGTGATATTGCAGGCATTGACAATGCAATACAGACTGCCTTCAAATTTATTGGGCAGCTCTACCTGTCGGTATTGGTTTGACTTGATTTTATTTCCGGGTATCAGAGTATGAAAGAATGAATGCAAATGTATGGCACAGGTTTTTATTTATCGGCTGCACGGTGGGGCAGTTGGTAGGACTGGTGCCTTGCAGCAAAAAGGCCGGCCGGGGGTATTTCTGCATGGAGTCTGCATGTTCTCCATGTGCATGCGTGGTTTTTCACCGGGTACTCCAGTCTTCCTCCCACAGTCCAAAGACATGCCTGTTAGGTTAATTAGTCTCTCTAAATTATCCTTAGGCATTGAGGGTGTGCATGGTTGTTTGTGTGTTGCCCTGCGATGGACTGGCAACCTTTCCAGTGTGTACCCCACCTCCCGCCCATAGACTGCTAAAGATAGGCATCAGCTTCCCCGTGAATCACTATGGAAGAAGCGGTAGAAAATGACTATACATTTGCAAGGCGCTGTGGGTGAATATAGAGCTGAAACAGGTGTGTTTGATTAACTTTTTATTTCACTTGCCTCCTTCTTACCCCTCTATAACTCTGACACACATGCAAGTACACCTTATATACTTTGTTTCAATTTCTGAATTTTTCTTCCTAGTGATAGTTCATGCTTTCAATAAAAGCTCACATTTCTGTTGATTAAAGGTTTCTAATAATTTCCTTATCCTCACACATCTTAACTGTGTTGCCAGTAGAGTTCAGTCCAAGCAGTCAGATCAACAATTTTACAAAAGCAGATGGACAAAGGTTTTTGGTTTCGTCACATCATTTAATGAGCTTATGCTTACATAATGACGTCTGGATGTGAACTGTCATAGTTAGTACAGTCCTTTCATCATATCTATCCATCTCTTCAGGCTTTGCCAGTGAGTTCATCAGTATTCTGCGGGTGACTCAGTCTTAGCAGCACCGCAGACTGACAGTACGTGTGTGTTTGTGTGTGGGTGTGTGGAAGGAGGAGGGTATAGAGGGGTAAAGGACTGGACACAGACGGATGCTATTATTGAGATCTGATGGGAGAAGACAGCTTGGTGTTGTTTGCCCTCTCATTTCTTTATGTGCGCATATAGTGCACAGAAAGGGCTCGGGGAGGAATGTGTGGAAATATAGTCAATATATCATTTACTGAATATAAAAGTTATTTCTGGTAAAAGGCGTATTTGTGTTTTTTGCCTTTGGCTTCTGGTTTTTACTTCTGCTAAATTTAGTAGGCTAGTAGTGAAAGGCATCACATTTTTAAACTTAAGAGGATATTACTGAGCAATGTGCGTCTTTTAATATTGGCAATCAGAAGCTAAACGTGTGTGCATAATCCTTGTTTGAGATGAGATGAGTGATTTTCTTCTATTGCCTCGTTCTAATCAACTGCCTCACATATTTATGATTATTAATTTCTCCACTATTTCCTTCTGCAGCTGTTACAGACATGCAGAGGCATTTCTCAGCAGGCCTGGGATCATTGAAATGATGCAGAAGAAATACAGATGGCCTCTTACACCTGCTCTGGCCACATACACCCACAAAAGCAAACACAATAAAAAAATACATACATGTCGCCTATGTTGGTGGCCTATCATTGCACACAGCGGTCTCATGATAAGCAATGACATGTTCTCCTGTGAGGGTATAAGAGATTGAGTCTGTTGTCTGTCCAAGAACAAGGTCAAAAACACAAAATGGCATCAAACAGATCAGACACATGGATAGGCACATGTATAGGGATTAATGTTGTGCCAACTGAGTTCAGACAAAAGCCCCACATCATGAAAACACATTTTTCAGAGATCCGCTTACACACATAAAATATAATATAAAATAATACATTGTTTGATAAATTAAACTAAACTGAACGGTTCAGATGCTTAAGAATATGTGACATAAAACTGCATTGATTCTTTAAAGAATGATAAATTATGATCAAAAAATTCCAATATTGTAGCCTGAGATTAAATAAACCAGGTGCGGTTTTTGCGTCTAGATTTAGCACGTTTGAAATGCAGGTGCTAACTAGGATGCAAAAATCTATGCTGTCATTTTGACCAGAAGGAGGCATTAATAGAATGACAGATGACGGGGAGAGAAAATCTTCTGTACATGTGCCAACAGATTTTGTATTGTCAAAATAAAAATAATAAAAATAGATGAGAATAGAGGATTCTATGTAGGATTATCAAAGGTCTGATTTGGAGCCAATCACAAACAGAAGCCTTGACGTATCCTACGTAATATTAGCAACAATATTAGCAGCTAATTTGAAAACATAACGTCACATAACTATCCTCCAAAGAATTAAAATCGAACATTTATATTCGTAAAAATAAATAATTTTTCAATAATTTTACAGAATTCATTTTGTTTGTTTTGCCAATATTTTATTGATATACGTGTTTGATTAAATTGATACAGTGAATCATTTTTCACTGTATAAACCAACCCCTGGCATATGTAAACAACGTAGTCGAATGGATCCAACTCAACTTGCTCTGCAATGGCACAATGTTACTGTCAATAATCCAATTTGTTTTGTTTAGTGACAAGGTTAAAGCATACACTGTCTTTCTCACCACACGGTATAGGCTGCCTTAAAATGGTAATTATTCATTTGTTAAGATCTGATTTCAGCATCCAGTTTTCAACAGACGGATTAAATCTGCCTTATAGGCGTGGCGCTGGTGGTGTAGGGGTTAAGCGTGCGACCATGGGCAGAGGCTATAGTCCTCAGTGTGGCTGTCCCGCGTTCGAGTCCCGGACATGGCAACCTTTGCCAAATGTCTCCCCATCTCTTTGCCCCTCTTTCCTATCTGCCTACTATTGAAAAATAAAGGTCTCTAGTGCTGCAAAAAAAAATCTGCCTTATAATGTCTATTTCTTTCCTATTAATTACATTACCAACATCAAAGCACAGTGGGTCCTTTGCATTATGTGCAATTACAAATGCGCACTTCGCCATGATCAGGTTTGTGCTTCAGCAGCAGATTATCTCACTAACAGCAATGGTGTACTGGACTGATCCAGACGCGAGAAAAAAGGATTCCAAGGAGTTTTATGGCGGCTTAAATATTGTGGCTGTTTATAATAAACTTCGAACTCTTTAAACACATACTCTCAATGAAGAACACGAGTCTCCAAAAAGAATTTAAAGATCAAGGGAGACAAACCTCAAATAATTGACAGACATGTTTGTCTTTTATATTGGTAATATTGATTGGCCAATTTGTTGCGGGTTATGTCGAGTAACACAGTTAACAAGCTGTGCATGCTCCTGTGTTGTTGTCAGCCTAGATCAGCAGCCCCTGTGTTCCATAGCACGCAAATCGCATGCAACACACCCACTTATTGCACGTGGAATTTGTTTGTTTGTACAGGCAATTTAGCACCCCCCATTTGGGATCTTTGAAGATCAGGCCCAAAGGGTTTTAGTTTTCTTCTTCTTCTCCCTTGGTGACAAATAACTTAAGGGCCTTGAAGGCTTCCCTTCTCTATGTCTCATTTATTACCTGCAAGGGTGCTCCTTCTCTACACCTCGTTTAATCACATTTTTAATTAGTCTCTCTCTCAAGTGTTGATCCAATATTGGGTGCAAGATTTAAATGAGTCTGGACCTAAATGTAACCTATTATTTATTAAGTACACACACACATTTGCACAAATGCACAAAGCCATACTGGCAGGTATTTAGGAAAACACACACCCTCACACTCTCCTGTAATGTTTACACATTAATAACAAAGGAAATTAATGTGATTGTTTCCTTGTGGAAGCAGATATTAAAAAGGCATCAAAAAACTAATGTGGCAAAAATTACATGAGTTGATCTTTTTTATTGCAGGCTTTAGGTATAGCTAGTACACACAATTGTATGTTGTCACAACTCTTTAGCCCAACCTGCTCCATCGGCATGTGACTCGCTCTTTTGCTTCATTCTCTCTCACTGAAATCAATTGTTATTTTCAGTCAAGTGAATTCAGCATTTTATTATGCAGTGCATTAGTTTGAAGTGCCTTTCATAAAATCTAGAAGTAAATAGATGGAATTTCAATTAAATAAACAAATAAAAGTGAGGCTCAAACAGTATCTAACTTAAAATACAGTTACATGCATGAGTATAAAGATGAATTTAATCATTTGAATGTAACTCAGTGCTTTTATTTATTCTTGGATTAGGAAGATTTACAAGTTTCGCAGCACGAGTTGCAATAAGGCCAACACAAAGCAGGGAGACTTGCCTAAAGAAAGGTGATACAGTGGTTTCACTTTTCTTACTCATCATATACAGTGCCTACACATTTACAGATTTCTTCTCGTTTTACTTTTTTGTCTCACGTATTGTACATGTTTCAAATCAACAAATAAATTAATTATCCACAGACAAAGATAACCTAAGTAAGCACAAACACTCTTGTTTTCAAATAATTATTTTATTTCTTTAAAATAAGGCGATTTACATCATTCTGCCATCAACCGTTTACAATAACTGACAATGAGTCTTTATAAAGCTGTAGAGCAGTTGTTTTACTTCAGCCATATTCGAGGGTTTTCGAGCATAACTCGCCTGCAACAGCATCTCAGTCAGAATTAAGTTCAGACTTGACTTTATTTAATTAAATCCTACAGATTCCAAGTGCAGGCATTCCAATTAATCCTAGTTATCAAACAGTCAGTCAGTCGGTCATTTTCTACCGCTTATTCCATAGTGGGTCGCGGGGAAGCTGGTGCCTATCTCCAGCAGTCTATGGGCGAGAGGCGGGGTACACCCTGGACAGGTCGCCAGTCCATCACAGGGCTAGTTATCAAACAATGCAGTCAAATTTAGTTAAATGTTCTGGGTTCATTTTTGACTTTTACTTATTTCATTTTAATTTATTTAACGGGATAATGCACATTAATCAACATGAATAATCCAGCTCATTATGTAAATGTGACAGCTTTAGCAATTGAGGCTAATTTTCATCTGTAGACCTCCTATATTAGTTGTCAAACTGCTCTTGGAATAATTTGGTTAGCCGGATCTGTGTAATTGATTTCTTGATTCTACGGGTCTGGCAGTAATTAGTTTGTTAAGTTTTCAAAAAGTTATCTTTGTCTGGTATAAACTTTTTTCATGAACTGAAATATTTAAGTATGAAAAATAAAAGCAAGAACAGAAGAGGGCCCAATATCTTTTCACAACATTGGAGGTATTAGTTTCCTTTGACACTACACTTCTTTAAAATGTTGTGGCCAAGCGACTTTCATGAGAAAGCCCACTTTAAGGACATAATTCAACCTACAGGCAGCCTGTTTGGGATTGGCAGGTTTAATTAGAGTTCTGCAAATTACCATAAATTAGCTTAGAAAGTGCTCATTGGTCTTTTTTTACTAATGAAACATCACTTCCTTCGTGCACACATGTACAAACATTTTCTGACCTCTGTGTATTTGTGAGGTGGGTGATTTAGCCCAGTGAAAGAGGAAACAAACAATTGTTTTGAGCTGACAGAAGATGAATCTGGGGAGTTTGCCTAATCTTGTATAAAAGCATAACCAGTCATAAATGAGTCCTTCCTGTTAGCAGCCTGAGTTATGAATCCTGTCCCAGCTTGACCCCCCTCCTATAGTGTAAATGAGCCTGCTGGCAGGAAGGATGCTTGGTTTTTATTAGCTGTGTCTACATCAGTGCCCAGTGCGATAAATGAAATAGTTCTTTAAATTACTGCCCAGGTTTTTATGTGAAAGTTGCTTGCTTGCTAAATTAGCTGGCTATACATGGTGGTGCCTGACTGCAAAAAGAATAGCATATAAACTGTGTTGCCCCTGTCTAAATTACTTTCCCCATCCAAAAATGAGCTGCAGTATATAATGAACATTTGGTTAGGCACTGTCTGAAAGTAATCCTAACTGTGTTAGCTAGCTGGCAGTTAGCTTAAACCAATGATGCTTCCACTGTTACTTTATATTGTTTGTTCTCTTATAATCTAATGGATGGTATAAAAGTAAATATAGCGTTCATTGCTATAAAAGCCTGAGAGTGAAATGCCAGATTATCAGTGAGAAATGTCAAGTTTTGTTTGTGTGATAATTACCAACTGTTGACAATTAAACTAGAAAGCATAAACCGGCCACCTTCTTTGTATCATGAGAGAAAAATGCAACAACCTTAGCCACCTTTGACAGAAAAGCATGTATAGCAACATGTAAAAAATGTAATGAGTTAATGAACAGACAGAAATTTAGATTGTACTTCAAGTCCTGTTTTTGGCAACCTAACCCTTTTACAAAACAATAATCCAAAATCTAACTAAATTTCACATGTTTAGACAAATTTAAAGGTCTCATGGTAAAACTAGACTCTAAAGATGTGATTAATTAATGTATTTCATCTATGCTTTATATGCATCAACACAGGCTATTTTATCTTGCATTAAATAAACTATTAATAGTTATGCAAGCTTTAATGTCTCATCTTATTTTAGCCTGAAAGAGTAAAATCCAAAAACATTTTCTGTTCTATATTATTTCTGCTGTATGTCAATTTAGAGATTGATTTAACAGCAGGCAACATGTTTTTCTAAACTGAAATCCCCTCCCGGTGTTCTGCTTCTAATCTCTCAGATGCAATACCTCAATGACATTATCGTAAATTATGTCTGAAGTTTGTTATCCTCAACGGGGATCAGGAGTCGAGATCAGTATCCTTAATTTAAAATCGATTCTACCAACACATTCATACAGTTTGGAAAGGCATTTGTCTGAGGCATTAAACCATAACTGCTGTGAAATAATTTGATTCATGCTATTTTTGTCTGATTTAGTTGTTTTTAATCAAATTCTAGACTTGGCTGTTGCAGTAAAGTAACAGGACAAGGAGCGGCTCAGCTTCATTAATTAATTTACATAAACGACTCCGCTTTCAAACCCCAAAATGGAAATACACGCAAAAAATAGCCTGGGAGAAATTGTACATTACGTTCTGTGGAGAAAAAACGTTCCAGAACCAAGAACCCAGCTTTTAGTGGCAACAATATGCTTAACATTTACACTATGAGGATCCATCTCAACCAAGCTGAAGTTATTTTAACTTTAACACACTTCTACAGATGCTGCAGGACATTTATCCAAAAATATGTGTTATCTGAGCAGACTGACAATTTACTTCCCTCACTGTCTGCACTATGACTGTTCTGTCCTCAGATTTTCCAGGGATGGGGTAACTTCTCCTCTTGATTTATTTTAGATACTTCCAGCTGGTTTACAACATCCCCTCTCCTGTGACTTCTTTCCTGTTTCTAGCTCTGACAGAGATAAATTGCCTGTTGGTGTGGGTAATCCATCTTGCCACATCCCACCCCTGAATACACACCCTCTTGCACTCTACCTGTTTTCCTCCTCTTTTCCCTTCCATCCATTCCTCCCATAGTATCCCTTCATGCTAAAGCGAGTGAGACTTGCCAGGGAGGATAGGAAGGTAACGATCTGCCTGACACCTCACAGTTTACTACATGACAGTACAGAAATATCCATTACCTGGTGGTTGAAATCGGCACTGTTTCTATAAGTGGTCCTTTTGTTGTAGTTTTCTTGATTTATTTTCTAATTTTTTTCTCCAGCATCTTGTCTCAATTAAAGGAAACCAACAAGCACAGGAAAAGGCCCAAAGAGATGAGTATTAATGCATCTATTTTAGAAATTCTGTGCAGGAGAAATGCAAATTTGCTTAAAAAATTAAAAAGCCTGCTGATCACAATGTTACAATTAATGAAAAGATTGAGATTGAGATTCACCAGACATTGACGTTGGCTTCAAGAAAAAACAGACTGCCTTCAGGCCATGTCACATCGATGCAGTAATTCATGCAAAAGCAGCTTCTTAAACAGTTATACCTGTTTCTTGTGCACCTTTTTTACCACACCTTTTCCTTCCATGAACGTTTCACTTTCCTTGCAAACGGCAATCTGTAAACACCCAGCCACTTTAGCAATGATCTTGTGAGGATTACTGTCCATTTAGAGGTAGTCAATGACTGCCTGCTGCACAGCCATTGAGTCAGCAGCCTTTCCATCAATGTAGGGGCCATAACATTACATTTCTGTATTTAAAATCCTTTTTATTGGTCTTATGTATTTTTTTTATGATTAACTGTAAGACAAACCTTTCAGAATTAACAGAAATAAATGCTTAAAACAGCCCTACATTTGTCATCAACTTTTAGACATATTTTTGCCTAATTACTGATATACATCCATATATGCTCAATCACATTAATCAGTGATATATTGATGGGGGATCCTTAACCCCCATAAATTGGTTCTTTAATGCTGTTCAAGGGTTTTTGCTGACCTGTTTAGCCTCTGTTTGGTCCTTTACAAGGAGGTCTCAACGTGAGTCGATATGAAATGTTTCCATCAGATTTTCTTTTTCACGATCGGAATTACAAAAGGACATGAAAAAGAACGAAATGTGTTGAGCATGAAAAAGATCTTAAATTGTGTTTTATATGGCATTTACATGCAAATAATTTTAACACGGTTCAACGTCTGTGAGAGATGAAGCTTACATGCCTCAAAGTGAGGTAATTTGTTTTGAAAGAACAGCTTTCAAACGTTGGTGCCAAAAAGCCCTGAAGCTGTTCTGGCTGCATGTGGAAACCCAGCATTTTGGTGAGGCTTCCACCTTTAATTTGTTGGTATGTTCATTGAAATTAGTAAGTACTAGCAGAGTATTGGCTTGTTGGCTCGGTGATCATGACCATCATCCAATTTTAGACGGAGAGGTGCTTATTTGAGATACTTTGTAATTTCCTGATTAGCCACTTCTACACTGATTAAAGTGCCAGGGATCACCTTGACAAGCTCTCTCTGGCTATTCCTGAAAACAGCATCAGAAATAGGGATGATTATCAATGTTTTTTTTTTTTTGTTTTTTTACTGAGGTCAAAGTTGGGGTTAAACAAAATGTTTCAGTGCGATCCAGTTATTTTTTTCATGTAAACAGTAAATTACAAAAAACGTTTAGATACTGATCCAACCTCGTTGGATCAAACCATCATGTTGTGGTTGCATTGTGTTGCCATATCAGAATTTCTGGAGCTAGTTGATCATATCAAGCCAATTTTGTAGAACTGGAGGGACCATAACATTCAATACATTTGATTATATTTTAAGCCTGTTTGAAGAACATACATTTTTAAGTGTCCAATCACTGAATTAACTTATTTATTAGCTTACCGATTAGGGAAAACAAAGCAGTATACATCATAATGGCGTCAAAAGAGGTGCACTAAGTTACCATGTAATTTGTAAATGCATATTTACAGATTTATTTGTTTGTTTGTTCTGTACTCAAATTCTACAATTGTAAGTCATAGACGGTGCACGGTGGCGCAGTTGGTAGCATTGTTGCCTTGCAGCAAGAAGGTCCTGGGTTCGATTCCCGGCCGGGGGTCTTTTTGCATGGAGTTTGCATGTTCTCCCTGTGCATGCGTGGGTTCTCACCGGGTACTCCGGCTTCCTCCCACAGTCCAAAGACATGCCTGTTAGGTTAATTGGTCGCTCTACATTTCCCTTAGGTGTGTGCAGGGTTGTTTGTGTGTTGCCCTGCAATGGACTGGCGACCTGTCCAGGGTGTACCCCGCCTCTCGCCCATAGACTGCTGGAGATAGGCACCAGCTTCCCCGTGACCCACTATGGAGTAAGCGGTAGAAAATGACTGACTGACTGACTGTAAGTAGTGTTGTTCTGCCATGTTGGTGTCATGGCTAATATTGGTGTCTATTTTGTTTTTTCCAGTTTTTCAGTCCAGTCAATTGTGTTAACTTGTGCTTTTTTCTTCAATAAATATACAACATATGCATCTGCTTTGTATCTTCAAAAACACAAGAAAAACATTAGAAACACCAGAAAAACACCATAAAACAAAAGGAGACACTCTAGAAAACATAAACGAGCAGTAGAGAAACACTAGAAATAATTAGAAAAGTTCTGGAAAACAAATAATAGAAAACATTAAAATTTTGGAAAAACACAAAATTGTAATATCTAAACAAATGTGATTTATAAATAAATAATAAATACAAACTTTTTGAGTTGATATAATACCAACATACTACAAAAAACAATCTATAATGGAGTGACCATTACCTTAAAGCAGTTGCTCTGAAGCTAAACAAAGTTCTTTTATACATTTTAATATAAAACATTTAATAAAAAATGTTTTCATGGTGCGTCTTAATCATGCAAAAGACTTCTGAAACTACATTACTTTTTAAACTGTATTGAAAACGCCCACCAAGTTCCCCTGCAGCTTTTTAGGCGTTAGTCATACAGTAGCACTCATTCATAAGTTGGAGCTTCATCAATGAAGGTTTGGTGCTCCATTGGTGGCCAGTGAGGTTCTTAAAGGGGACTACTGAGGTTAAAGAGCGTTGCTCAAGAGCACAGTTATTGCTGTAAGTGGGAAGAGTGCCTGTTTGATGTTTACGTCTCACATGGACATCAAACCTGCATTAAAATGCCACAACCACTCTAGGAACAAAACTCCATTATCATCCACTTCACTGCAAGTCCAGGATCATAACATGAATCAGATAATACTTCTGTACTGTACCTCAAAAGAAGAAAGATTTTATATAAAAAAATAAAAAGCCAAACTCTCTAAACACCCTCTGCAGCCTGATGTACAGTAGGAGATAAAAGTAAACAATAACAACTGATTTAAACGGTTTAAATTGTGCCCCTCAAGCTTCATCTGCAGAAAATAATTGAAAAGTTCAGCAACTACAGGCTATTCTCTGAGTCTGATTGAGGTACATGGTGGAAACAACCAATTTAATTCTGGGTCTCTCTCTCTAACAAACACATCTATACAGGCAAGCACACAAAAACACACACCTTCCACTCCAGTTTTATTTCCACCTTCTCCTTTTTTATACGCTGGACTGAGGAATAATAGAAGAATAGAGGCGACCCTGGCCAGCTGAGATGGATGACGGGTATTAGAATGAGTGGATGATGCTCATGTCCCTTCAGCATGTGGTTGGGGGATGAATAATTGAATAAAGTCAAGCAGAGGACAAATTGGTTATGTTAGATTTGTTTGGAAACCAGCATGATCACACAGAAGCTATTGAAAGAATAAACGCTTTGTAAAAGAAGGTACCTGATACAGAACTGCTGCAGTGACATTTGCCCCAGAGTTAGGCTTGTAATAGCTGCCTAAATGTCATCCTTGCTCTAGTTTCACCTTTTGCCCTTTACAATGCTGTGACACAATAGACTCACAGTCCTTAAAATACACACACATATCTCTGTTTTCATCCTATCTTTAGCATTAGACAGCTACCAAAATAGTTAAGCCTGGAATGCCCAAAAAGACATACACTAATTCTGCAGCAGTCCATGAGACAGGAATGCCATTACAGAACCACAGTTTTGACTGTAAAAGGAAAGAGCTGGGACACACACTCACACATGCACACACATACACACACAAAGCCACCTTATGCCTACTTTTTTTTTTTTTTTATTAAACTGTCTCACCTTTTCCCACAAGGGTGTTTTATCCCAATCTCTTTTTATTAATATCAACTTTAATGTTTATCATTGGCAGTATTTTAGTAAAGGAATAGTTTTTAAATAGCATAAAGTAACTATTCAATTTGTAAAGATTTGTACATCTTGTTCACACAAAAAAATACTACATTAATTATAATTAGTTCATACAGAAAGACTAACATTTGGAAACGTTTCAAACAGGTTTTTTTATTTAAACCCCAAAGCCATTTTACTGCATTTGCTTCACATTTATCAGACCCAGAAATGTCAGTGTGTCATCTCTGACACATTCAGAGGCCCGGCAGTGAGTTAGTGAGCTCATACTCCATAAATAAACTGGCTAGCCACTACAAACACTGCAGCAGAGCTACCCAAAGCTGTGATGGATGTGTCCATTCTTTTAACACATCCATCCACTCATCATAGATATTAATGTTATGCCAAAACAAAGTGTGAATTTCATATTTGATCTATTTGTAAAACAGACATTTTACAAATACAAACAAGCATTTAAAGGAAATGTTTTAGGTTGGGAATTTTATTTAGATGTTTTAGTTAAAATTGTAGTTAGATACTGCTTAGCTAACATTAACTGTTAGCTAACATTAACTGGATGATTCTGTTAACCATCAACTTCTGTCCGAATACTGTTTGAATATGTAGCAAGTTCTCTCTTCCTTGAATATGAACATTAACGTACAAGAACTGCTTTTCTCCAGGTTCCTTTAATTTCCTTGCAGAACCTAACGTTTAGTCAGAACACCCTGAGTTCTTAATATAAAACAAGTCTATTGACAGTTGTTATGCTCAACAAGTTTTGTCTGAATGCCTGCCAACACACCAAACTCCTTCTTATATGAATCTTATATGAAGCTGGTCTTATCCGACCAGCTGCTCGGAGCAGTGTAAGTCACATATAAAACAGTTTGATGTGGAGACTTTTTTCCGCTGAGCAGTTTATTGTTTGGTACCGCGTAACGCAACCACAACAAATTGAGCTTTGCACAGACAAGTCCAGCAGACGTCCGCTTTGAGTCCGCGTATACATCCGCGGAGTCAAGTACGCGTGACTATGTTTTGCCCTTTAGGGTCTCATGTTACCAAGTCCTCCTCTGATTGGCTGATCAGTTCCCCGTGCCATCTCCTTCCCCAGAAATGGATGCTGCAAAAAGCTGAGTTAAGAAATATCAAAGTATAGAATCCATCAAAATGGTTTTGCGTGACCAGGTTAATTAAGAGGCCTTATCAACCTTTTAACATTAGCTTGTCACCATCATGATTAACAATTTGTACAGCGTTACTTTTACTTACACATAACTATGCTCTGTCAAAACAACACAGGCTCTTTAACTTTGCACTCAGCTGCTTGAATATATGCATAACAGAGCATCAGAGAATACTGATAAAGGCAGAATAGTTTTGAAAACTCGGTCTGTTTCTGTTTACACTCTAAAAATTGAAAACTTGATCAGTGAGCTCCAGTCCTAGCTTGAGGCTCCTTATTCAGCTAATACCTGCTTGAAAATATGAACAGTCTTGAATAAGCTTAAGCTTCATTTTTGCACAAAAGCCTCTCCGCCCATGCAGCTGTCAGTCATGATTACAAAAATAAATTAAAAGCCTGGCAAATTGAAAGGTATTTTTTCTGCTTCAAACAAAAGAGCCTCAATAAACAATACAATTGTGTCTGTGTGCCTGTACATATTCTCAGTCAATTGTCTCTGTATTTAATGTTTTCTCCTTCTTTTAAGTTTAGGAAAACAAACAGTGACCCGGCCCCAGATAAGCAGAAGACAATGGATGGATGGATGGATGGACGGACAGATGGACGGATGAAAGGATGAAAAAGCACTTATAAATTTTAAAAGCACTTATTCCCTTGGTGCATATCTATTTATTTCTGATTGGAAAACAACTGATACTTCATTTTCATGTTGGGTTGACAGAACCTTTTGACCAATTATCCAAAACACAGACTGAGCTAGGGAAAAAAATATTTTCACTCGATATTTCATCATTGTGTTGTCGTCTAACAAGACAACTAAAAATTAGATTTTTACTTTGAAAGGTACTTTGACAACCAACCATGCATTTGTGTTTCCTCTTGTCACAATCTTTCAAAGAACCTCAAAGTAACCAAGCCTAGAAACATAAAAAGTTTTTTTTCTGAAATAAAGTTAACAACATACACACATACACACACTTACACACTGTACCAGACACCTCAGCCTGTCATAAGATTTTCCAAAAATAGAGATGCTGAAGATAGATGTGCTATGTGTGACGATGTGATAGCCTGTGATGGTCTGCATGCATGCGTGTATGTGCATAGGTGTGTGTTTGCATGAGCGAATATTCATGCTTCTGTGTAATTTATCAGCTTCTGACAGTAGGCTGACTAATGTTGGAAGTGTGGTTAAGCAGGTCTTCAAGTAAACCGTTAAGCAGGCGAGACTTCACTGTGTCACGAGGTGCTGGAACTGGCTCTGGCTGCTGCTAGAACACTGAACGATTTCACTTTTCATCTCTGCTATGGAAGATGACAGTACCTTTTTAAAAAGTTTTGAGAAAAAACTGTGATTTAACAAGGCTGCTAAATGTTATGTAAAACTTTCCGTGAATGCACTCAGCTGACCCGTTGTGAATGTATTGGCATTAAGAGCTTCCTTATTTTAGCTTAAAAAGCAAATTATCACTTGAAAGCTCAACAAAAAGTAAGTAACCATATCATCTACAGATGTGATAGCATGTAAAGGTATTTAAACAGAACTTTGTAAATAGGCAACAGGTTTGCAATTAAATTTATGAAATCCGTACCAGGTCAATAAAAGTAATTTATATGTGAGCTGCTGTGTAGTCAAGAAATCCTTAGTAACTAAACAGTTTGAATAAGATAATTTTAAGGACCTTTCTTTTACACCTTAATGATGATAACCAATTAAAAGCTGGAGACTGACATCGCTACATTGCTGTCAGTATTACCAAACAGATCAATTTAAAAAGATATTCAACCTGGAAAGACTCACAAAGAGAAGACAGAGATGCAATTAGAAAAGTTTATTAGTGAATGTTTATTTCTTTGGCGCTCGGACCCCAGTGGAAGACGTGAATGCTGAGGATGACATGCGCTTGAATGAACATCTTAGGGTAAGATATAGAGATGTCTTCCCCCCTGGGATCCGATCCTGGTGATGGAGTGGAGGCCTGAAAAGATTTGGAAGGAGTTTGGAAGCCAAATGGTGGAGATGGGGTGGAGGAGGGTCAAAGTTCAGCTACAGAATCCATGGATGAAGATCTTTTAAAGCGGAGCCTTGAAGGATGATTGGCCAGGGAGAAATGCAGACTTGACGCTGATTGGTGGAGCAGAGCCGCATGGAGGAGTAATTAGACGAAGCTGGAGATGATGGTGAGTCTTCTATGTTGAATTTTCGTTTAAAAAGTAAATTCAAATGGATTCATTCTATATTGTAATGGTCACCGATTTAAATAATAAACATGCAGAAAACACAAGAAAAAGGAAAAAGACGAGACAGCACATTAGGCATGAAACGCTTTCAAGGTATACAACATTTGAAAAACATATTTTAAAAGGAACAAAACTGCTGTAATCCCAATTCTGCTGTGTCTTTTCAAAATGAGATGGCTTGCCCTACTTTCAGATTACTTCGGCCAATAATTATCAACCATTAGGGGCCATTAAAATTTCAGTCCCAGATCGGGACTGATACTATTGAAGAAGATAAAATCAAATGCTAAAGTCACCTCAGAAGAAATGTACCTCTTCCTCATTCAGCATACACTGATAGAAATGACTCATTGGATTAATTCAATTTAATTGATGGCAGTTTTTCCATCCAACAATTTTTTGCTAGCTGAACCAAATCCACATACATGTGCTCAGTGTAATTTTATTGAGTCAGTTAAACAAATTTTGTTCAAATACCTTTAAAAAGAAATAATCACATACACCAAGTGTGAATAATTTTGGTTGGTTGAACTCAATATAATGTAATTCTGTTGAGCCACACTCAAAAAAATAACTTGTTCTTAGAACGTAATAAAATTATGGAAAATGTCCATGTAAATAAAATGCAAGAAACAATTTTGTTTAGTGACCTCAATGTATTTATGTGAGTGAACATGATGTATTTGCGTTACTGTTAATTACTAAGGTTCAATCCAACCAGATGTGTAAGTGTAAATGTTATGAACTAACAAAATTTCCTTAAGTCGTTTAAACGTATATGATATACTTATGAGTTACTTAATTTTATAGGGTAGTTGCTAATAAAAAATACTGCAGTGTACAGTTTAATTGTGCTACAGCTCTACCACGTATACTCCAGTAGGAGCTCATCAATGACTTCTGACAGAATTATGGCTTCTACTTCTACAAACACTTACCACAAAATGACAACTATTTGTTTTATTTTTTTATACACAGAGTAAACCCAACAAGTCTTCATGCCAACTACCTCCCTCACTCATGGTTTCTCTGCGGAACAGTCTATCAAAAACTAACACATAATGAACAAAGATGGGAAACAACATCAGACTAACACCCTAAACGAATAATGCTAAACAAGCTAACAAATGATTAAAAATAAACTTGAACTCCACCCATAATCATTTTCCTGAAGTGACAGACAGTTTACCTGCAGCAGCATGCTACAATACAGCAAACAGGCTAAAACTTCAGTGTTCAATAGTCTGTACATTATGTTTATTTAAGAAAAACACCTATGAACATTTCTTAAGACTGGATTCTTGGATTCTGATCAGGTAGCCATAAAAGCTCAAGTGGCTATTAAGAAATCAGTTTACAATATACATCACACATTACTGCCACCTACTGTTTTGGAGGTGTAAGCAGAAATGATTTGCAATCTTAACCCAATAGAATTAAATTGTTTTAACATTAGTTATTCTAGTAAATTTTACATTGTTGTGTTTTAATCTAAAACTACATGATTTAAATATGTTCAAACACAAAAAAAGATTTTATTAAGTAGACGCTGCATGTTAGACTTAAGATAAGGTAACAGACACCCACTTTTCTTTTTTTGAGTGCATATTTGTCCCTGCATTGAATTAAGTTATTTATGTTTAACCAACTCATAAAGTTTAAACAACGTGATGACAAATCATTTGTCTGATCAACTCAATTATATTTACTTATGAACAAACATGCATGTCACATGTCTGCAGACGTTAGTCTTCTTCTTCTTATAATCTTTTTTGGCGGTTGGTAAACCAACTATAATGGTGCATTTCCGCCACCAACTGGACATTCTGCGAGAATGTTCGAAGAGTGCGGACCGTTATAAAACTAAATAATTTTGTGTTCGTGTAACAAAGATGTTTTCGAAAGTAAATATTTTAGATTCACAAAAAGAATAATAATTGATGCAAAGCTAAAGTGTTACATTTAGGTGGAGTTAATCAAAATAAAATGTTTTGGCTCAAAGAAGGGCTTGAATCACTTTTTTGAGTGTAACACTGTGAATTTCCCACCCTATATCTCAACACACATGTACTATTCAAACAAGGATTGCATCCAAATGACATTCCATTCAATATAGCACAACATCCCTTTCATTTCCTCGAGTTTATGCCTGCATAAAGTACATTTTTCAATACACCAGCATAGGTGCCAAGATAGGAAAACTTATGACTGAAGCGTAGGTAGAATGTCAGCAAAACCACTTCCTAATCTTATTCTAATGTAGTCCTTGTTACCATACCTTAATTTTTGTATCTTACCCAAGTCAAAATGTCTGTTGTATTGAAAAATCAGCTCACTTCAGGCTCACAACCATGGCGCTAACTTGGTTAATCAACTAACAACAACTTGTCAGAGTTATTTTCTTTTTTAAAAAAGGACAATAATAAGGACAATCAGCTTCACTCATTTAAAATCAGGGTACATGATAAAGCTGACTTTTAAACTGCCCTCTAAACCTTGGTACTCTCTCCTTATGTATAAATCAAGATGAGTATAAATAAATATTTTAAATTATTTTGCAGGTGTAACAAAATTCATATTATAGAAGTACATGATTTAAAAAATCAGAAATAGTTATAGAAGTTTGAGTTCAGTTTTTCCAATTTTATTTATTTTTTGTTTAAAATTTGGTATTTTAATGTGTTAGGACCATCAAGTTGTTGTATTTCTGGTCCAAATTATCTGACCCATACTTGGGCCTACTTCACACCTACTGACAATGTTTTCTACTTTTCTCAATTGCGTGGGTAAAAGAGAAGTAGTTGCCATGGTAGCCATGGACATTGTGCAGCAGTTATTGAGACTTCCACCATCCTAATGTGCTAATGTCCTCTGTAATACCCATGTGCACGTGTCTTTGTGTGTTCATTTGTGTGTGTCTTTATGCTATCCTCAGGATACCTTCATATGCATGTTGGTATCCATTCAAGCTGTCGTGTGTCAGTGTGTCTGTTTGGGTTTGTGCGCTGGTGCATATGATTTGCCTGTTATTGCAACATGCTGTCAGTGTGTCAGAGCAGCAGCATTTGGTCTTGCAGCCTATGAATGTGTGGTATATTTATATCTTTTTTGTGTTGTGATTTGATAAGTGAAATGTGTGAAGCTTATTTAATGTTAGTGTCTGTTTTTTTCATTTCTAGACTATTTAAAAGCTCAAAATTTCTATAAGAGAGAGTACAAGTACAAATGGCCCAGGTGACAATCTAGATCACCCCAACAGATATTTTGTCAAAAGTGTGTGTTTTAATTTTAAACATTTTAACTACCACTTAATCTTAAACATCTTTTTTGTGGACAAAATTTAAAAATAGCCTCTGGCTGCTGAGTGTTTCTTCATTTACTTATTGCACTTTGGAAATTACTTTCTTTGTTTTGAATGTACAGTAATCTTAGTTTGCAGGTTTTCAGTATCTTTATAGACAGGTCATAGAAAGTTTTGTTGAGCTGAAGCTGCCTGTTCATCACTAACTTTTTATTTAATTGAGTGTGTTTGCTATGGGTCAGTGTCATTAATGGTAATGATAATACCATTAGATTAATTACAACTCCTTTTTTTTTACTGAAGCTACTCATTCCCTGTCCTAACCATTCTTTTTTTTCTTCCCACACTTCCTTACATAAGCAGTTTTTTGTTATTACTATTATTTTTAAACAGCCTAGTTGGACAAATATCTTGTTCTTGAGTTTGTATTGGAGTTTAAAATTTGTCTTTAGCTAAGGACTGTTACAAATGACATTTTGACTAGTCTTCTAGTCTTCGATGAATGAAGTTTATATTAGTTTGATATAGAATTAAGTTAAGGTATTACGCATCAAGGTTTAAGAAAAATACTGATGAGGCAGGAGATGTAGGCAGCCTGCAGACAGTAAGTAGAAGCTAAAGTCTTGGACAAGGTTCTTAAAAGCACGTCTAACTGAAACCAAAAAGAGAACAAATGATTAAATACGGAAAACCAGAAAAAAGACATGGAATATCGTGAGTCTGGGCAGATAACAGACTAAAAAGACGTACTCAGTGTAACAAATAAGCTAAGCATACCTAAGCTCACATAAGCTATAACTTTGCAGATGGATGTATTACCAATTCTCTAAAAGACATTACCTGCAAACATAAGCAGCATTATTAGAAGAACAAGTAGATGCATTGTCCTGAATCGACACACACAAACTGAAGTCCAGACACAAAATGCCAAATGAGGATCTGTAACAAGGGGCAGTCCAGAAGCTCTGAGAGTCTTTTTGCACATAGCTTTAACAATTTCACATTGCAAATGTTGTTCTGTTTAAACTATGCTGACATATTCTTATAAAGGACACTGGTGAACTTCTACATGTCCAGCTTAGAATATCAATGAAGATTTCACCTACCATGAAGCTGATTTGGTATCAAAGAAATATTTTCAAAAGAGTCCAGACAACGTTTTAGAATTTTAGCAGGCACGCTGCTCACAGCTACATGACAAACACATTGTTTGGGGTTTTTCTCTATGTAAATTCTTATTGAAGACCCCAGCACCTTGTGAGGATAGACAAAATCATTCAAACTAATGCAACAGACATTCTAGTTTGTTTTTATATGGAAAGGAAATGTCCTGGAAAGTGTTAATGATATATAAATAATAAATGACTGAATTGACTGCAGATGGTGGGCTGGAGTATGTATGTGCATGTGAGGAACCAAAGTTCTGATGGAGATTTTGTTACTCTGCAGATTTCAGTACTGGTTTTAAGAAAAGTTTGGAACACGTGGCATGGCACTTATTTATTCAATGCTTTATTAATGAAGAGATTACTGTATAGAGTAGTTGATTACTAAAATATTCATTAGCTGCAGCCCTAAAGACAATAAAATCTGTAACATCCACAAAAGAATCAATAGACTCAATCATTGTGTCAAATCTGTGACAGTGGATCTTTATAATGTATTATAATTACAGCTGAGTCAGTCTTTTTTGTATTCATAACTATAACCCATGCAGGCTATTTGTCAAAAGAGACAAAATTTGTCCTTGTTTTGGGATGTAACCCTTAACATGGATGAAAATGTTAATGATGGAACTTTGAATATCATTCATCAACAAAAGAAGCAGACAACAGATTCAAAGCCCAAAGCTAAATGCATAGTTTTCTTAATGGTTCTCTTGTAATATTATCCTCGCCAGTAGGGATAGAGAACTGTCGCACCTTTTCTCATTATTGGGAATTTTTTATAGTCATAAGAGTTTTAACATCACATTTACATCCCCCAGAAACCCAAGGTATTGTTGGGATTGTTGCTTTTACTATTTTTACACTGTTGGTTTCATGGATATATGAAAATAAAAATAAAAATATGAATAATTGCAGTTGTGTGTTGTTAACAATAAAATTGATCTACTTAATATATTTGGTGTCCTGAAGTAGCCTATTTAATAATCTGTAAGTTTTTCCTTGATGATTTTTTTGTTTTGTTTTATTTTATTCAACAGAAGTTTGTTGTAGCATTTGTAAAGGCTTAAATGGCAGTAACGTGCAGTCATGGCCATACAATCCATTGCCATAAATAACAATTTACATCACCACTGCCTGGATACATACAAGCCTGCAGGTTTTGTTTTTTTCATTCTAGTGTTCATTGAAAATTGTGGAGCACAGTCAGCTTTTACAGCAGTAGTTGAATGAAACTGCAGTATAAAATAGATGGTGGAGAACAAGTCATAACTAATGCTGAACTGGTGTGTATGCTCATTTGTAGGTTGCCATTGTACTGACTTAGGCCTTCTGAGACGCTCAAAAATTCAGCCTGTATCAGCATCTCCCCCTTCCTTTACACATATATCCATCAGTCCTCATCGTCTTACTGTTATTGATGAGGGCACCTCTTTATATGGTAATGTCTTTCACACCTGAAAGGCAGAAGGAGGGCATGATTGTTTTCTTTCTCTCTGTCTTACACACACACAAACACACACAAAAACACACACACTCACACACAGAGCTGCACAAACTACATAGCTGGAGAAGCACACTAAAGTGTGCTATCATCTCCATGAATACCATATATTTCCACCTTCTTTCTCTTCTCACTGTCACACACACGCTTACCACACATACACAGACAGCTATGAGGAGCCCATTAACACTGACATAGATATGTATGCAGCTCACATCTGTTACATGTCGCTGCAGAGGCAGCACCAGCTGCCGTGGTAACCGGAGGCCTTGGTATTATGGGATTTGGTTATTACAGGACAGCTATCTACCCTTGTGCAGTTACATATCCCTCTGAGTGTGATATTTCAAGGCTTAATCTGATAAAAACACAAATTATAGGCTAATTACTGGTAACGTCTGACAATAATCAGTGGCTAAGATTATCTTAACTGATTAGAGCAGACGTGAACCCAAGTTGGATTTGTTGGTTGAAAGAGCAACTGAGACGCTAAAAAAATCTTTAAAACTATTAAAATTTCATTTTTGATATACTTTCTGGTCTATTATTGTAAATATTACCAGATAGTTTAACGCATATTAACTCAGCGGTAGGTTGGGGAATGCAGCAATTTAGTATAAAGATAAGTAGCAGCATAACATCCTAGTTTTTTTAAACTGACACAAATGGTTTTTATAGTAGCACTATTTCACAAAGGATTGAAATAAAAATAAGATCAATCTGAATATCCGCTCTTTGTTTCTGTTTACGTGGAGGCTTTCATTAGCACTGCAGCACAGCTAGCTACTACAGGAGGTTAGAAAAAAAACTGTTTATGTAGTAGAATACTAAATTCCACACCCTCGATCCCAAAACATTTGCACTAACCCAGTGGTTCTCAATCCTGGTCCTCAGGGCCCCCTGTCCTTTATATTTTAGACTTGTCTTTGCTCGAGGACTTCTGATTCAAATGATTGCGTTACCTCCTCAGCACGGGATCAAATGTTGCAAAGGCCTGTTAGTCACTCATATTTTTAATTCAGGTTTGTGGCAGCAGGGAAACACCTAAAACATGCAGGACAGTGGGCTCTGAGGACGAGGACTGAGAACTAGAACATCAAACAAACCAGAAGCACATCAGGTTACACACAAACTTCAAAAAACATGACAGGACTTAATGTTCAACAAAACTGTCCTAATTTCATTACATTTAGACCTTCATGACATGCTGTTTTTAACATGCCAGCAAACCTAGCAAGATAGTTACAACAGCTTGAAAGAGCTTCACTCATAATTCAAACCCTGTCTTAAAACTGCGATAAAAAGGTATATTCTGTGCAGTAAGCATGTTTACTTAAAAACCACTTCTAGGTTTAGCAGGTGTTTATTTAGTTTAATAACATTAACATATACAATGTGTTCTGTTATTTTTGCAACAGTTAGGATTACATGTTTTTTCTGTTTAAATGAATGCAAATAGATCATGTTATACATTTGAATTACAATTGTTTTTATAAATACCATAATGCCAAATAGCTGTGGTATTTTTATTCACAGTTATCATACTGCAAGAATCTCATACTGGGCCATACCAACCACCCACACGATCAGGTGAATAGACTTGCTGTCACCTTGGTTTCTTAAAAGACAAGATTCCTAGCACAAACGTAAACATTGCTTTCACAAAATTGGTATAAAAGGGGTTAAAAACTGAACAAAATGTCACTAAGGAGACACAATCATGACCCAGTACACAGAATCAAGTCATGTCTTCACAAACACATTTAAAAGCTACATTTGGTGTGAATATTATTTTTCTTTTTTAATTTTCTATGAAAGAACTAATTAATTGAATTATTGTCACGATACTGTATAAATGCTAATAAAAAGCATCTCTGTCAAATAAGTTGGTTTATTTAGAAGGGTAAGCAGAAAATTAAATATATGGAACAACTCTTTTTGTTTACACTGTAATATTAAGCGCAATATATTTCTGGATTTCAGGTAAGTTGTATCTCCCTAGCATCAGTTCTCTCTAGCCGTACATGACCGTAGCTCTAGGGAAAGCCATTCAAACCGAAAACCTATCCAAGGCAGAAATTGCTGAGAAGTGTTTAATGTACCATCTAATGCAGGCAGACACATCAGTGGGTTTGCTAATATAAACATTTTAAGTGCGTGTATAAGACGTATATCCAGAGGAGACTCCCACAGCGAAACAAACAGCGAAACAAACTTCAAATGACAAACTCAAACAGACAAAAAGAAAAGCACAGATGAAAGCAATCTCACTAAATCAAGCTTCCAGGAGGAGGTCCTCTCAGGGGAATATAGCTACAAACATGCCCTTCTTTGGCTTTATTTTCATGTCTGATCTAGAGTTGTGTATGTTTTACGTTCTAAACATGTATGGTTTTGACTTTCAGATGATCAGAAACAGACTTTTTAGGCCGACAAACATCGAGTGACCCACTTTCCTGAAGTGACCTGGGCCAACCAGAAACAGACCATCCTCCATCCACTTGGAAACGGAAAAAGATTTGGGTGTGGATATAAGGGATAAATACACAGCTACACACACCAGGAGAGCAGAGACGAATGCCTCAAGTGAGTGCAGATGTGCAGCCAGATGTGCTTTTGAGTCATATGCTTTTCCTGTATCTAAACCTAAAACTCATTCTGCTCATTCTAAGCCTGCAGAGCACCTTTTGCTTTGTATTAAATACAAACCAGCCCCCAGCTATATTACCTGTATGCTTCACATACTCCTTTATCCAGCTGACCGTAAAACAGCTGTAGATAAACAGACAAACCAACCTGTAAGAAATCGGACTTTAATTTGAGGTTAGTCGCACTAAAAAGACAACACGTGCTTTACTCAAAACAGTTTAACCCTGCTCCTCTATGTTTGCTATCAATACTCCTACAATCAATTGTCTGTGGCTTCATCTGGAAACTAAGGTCTATTCCAACCCACAAGAACTCACTCTCTTCTTCAATGATTAGATTAACCCCGTATTAATGAGGTACATTTCATTAAATTCACAAAGAGATAAACCACCTTGTTTGGATTACTTACTCTTCAGCTCGTTTATTAAGTGCACCATACTCGTACAGGGATGGACCCACTTTTGCCTTCAGAACTGCCCAAATTCTTCACAGCATAAATCCTGCATTATCCAGCTGGAAAAAGCCACAAAAGGATGGGAGCACTAAGGTTATAAAGAGATGGACAAGGTCAGTAACGATACTCAGGTAGGTTGAGGTATTTAAACAATGCTCAGTTAGTATAAAGAGGCTCAAAGCGTGCCAAGAAAATGTGCCCCATGGCATTAGAGCACCACCACCAGCCTGAACATTTGATACAAGGCAGGATAGAGCGATGACTTAATGTTATCTACATTTAATTCTTACACTAGCATCTGAATCATGGCTCATTTGAAACGTTCTGTCGATCTGTTATCGTAAAATTTCGATGCCCTGTGAGGAACTTTAGCCTTAGTTTCCTGTTCTATGCTGGTAGGAGTGGCACCTGGCATGGTCTTATTTGAGCTGCTGGCTTCTGTCGTCTGTGGTCTGAACAAGACGTTGTTAAGACCATTCTCCATAGACCCCGAAAAAGCCTTGTAGGTCAGCAGTTTTTGAAATACTCAGGATAATCATGGTATGTTCAAAAGTACTTAAATCCCCTTGTCCATTCTGAGGTTCAGTTTGAACTTAGGCGAGTTGTTTTTAATCACATCTAGGGGTGCCATGTCATATCAAGATTCTGGCATTTGATTGGTTGATTCACTATTTTTGGTAACAAGCAACTGAACAGGTGTACCTAATAAAGAACACTGTTGTGTTTATATTCACAAATTCTACCAGTGGATGAGTTGTACTGCCATATTTGGGTAAAAAGACTAATTCTATCTTGAACACTACACATACTCACACAGGCCAACTAAACTGCAGACATGCAAACGGTGCAATATTCAAAAGGTAGGAGCTATGAAGGTCATTATTAACATAATGTGTGTGTGGAGGTGTTCTCTTCACATGGTGAGGACTAATGCATTTACACAGCCACTCTGTGGGACGTTTGTGTGTTTTATGGCGGGACCAAAAGCAGGTCACAGCTGCATTAATTGTTCAATTTGAAGGTAAAGACTTGGTTAAAGATAAGGGGTTAGACTGTGTGCGAATGTGAGTGTGTGTGTGAATGTGTGTGTGTGTGCGTCTGTGTGTGTGTCTACGTGAATAACCAAAGACCTGTCATGTTTTCATATTCATGAGAAAAACAGAGGTTTGTTTGGTTTGTACCAGTTGATGAACGTGTGTTAGTATTCTTGTTGTGTGTGTGTGTGCGTGTGTGTGTAGAGGTCACACATACCCCTCTGTCCCATGGGAATAATACAACTCCCATTTTGACAGTACACCAGTACAAAAACACACACACTGAACTGCTGTTCCAGCACATTTGCTGAAGGTGAAGGATTATTGGGTCACATTGCTTTACCAAGGACATGAGTTCAGTTTTTCTTTGACACAGAACACCTGCACAGGTCAGTTACTCATGTCTGGGTTAAACAAAAAAAAGAAAGGCCAGCCGAGAAACTCTACCTGGCTAAAATAACTGAACTGTTAAGGTATTCAGTAATGACCCACAGGTATTTGAAAGCAAGCAGAGCTACTCCTGCTTCTGCCTTGAAGCTGTTCAAACAGCAGAAAAGAGAAGCAGAACACACAGACTAAGTTAAGAGAAACATATGTAAAATCTGAATATGGTAACGGCTTTACATGTTGCTTTAATAAAATGATTTAGCATGTCAGTCAAGAGGAAACATTGATCTGGGAGTGAACTCTGCATTTCTATTTTCCTCGTGCGTTAAACCGGTTCTGCTATACCATAAAAGTTCTAGTTGACAGTGCTGTTGAAGGATTTTACTGATGCTTGTTCAAACAAAAACAAATAAAACTCTAAAAAGGATTCTGTTTTTGCATCAAAGCTTTCCAAGTAGTCGAGTTAGGTGTGTTTACCTATGGTTCAAAAAACTCACATCACAGGAGAAAATCAAAGAGAGCTATTAGGAGGTTTATTAGAGCCTGACAGGTACATTGGTTGACTCATATTTACCTTGGCGTGTACGCTGCTGATATGTTATAGAGCCACAAAAAGAGATTCTGCATAAAAAGTAGAACCAGTTTTCCTTTGAATTCCAGATCAATGTCTTTAAGGGTAAGTCTCTACCAGCTTTGTAAATCCAGAGGCTGAAATGTTTGCCCATTCCTCTTTGCAAAATAGCTCAAGCTCAATCTGATTAGATGGAGAGTGCCTGCTAACATCAACTTTCAAACCTTGCCACATATTTCCAATTTGATTTAGGTCTGGACTTTGACTAGGCTATTCTCATGCATGTATATGCTTTGATCTAACACATCCCATAGTAGTTCTGGCTGTATATTTACCATTGATGTTCTGCAAGAATAGGAATCTCAGTCTCAAATCTTTGGCAGCTTCTAACAGGTGTGTTCCAGGATTGCTCTGTACCTCCATCCATTTCCCCATCACCTTTGACTAGTTCCTCAGTCCCTGAGAAAAGCTTTTCATCACCATGATGCTGCCAACACTATGTTTCACCTTGGTGATGTGCAGAGTTAGTTTGTCACCACAAAGCATTTTCCAGGTAAACCACCAAGTTCAATTTTGGTCTAATCTGGCCAGAGCACCTTCTTCTGAATGTTTGCTGTGCCCCCATAAACTGTAGGAGGTGACAAATTGAAAAATGGATATTAATAATGTTTTCCCCTTTGGTTGCTCTTCTATAAAAGCTGATTTGTGGAGTGCACAACTAGTAGATGTCATTTCAGCAGATTTCAGCAGTTTACCCGAGCTATGGATCACTGTAGCTCCTCCAGAGAGACCACAGACCTTTTAGATGCTTCTCTGATCATTGCCCTCCTTGCTTGGGCTGTTGGTTTAAGCCATATCTTGGCAGGTTTGCAGTTGTGCCATATTCTTTCCATTTTTCAAATGATGGTTTACAGAGTTTCATAAAATGTTCAAATATTTGGATACTTTCTTATAAGCTAGATCTGTTCCACAACTTCATCCATGACCTGCTGTGATCCTTGGTCCCCTTGATGCTGTTTTATTCTCTAATGTTCTTCAAGTAGACTCTATTTACTTATTAGGTGACTTCTGAAAGTTGTTGGTTTCACTGGGTTTTGGTTATGTGTGTCAGAGTTAAGGGGGCTAAACACTTTCATGCAACACATTTTGAATATTTTCCACTTCACAATTATGCACTGTTTTGTTTGTATATCATGTAAAATCCCTGTAAATACATTTTATTTTGTGGTTGTAATATGACAAAATATTTAAAAAAAAACTCTAAATGAAACTCTATATTTTTTATTAATTTCTTATAAAACTGTACCTACAGCAGCTGTGATATGTTTTTCGTGTTTGTGTTCCTTCTCCACTGCAATAAATGTAACCACAAAGAAGGCTGTAATCAGCAAGACCTGAACCCAACCTCCCAAATTACTCTTAATTAATGGCCTTCCAACCAGCAGAAAACCCCAGGGCTTTTATAAATGTCAAACAGTAAAACTCTAGAATTTAAAAGAACCTGAAACTCCAGCACAAACTTACAGACTGAAAGGTAAGTCTCACCGTCCACTTTGTGCTTTTTATTAGCACAGTGCTGCATATTGGTGTATATTTGTTACCAATTAACCCAGAGCCAGTGTGTAGGCCACAGCTCAAGTCGGCCAGCTGCAAAAAAACACAAAATTCATGGCAAACCAGGGATGGGAAAATTTAGACATTTAAAAACGTTAGAAGAAGACTTTTACTGTGTTTTTTGTAATTCAAGTGAACTACACTAATTTTCTTCTATTTTGCGCATCCTTATTTTTTCAATTATATTTTGGTATTTGCCTCAAGTGAACCCAAACATCAAAATAAATCACAAGAAGCCCTTTTTTAGAGACCAAAAACCTAAAAGGCGGCAAATTAGTCTTTTCCTTTCGTTGAAGGAAACCTCTTAGTTGCTAACACAGGTTTATTTCAGCCGCAAACTGTTATGTAGAAGAATAAATAAGAACTATATGCATACTGTTTACATGTTACAAAATGAACAGTAAATCATTTAGCCCTTCATCCAGAATCATGTGACTGCTTTCTACAACTCCTAGTTTAAAAACAACTCTGGACTAAAAGAAATAAACACATTTATAAATACAGGGAAATGTGTATCACAATTTTAAAAAGTGATACACAAATACAGAAAAAGTAACAGTTAGTGTATTTCAGTCATCCTCCTTTCCCTCTTCAAGGGATATCAGTATACGGTGCTATGAAAGGTATTTGTCCTATTACAGACTTCTCAGTATGCTTGAAATGTTTCCGAAAACCCATTTTGTATCAATCAAAGACAACCTCAAGATTTTATTCATTAAGGTGGTTATCACCTGGAAAATTCCCACATGACAAAAAAGCATAAACAGACTGGATTGTGTTATAAATACATTGGAACTGGACTATATATTACTGAGTCTGAATCTGTATGATTTGAGTTTATTTGATTAGATATTTCTATATGACTGAGCATAAATTGGAGCATTTCCCTTATGTTGACAGCTATGATTTGCTGCTATGTAAATAAACTGATTTGAAGGCAATTGAAAAAAAAACTTAACCAGAGTTTCTAGTTTGTGGTCACCATTTTGTTTTTTCACTCTGTATGAACTTGATTAACTGTTTCAAATATAATATTTCCAGATCCCAGAGGCTGTTTTGCTTCTATTCATTTTCACGGCTGTTTGACAAGGGGGTGGATCATATGGGATGACAGCATCCCTTTGATTTAAGACAACAATAACTCTGGTGACACAGCAACACTGTAAACAAGGGAATGATTTGAACCTCAGTCCTTCATGAACAGCCAAGTTAATGACAGTCGCTGTCTGAATGTCGCAGTTAATCAAGGAACTATATTTTAAACGTGATGTTACTGACTGTTAGGCCAGAAGAAAATTTATACCCACTGCAGGAAACAGAAACAGTCTTTACCTTGCTGGAGTATGGTCCAGGGATGAGTAGTTTCAGTGCTTGACGTTTCAGCTCCGTCAGCCGCGTGTTGCAGTTCTCACACCATACCACCCTTTCACTTCCAGGGGAACTGCCACTCCCTGAGGCCGGCGATCCTGTCCCAAAACCCGGAGAACCACCGAGAGAACCCGGTGATCCAGTGCCAATCCCTGGGGAGATGGTTCCTGGAGATCCAGAGAAGGATCCAGGTGATGAGATCCCCGAGCCTGGGGAAGGGGTGCCCGTGGAGCTGGGCATGGAGCCGGCTCCCTCGGGCGCCGGGCGAGTGCCGGAGCGGGTGGTTTCCTCGTAGGCCTTTCGGCACCATGTGTCAGGAAAAAAGGAGGCAGATTTTGTTGGGGAAGAGTCAGGCATCTGTGAGAATGCAAACGTTGTTTCGCTGTTAGGAAAGACATTATATATCTTAAAACACTGTGTGGATATACATGCAAGAGGTTGCTCAGGGACACGGAAATAATCTTAAGGATGGTGTAAATGTGAGGGCATGTGGGCTGTTTCAAGCTGTTGCCATTTTGCATGTAATGGAAAACAAAGATACTCTTTCTTTTTCTTTAATAAGCAGACCAGTATTTCTAACATTTCTGAGTCAACAGTATATAATTCTGAATGAGCAATGAATTGAATAAAAGCTCTGTTATCTACTGTATGTTTAACCCATATGCTAGCAGATTTTGCTGGTGAATAAGGATGATAATTAGCCCTGTTTCCTTACAATAACAAGGGTCCCTGGTCTGAATCTTGGCTGAGCGCGTCCTTGTTCTCCCAGTGTATGGCTGGGTTTCTCTGGGGACTCCAGCTTCCCTCCCACAGTTCAAAAAACATGTATGTTCGGATAATTGGTTATTCTAAATTGAGCTAAGCACTATGTGTGGGTTTCTTTGTTGGCCCCGCAATAGACTGGCAACCTGGCCAGGACCCACCTCTTACCCATAAACTGCTTGAATAACATGACCCCCCTGTGCCTCTAAACAGGAAAAAGTGGGCAGATTAAAAATGAGTCAGTGGGGGAATATAAATGAGAATTAACAGTTTAAGATAGCAACATGCTGACTAAAAGCTAGCAATGCTCTGTTGATGGGATCAGTAGGTCCAATACTAAAAAAATCTGATTTTTTTTCCCTATTTATTAAATTTATTAAACTGAGAACTCCAACAATCTTTGGTCTATAAATGCACCAAACAGCACACACTGTAGTCAGGGCGAAGTGCTTGATGCATACATGGGGATAATCTTGTAATTCCTTCATTTTCTGTTGGAGGACTGGGATACCTGAGGAAAGTAGACAGAGGTGGTGGTCCTAATTTTATAGAAAAAGAGAGTGTCTTCCAATTATTGCGGAAACAGACTTCTCAGTCCCTTTGAGAAAGCCCTGTCTAGGGTGTTGGAAAGGAGGCTAAGACCCAATGTTGAACCAAGGTTTCAGGAGAAGCAGCGGGGCTTTTTCTGTCCTGTAAGTTGGACAGCATGCTAACTCTGTCCCTTCGCAGAACTACTCATGGGGTCATATAAACAGGGTTCAGTCTCCATGTGTTTTGTGGATCTAGAGGAGGGTTTTGTCCCCTGAGGCTTTTTGTTGGAGGTACTGCGGGATTACTGCATGTTGGACACAAGGCAGCCTGGAACAGTGTGCAAGCAGGTATGAAGGTACCAGAATGAAAATCTGTTTAGATAATTCTGGTTCTGAACCAGAAGAAGGTGGACCACCCCCTCCAGGTTGGGGTAAGCCTCTGACTCAAGAGGAGGAGTTAAAGTGTCTTGAGGTCTTGTTCATTATTGATGGTAGGGTGGAGAGAGAGATAAGGGGGAGCTCGGAGTAGAACTGCTGCTCCTCCCCGTCAAAAAGAGTAAATGACAGACATTTATCAAGCTAATGCAGACTGGTCTGATCTACTGATGTAAAGGACTGAGTCACAAAGTACTGAGAACTAGATCTTTAGAGGCTGTATTACAAATCTACTGATATAGTGGCTAAAGGGATCATAATAAAGCATAGACGTATAAAATGATGGGCGGGAAAGATCAGTCATTCCCAAATGAAGAGGCTGGTATAATATGACCCAACCCTGTGCAGTGAATTGAAGCTAATCAGGCTGTAGATGGTAGGCAGAAACACAGGTGCGAGTTTGACATTAACACCTGACTTGATAGTGATAATTAAAGAGATGCAGCAGGTCTGAGTGATGAATTTAAACCCATTGCTGCGACATCATGAGCAGTGATGTGTGAAGTATGCATGGACACAAATCTAATGGGAGTTGTCATCAGCTTTTATATTTATGACCGCCTGAAAATTGGAAGCAAACTGGACTTAATTTAGTGGGTGGTGCAGTGAATCGCATGCGGCACTAAATGGATGATAAGTTTTTTGATTTTTCAGGCTTACACACAGAGAAGCATCAACTCGTAGGCAATTTAAAAATAAAAACCTACCCCTTGTTTTTTGCTCCGGCTGCTCCTCTCCTTAGTCCCCGACAGTGAAGTCATGTTGGACGTAAACGGAGGGGAATGAGGAGGAGGAGGAGAAGAGAAACAACCTCTGCTGCCGCTTCACATTCGAAAAACAAACCGCTGGATCGATTTCAATTAACTACACGCCCCTGCAGGTCGCTCTTCTCGGGCTTGAAGTACACCTCACGCCGTACTCAGATGCATGTGGGAAGTGGTGTGATCCCCAATAAGCTGGCTCCTAACAACAGGCTCCTCTGCCCCCCAGAAATGCCCCAGAAATAGTTGAAGCGCTGAGAAAAGACGCACAGGTTATGCGGCAGATTGCGCTGCGCACTGAATGAGGCTCTGTGATTATCTGCTCAGCGCGCTGGAGTGGCACGGCGCTCAGCCCTGCCTGTCTCCATTAGCTCTGCATCTCAACGCGTTCAGGTAGATCTAACTCCTCCATGGTGAAGTCCTGCGTGTAGATCAAAAAACATGATCAACACATATCAGAATGAGTAGAACCTGACTCATAAACACTTCAGCGACGTGAGTCTGCGCCTCGCTTTTGAGACTATAAATGCACCCATGCACACCCTCCTGTTGACTTCCCGCCGCTCCGCACTCTGCTGCAGCCAACAGAGGACTGAGAACCCCAGAGCGAGACGCACATCTGGATGAGGGCGGGACCGACCTGCCCCTCATCGACCTCAGGCCAATCACACGTCCAGAGGTTCCAGCTGAGTGGCAGCTGGACACCTGCGTGTGTGAAGAGCAAAAAAGGTGTAAAATAAAAAAAGGGTGTATATACAGTACAGACCAAAACTTTGGACACACTTTCTCATTCAAAGAGTTGTCCTTATTTTCATGACTATGAATATTGTAGCTTCACACTGAAGGCATCAAAACTATGAATTAACACATGTGGAAATATAAACTGAACAAAAAAGTGTGAAACAACTGAAAATATGTCTTATATTCTAGGTTCTTCAAAGTAGCCACCTTTAGCTTTGATTACTGCTACGCACACTCTTGACATTCTGTTGATGAGCTTCAAGAGGTAGTCACCTGAAATGGTTTTCACTTCACAGGTGTGCCCTGTCAGGTTTAATAAGTGGGATTTCAAGCCTAATAAATGGGGTTGGGACCATCAGTTGTGTTGTGCAGGAGGTGGATGCAGTACACAGCTGATAGTCCTACTGAATAGACTGTTAGAATTTGTATTATGGCAAGAAAAAAGCAGCTAAGTAAAGAAAAACGAGTGACCATCATTACTTTAAGAAATGAAGGTCAGTCAGTCCGAACAATTGGAAAAACTTTGCAAGTGTCCCCAAGTTCAGTCGCAAAAACCATCAAGCGCTACAAAGAAACTGGCTCACATGAGGACCGCCCCAGGAAAGGAAGACCAAGAGTCACCTCTGCTGCAGACGATAAGTTCATCCGAGTCACCAGCCTCAGAAATCGCAGGTTAACAGTAGCTCAGATTAGAGAACAGGTCAATGCCACACAGAGTTCTAGCAGCAGACACATCTCTAGAACAACTGTTAAGAGGAGACTGTGTGAATTAGGCCTTCATGGTAAAATAGCTACTAGGAAACCACTGCTGAGGACAGGCAACAAGCAGAAGAGACTTGTTTGGGCTAAAGAACACAAGGAATGGACATTAGACCAGTGGAAATCTGTGCTTTGGTCTGATGAGTCCAAGTTTGAGATCTTTGGTTCCAACCACCGTGTCTTTGTGCGGCGCAGAAGAGGTGAACGGATGGACTCTACATGCCTGGTTCCCACCGTGAAGCATGGAGGAGGAGGTGTGATGGTGTGGGGGTGCTTTGCTGGTGACACTTTTGGGGATTTATTCAAAATTGAAGGCATACTGAACCAGCATGGCTACCACAGCATCTTGCAGCGGCATGCTATTCCATCCGGTTTGCGTTTAGTTGGACCATCATTTATTTTTCAACAGGACAATGACCCCAAACACACCTCCAGGCTGTGTAAGGGCTATTTGACCAAGAAGGAGAGTGATGGGGTGCTGCGCCAGATGACCTGGCCTCCACAGACACCGGACCTGAACCCAATCGAGATGGTTTGGGGTGCGCTGGACCGCAGAGTGAAGGCAAAAGGGCCAACAAGTGCTAAGCATCTCTGGGAACTCCTTCAAGACTGCTGGAAAACCATTTCAGGTGACTACCTCTTGAAGCTCATCAACAGAATGCCAAGAGTGTGCGGAGCAGTAATCAAAGCAAAAGGTGGCTACTTTGAAGAACCTAGAATATAAGACATATTTTCAGTTGTTTCACACTTTTTTGTTCAGTTTATAATTCCACATGTGTTAATTCATAGTTTTGATGCCTTCAGTGTGAAGCTACAATATTCATAGTCATGAAAATAAGGACAACTCTTTGAATGAGAAAGTGTGTCCAAAGTTTTGGTCTGTACTGTATATACACCCTTTTTTTATTTTACACCTTTTTTGCTCTTCACACACGCAGGTGTCCAGCTGCCACTCAGCTGGAACCTCTGGACGTGTGATTGGCCTGAGGTCGATGAGGGGCAGGTCGGTCCCGCCCTCATCCAGATGTGCGTCTCGCTCTGGGGTTCTCAGTCCTCTGTTGGCTGCAGCAGAGTGCGGAGCGGCGGGAAGTCAACAGGAGGGTGTGCATGGGTGCATTTATAGTCTCAAAAGCGAGGCGCAGACTCACGTCGCTGAAGTGTTTATGAGTCAGGTTCTACTCATTCTGATATGTGTTGATCATGTTTTTTGATCTACACGCAGGACTTCACCATGGAGGAGTTAGATCTACCTGAACGCGTTGAGATGCAGAGCTAATGGAGACAGGCAGGGCTGAGCGCCGTGCCACTCCAGCGCGCTGAGCAGATAATCACAGAGCCTCATTCAGTGCGCAGCGCAATCTGCCGCATAACCTGTGCGTCTTTTCTCAGCGCTTCAACTATTTCTGGGGCATTTCTGGGGGGCAGAGGAGCCTGTTGTTAGGAGCCAGCTTATTGGGGATCACACCACTTCCCACATGCATCTGAGTACGGCGTGAGGTGTACTTCAAGCCCGAGAAGAGCGACCTGCAGGGGCGTGTAGTTAATTGAAATCGATCCAGCGGTTTGTTTTTCGAATGTGAAGCGGCAGCAGAGGTTGTTTCTCTTCTCCTCCTCCTCCTCATTCCCCTCCGTTTACGTCCAACATGACTTCACTGTCGGGGACTAAGGAGAGGAGCAGCCGGAGCAAAAAACAAGGGGTAGGTTTTTATTTTTAAATTGCCTACGAGTTGATGCTTCTCTGTGTGTAAGCCTGAAAAATCAAAAAACTTATCATCCATTTAGTGCCGCATGCGATTCACTGCACCACCCACTAAATTAAGTCCAGTTTGCTTCCAATTTTCAGGCGGTCATAAATATAAAAGCTGATGACAACTCCCATTAGATTTGTGTCCATGCATACTTCACACATCACTGCTCATGATGTCGCAGCAATGGGTTTAAATTCATCACTCAGACCTGCTGCATCTCTTTAATTATCACTATCAAGTCAGGTGTTAATGTCAAACTCGCACCTGTGTTTCTGCCTACCATCTACAGCCTGATTAGCTTCAATTCACTGCACAGGGTTGGGTCATATTATACCAGCCTCTTCATTTGGGAATGACTGATCTTTCCCGCCCATCATTTTATACGTCTATGCTTTATTATGATCCCTTTAGCCACTATATCAGTAGATTTGTAATACAGCCTCTAAAGATCTAGTTCTCAGTACTTTGTGACTCAGTCCTTTACATCAGTAGATCAGACCAGTCTGCATTAGCTTGATAAATGTCTGTCATTTACTCTTTTTGACGGGGAGGAGCAGCAGTTCTACTCCGAGCTCCCCCTTATCTCTCTCTCCACCCTACCATCAATAATGAACAAGACCTCAAGACACTTTAACTCCTCCTCTTGAGTCAGAGGCTTACCCCAACCTGGAGGGGGTGGTCCACCTTCTTCTGGTTCAGAACCAGAATTATCTAAACAGATTTTCATTCTGGTACCTTCATACCTGCTTGCACACTGTTCCAGGCTGCCTTGTGTCCAACATGCAGTAATCCCGCAGTACCTCCAACAAAAAGCCTCAGGGGACAAAACCCTCCTCTAGATCCACAAAACACATGGAGACTGAACCCTGTTTATATGACCCCATGAGTAGTTCTGCGAAGGGACAGAGTTAGCATGCTGTCCAACTTACAGGACAGAAAAAGCCCCGCTGCTTCTCCTGAAACCTTGGTTCAACATTGGGTCTTAGCCTCCTTTCCAACACCCTAGACAGGGCTTTCTCAAAGGGACTGAGAAGTCTGTTTCCGCAATAATTGGAAGACACTCTCTTTTTCTATAAAATTAGGACCACCACCTCTGTCTACTTTCCTCAGGTATCCCAGTCCTCCAACAGAAAATGAAGGAATTACAAGATTATCCCCATGTATGCATCAAGCACTTCGCCCTGACTACAGTGTGTGCTGTTTGGTGCATTTATAGACCAAAGATTGTTGGAGTTCTCAGTTTAATAAATTTAATAAATAGGGAAAAAAAATCAGATTTTTTTAGTATTGGACCTACTGATCCCATCAACAGAGCATTGCTAGCTTTTAGTCAGCATGTTGCTATCTTAAACTGTTAATTCTCATTTATATTCCCCCACTGACTCATTTTTAATCTGCCCACTTTTTCCTGTTTAGAGGCACAGGGGGGTCATGTTATTCAAGCAGTTTATGGGTAAGAGGTGGGTCCTGGCCAGGTTGCCAGTCTATTGCGGGGCCAACAAAGAAACCCACACATAGTGCTTAGCTCAATTTAGAATAACCAATTATCCGAACATACATGTTTTTTGAACTGTGGGAGGGAAGCTGGAGTCCCCAGAGAAACCCAGCCATACACTGGGAGAACAAGGACGCGCTCAGCCAAGATTCAGACCAGGGACCCTTGTTATTGTAAGGAAACAGGGCTAATTATCATCCTTATTCACCAGCAAAATCTGCTAGCATATGGGTTAAACATACAGTAGATAACAGAGCTTTTATTCAATTCATTGCTCATTCAGAATTATATACTGTTGACTCAGAAATGTTAGAAATACTGGTCTGCTTATTAAAGAAAAAGAAAGAGTATCTTTGTTTTCCATTACATGCAAAATGGCAACAGCTTGAAACAGCCCACATGCCCTCACATTTACACCATCCTTAAGATTATTTCCGTGTCCCTGAGCAACCTCTTGCATGTATATCCACACAGTGTTTTAAGATATATAATGTCTTTCCTAACAGCGAAACAACGTTTGCATTCTCACAGATGCCTGACTCTTCCCCAACAAAATCTGCCTCCTTTTTTCCTGACACATGGTGCCGAAAGGCCTACGAGGAAACCACCCGCTCCGGCACTCGCCCGGCGCCCGAGGGAGCCGGCTCCATGCCCAGCTCCACGGGCACCCCTTCCCCAGGCTCGGGGATCTCATCACCTGGATCCTTCTCTGGATCTCCAGGAACCATCTCCCCAGGGATTGGCACTGGATCACCGGGTTCTCTCGGTGGTTCTCCGGGTTTTGGGACAGGATCGCCGGCCTCAGGGAGTGGCAGTTCCCCTGGAAGTGAAAGGGTGGTATGGTGTGAGAACTGCAACACGCGGCTGACGGAGCTGAAACGTCAAGCACTGAAACTACTCATCCCTGGACCATACTCCAGCAAGGTAAAGACTGTTTCTGTTTCCTGCAGTGGGTATAAATTTTCTTCTGGCCTAACAGTCAGTAACATCACGTTTAAAATATAGTTCCTTGATTAACTGCGACATTCAGACAGCGACTGTCATTAACTTGGCTGTTCATGAAGGACTGAGGTTCAAATCATTCCCTTGTTTACAGTGTTGCTGTGTCACCAGAGTTATTGTTGTCTTAAATCAAAGGGATGCTGTCATCCCATATGATCCACCCCCTTGTCAAACAGCCGTGAAAATGAATAGAAGCAAAACAGCCTCTGGGATCTGGAAATATTATATTTGAAACAGTTAATCAAGTTCATACAGAGTGAAAAAACAAAATGGTGACCACAAACTAGAAACTCTGGTTAAGTTTTTTTTTCAATTGCCTTCAAATCAGTTTATTTACATAGCAGCAAATCATAGCTGTCAACATAAGGGAAATGCTCCAATTTATGCTCAGTCATATAGAAATATCTAATCAAATAAACTCAAATCATACAGATTCAGACTCAGTAATATATAGTCCAGTTCCAATGTATTTATAACACAATCCAGTCTGTTTATGCTTTTTTGTCATGTGGGAATTTTCCAGGTGATAACCACCTTAATGAATAAAATCTTGAGGTTGTCTTTGATTGATACAAAATGGGTTTTCGGAAACATTTCAAGCATACTGAGAAGTCTGTAATAGGACAAATACCTTTCATAGCACCGTATACTGATATCCCTTGAAGAGGGAAAGGAGGATGACTGAAATACACTAACTGTTACTTTTTCTGTATTTGTGTATCACTTTTTAAAATTGTGATACACATTTCCCTGTATTTATAAATGTGTTTATTTCTTTTAGTCCAGAGTTGTTTTTAAACTAGGAGTTGTAGAAAGCAGTCACATGATTCTGGATGAAGGGCTAAATGATTTACTGTTCATTTTGTAACATGTAAACAGTATGCATATAGTTCTTATTTATTCTTCTACATAACAGTTTGCGGCTGAAATAAACCTGTGTTAGCAACTAAGAGGTTTCCTTCAACGAAAGGAAAAGACTAATTTGCCGCCTTTTAGGTTTTTGGTCTCTAAAAAAGGGCTTCTTGTGATTTATTTTGATGTTTGGGTTCACTTGAGGCAAATACCAAAATATAATTGAAAAAATAAGGATGCGCAAAATAGAAGAAAATTAGTGTAGTTCACTTGAATTACAAAAAACACAGTAAAAGTCTTCTTCTAACGTTTTTAAATGTCTAAATTTTCCCATCCCTGGTTTGCCATGAATTTTGTGTTTTTTTGCAGCTGGCCGACTTGAGCTGTGGCCTACACACTGGCTCTGGGTTAATTGGTAACAAATATACACCAATATGCAGCACTGTGCTAATAAAAAGCACAAAGTGGACGGTGAGACTTACCTTTCAGTCTGTAAGTTTGTGCTGGAGTTTCAGGTTCTTTTAAATTCTAGAGTTTTACTGTTTGACATTTATAAAAGCCCTGGGGTTTTCTGCTGGTTGGAAGGCCATTAATTAAGAGTAATTTGGGAGGTTGGGTTCAGGTCTTGCTGATTACAGCCTTCTTTGTGGTTACATTTATTGCAGTGGAGAAGGAACACAAACACGAAAAACATATCACAGCTGCTGTAGGTACAGTTTTATAAGAAATTAATAAAAAATATAGAGTTTCATTTAGAGTTTTTTTTTAAATATTTTGTCATATTACAACCACAAAATAAAATGTATTTACAGGGATTTTACATGATATACAAACAAAACAGTGCATAATTGTGAAGTGGAAAATATTCAAAATGTGTTGCATGAAAGTGTTTAGCCCCCTTAACTCTGACACACATAACCAAAACCCAGTGAAACCAACAACTTTCAGAAGTCACCTAATAAGTAAATAGAGTCTACTTGAAGAACATTAGAGAATAAAACAGCATCAAGGGGACCAAGGATCACAGCAGGTCATGGATGAAGTTGTGGAACAGATCTAGCTTATAAGAAAGTATCCAAATATTTGAACATTTTATGAAACTCTGTAAACCATCATTTGAAAAATGGAAAGAATATGGCACAACTGCAAACCTGCCAAGATATGGCTTAAACCAACAGCCCAAGCAAGGAGGGCAATGATCAGAGAAGCATCTAAAAGGTCTGTGGTCTCTCTGGAGGAGCTACAGTGATCCATAGCTCGGGTAAACTGCTGAAATCTGCTGAAATGACATCTACTAGTTGTGCACTCCACAAATCAGCTTTTATAGAAGAGCAACCAAAGGGGAAAACATTATTAATATCCATTTTTCAATTTGTCACCTCCTACAGTTTATGGGGGCACAGCAAACATTCAGAAGAAGGTGCTCTGGCCAGATTAGACCAAAATTGAACTTGGTGGTTTACCTGGAAAATGCTTTGTGGTGACAAACTAACTCTGCACATCACCAAGGTGAAACATAGTGTTGGCAGCATCATGGTGATGAAAAGCTTTTCTCAGGGACTGAGGAACTAGTCAAAGGTGATGGGGAAATGGATGGAGGTACAGAGCAATCCTGGAACACACCTGTTAGAAGCTGCCAAAGATTTGAGACTGAGATTCCTATTCTTGCAGAACATCAATGGTAAATATACAGCCAGAACTACTATGGGATGTGTTAGATCAAAGCATATACATGCATGAGAATAGCCTAGTCAAAGTCCAGACCTAAATCAAATTGGAAATATGTGGCAAGGTTTGAAAGTTGATGTTAGCAGGCACTCTCCATCTAATCAGATTGAGCTTGAGCTATTTTGCAAAGAGGAATGGGCAAACATTTCAGCCTCTGGATTTACAAAGCTGGTAGAGACTTACCCTTAAAGACATTGATCTGGAATTCAAAGGAAAACTGGTTCTACTTTTTATGCAGAATCTCTTTTTGTGGCTCTATAACATATCAGCAGCGTACACGCCAAGGTAAATATGAGTCAACCAATGTACCTGTCAGGCTCTAATAAACCTCCTAATAGCTCTCTTTGATTTTCTCCTGTGATGTGAGTTTTTTGAACCATAGGTAAACACACCTAACTCGACTACTTGGAAAGCTTTGATGCAAAAACAGAATCCTTTTTAGAGTTTTATTTGTTTTTGTTTGAACAAGCATCAGTAAAATCCTTCAACAGCACTGTCAACTAGAACTTTTATGGTATAGCAGAACCGGTTTAACGCACGAGGAAAATAGAAATGCAGAGTTCACTCCCAGATCAATGTTTCCTCTTGACTGACATGCTAAATCATTTTATTAAAGCAACATGTAAAGCCGTTACCATATTCAGATTTTACATATGTTTCTCTTAACTTAGTCTGTGTGTTCTGCTTCTCTTTTCTGCTGTTTGAACAGCTTCAAGGCAGAAGCAGGAGTAGCTCTGCTTGCTTTCAAATACCTGTGGGTCATTACTGAATACCTTAACAGTTCAGTTATTTTAGCCAGGTAGAGTTTCTCGGCTGGCCTTTCTTTTTTTTGTTTAACCCAGACATGAGTAACTGACCTGTGCAGGTGTTCTGTGTCAAAGAAAAACTGAACTCATGTCCTTGGTAAAGCAATGTGACCCAATAATCCTTCACCTTCAGCAAATGTGCTGGAACAGCAGTTCAGTGTGTGTGTTTTTGTACTGGTGTACTGTCAAAATGGGAGTTGTATTATTCCCATGGGACAGAGGGGTATGTGTGACCTCTACACACACACGCACACACACACACAACAAGAATACTAACACACGTTCATCAACTGGTACAAACCAAACAAACCTCTGTTTTTCTCATGAATATGAAAACATGACAGGTCTTTGGTTATTCACGTAGACACACACACAGACGCACACACACACACATTCACACACACACTCACATTCGCACACAGTCTAACCCCTTATCTTTAACCAAGTCTTTACCTTCAAATTGAACAATTAATGCAGCTGTGACCTGCTTTTGGTCCCGCCATAAAACACACAAACGTCCCACAGAGTGGCTGTGTAAATGCATTAGTCCTCACCATGTGAAGAGAACACCTCCACACACACATTATGTTAATAATGACCTTCATAGCTCCTACCTTTTGAATATTGCACCGTTTGCATGTCTGCAGTTTAGTTGGCCTGTGTGAGTATGTGTAGTGTTCAAGATAGAATTAGTCTTTTTACCCAAATATGGCAGTACAACTCATCCACTGGTAGAATTTGTGAATATAAACACAACAGTGTTCTTTATTAGGTACACCTGTTCAGTTGCTTGTTACCAAAAATAGTGAATCAACCAATCAAATGCCAGAATCTTGATATGACATGGCACCCCTAGATGTGATTAAAAACAACTCGCCTAAGTTCAAACTGAACCTCAGAATGGACAAGGGGATTTAAGTACTTTTGAACATACCATGATTATCCTGAGTATTTCAAAAACTGCTGACCTACAAGGCTTTTTCGGGGTCTATGGAGAATGGTCTTAACAACGTCTTGTTCAGACCACAGACGACAGAAGCCAGCAGCTCAAATAAGACCATGCCAGGTGCCACTCCTACCAGCATAGAACAGGAAACTAAGGCTAAAGTTCCTCACAGGGCATCGAAATTTTACGATAACAGATCGACAGAACGTTTCAAATGAGCCATGATTCAGATGCTAGTGTAAGAATTAAATGTAGATAACATTAAGTCATCGCTCTATCCTGCCTTGTATCAAATGTTCAGGCTGGTGGTGGTGCTCTAATGCCATGGGGCACATTTTCTTGGCACGCTTTGAGCCTCTTTATACTAACTGAGCATTGTTTAAATACCTCAACCTACCTGAGTATCGTTACTGACCTTGTCCATCTCTTTATAACCTTAGTGCTCCCATCCTTTTGTGGCTTTTTCCAGCTGGATAATGCAGGATTTATGCTGTGAAGAATTTGGGCAGTTCTGAAGGCAAAAGTGGGTCCATCCCTGTACGAGTATGGTGCACTTAATAAACGAGCTGAAGAGTAAGTAATCCAAACAAGGTGGTTTATCTCTTTGTGAATTTAATGAAATGTACCTCATTAATACGGGGTTAATCTAATCATTGAAGAAGAGAGTGAGTTCTTGTGGGTTGGAATAGACCTTAGTTTCCAGATGAAGCCACAGACAATTGATTGTAGGAGTATTGATAGCAAACATAGAGGAGCAGGGTTAAACTGTTTTGAGTAAAGCACGTGTTGTCTTTTTAGTGCGACTAACCTCAAATTAAAGTCCGATTTCTTACAGGTTGGTTTGTCTGTTTATCTACAGCTGTTTTACGGTCAGCTGGATAAAGGAGTATGTGAAGCATACAGGTAATATAGCTGGGGGCTGGTTTGTATTTAATACAAAGCAAAAGGTGCTCTGCAGGCTTAGAATGAGCAGAATGAGTTTTAGGTTTAGATACAGGAAAAGCATATGACTCAAAAGCACATCTGGCTGCACATCTGCACTCACTTGAGGCATTCGTCTCTGCTCTCCTGGTGTGTGTAGCTGTGTATTTATCCCTTATATCCACACCCAAATCTTTTTCCGTTTCCAAGTGGATGGAGGATGGTCTGTTTCTGGTTGGCCCAGGTCACTTCAGGAAAGTGGGTCACTCGATGTTTGTCGGCCTAAAAAGTCTGTTTCTGATCATCTGAAAGTCAAAACCATACATGTTTAGAACGTAAAACATACACAACTCTAGATCAGACATGAAAATAAAGCCAAAGAAGGGCATGTTTGTAGCTATATTCCCCTGAGAGGACCTCCTCCTGGAAGCTTGATTTAGTGAGATTGCTTTCATCTGTGCTTTTCTTTTTGTCTGTTTGAGTTTGTCATTTGAAGTTTGTTTCGCTGTTTGTTTCGCTGTGGGAGTCTCCTCTGGATATACGTCTTATACACGCACTTAAAATGTTTATATTAGCAAACCCACTGATGTGTCTGCCTGCATTAGATGGTACATTAAACACTTCTCAGCAATTTCTGCCTTGGATAGGTTTTCGGTTTGAATGGCTTTCCCTAGAGCTACGGTCATGTACGGCTAGAGAGAACTGATGCTAGGGAGATACAACTTACCTGAAATCCAGAAATATATTGCGCTTAATATTACAGTGTAAACAAAAAGAGTTGTTCCATATATTTAATTTTCTGCTTACCCTTCTAAATAAACCAACTTATTTGACAGAGATGCTTTTTATTAGCATTTATACAGTATCGTGACAATAATTCAATTAATTAGTTCTTTCATAGAAAATTAAAAAAGAAAAATAATATTCACACCAAATGTAGCTTTTAAATGTGTTTGTGAAGACATGACTTGATTCTGTGTACTGGGTCATGATTGTGTCTCCTTAGTGACATTTTGTTCAGTTTTTAACCCCTTTTATACCAATTTTGTGAAAGCAATGTTTACGTTTGTGCTAGGAATCTTGTCTTTTAAGAAACCAAGGTGACAGCAAGTCTATTCACCTGATCGTGTGGGTGGTTGGTATGGCCCAGTATGAGATTCTTGCAGTATGATAACTGTGAATAAAAATACCACAGCTATTTGGCATTATGGTATTTATAAAAACAATTGTAATTCAAATGTATAACATGATCTATTTGCATTCATTTAAACAGAAAAAACATGTAATCCTAACTGTTGCAAAAATAACAGAACACATTGTATATGTTAATGTTATTAAACTAAATAAACACCTGCTAAACCTAGAAGTGGTTTTTAAGTAAACATGCTTACTGCACAGAATATACCTTTTTATCGCAGTTTTAAGACAGGGTTTGAATTATGAGTGAAGCTCTTTCAAGCTGTTGTAACTATCTTGCTAGGTTTGCTGGCATGTTAAAAACAGCATGTCATGAAGGTCTAAATGTAATGAAATTAGGACAGTTTTGTTGAACATTAAGTCCTGTCATGTTTTTTGAAGTTTGTGTGTAACCTGATGTGCTTCTGGTTTGTTTGATGTTCTAGTTCTCAGTCCTCGTCCTCAGAGCCCACTGTCCTGCATGTTTTAGGTGTTTCCCTGCTGCCACAAACCTGAATTAAAAATATGAGTGACTAACAGGCCTTTGCAACATTTGATCCCGTGCTGAGGAGGTAACGCAATCATTTGAATCAGAAGTCCTCGAGCAAAGACAAGTCTAAAATATAAAGGACAGGGGGCCCTGAGGACCAGGATTGAGAACCACTGGGTTAGTGCAAATGTTTTGGGATCGAGGGTGTGGAATTTAGTATTCTACTACATAAACAGTTTTTTTTCTAACCTCCTGTAGTAGCTAGCTGTGCTGCAGTGCTAATGAAAGCCTCCACGTAAACAGAAACAAAGAGCGGATATTCAGATTGATCTTATTTTTATTTCAATCCTTTGTGAAATAGTGCTACTATAAAAACCATTTGTGTCAGTTTAAAAAAACTAGGATGTTATGCTGCTACTTATCTTTATACTAAATTGCTGCATTCCCCAACCTACCGCTGAGTTAATATGCGTTAAACTATCTGGTAATATTTACAATAATAGACCAGAAAGTATATCAAAAATGAAATTTTAATAGTTTTAAAGATTTTTTTAGCGTCTCAGTTGCTCTTTCAACCAACAAATCCAACTTGGGTTCACGTCTGCTCTAATCAGTTAAGATAATCTTAGCCACTGATTATTGTCAGACGTTACCAGTAATTAGCCTATAATTTGTGTTTTTATCAGATTAAGCCTTGAAATATCACACTCAGAGGGATATGTAACTGCACAAGGGTAGATAGCTGTCCTGTAATAACCAAATCCCATAATACCAAGGCCTCCGGTTACCACGGCAGCTGGTGCTGCCTCTGCAGCGACATGTAACAGATGTGAGCTGCATACATATCTATGTCAGTGTTAATGGGCTCCTCATAGCTGTCTGTGTATGTGTGGTAAGCGTGTGTGTGACAGTGAGAAGAGAAAGAAGGTGGAAATATATGGTATTCATGGAGATGATAGCACACTTTAGTGTGCTTCTCCAGCTATGTAGTTTGTGCAGCTCTGTGTGTGAGTGTGTGTGTTTTTGTGTGTGTTTGTGTGTGTGTAAGACAGAGAGAAAGAAAACAATCATGCCCTCCTTCTGCCTTTCAGGTGTGAAAGACATTACCATATAAAGAGGTGCCCTCATCAATAACAGTAAGACGATGAGGACTGATGGATATATGTGTAAAGGAAGGGGGAGATGCTGATACAGGCTGAATTTTTGAGCGTCTCAGAAGGCCTAAGTCAGTACAATGGCAACCTACAAATGAGCATACACACCAGTTCAGCATTAGTTATGACTTGTTCTCCACCATCTATTTTATACTGCAGTTTCATTCAACTACTGCTGTAAAAGCTGACTGTGCTCCACAATTTTCAATGAACACTAGAATGAAAAAAACAAAACCTGCAGGCTTGTATGTATCCAGGCAGTGGTGATGTAAATTGTTATTTATGGCAATGGATTGTATGGCCATGACTGCACGTTACTGCCATTTAAGCCTTTACAAATGCTACAACAAACTTCTGTTGAATAAAATAAAACAAAACAAAAAAATCATCAAGGAAAAACTTACAGATTATTAAATAGGCTACTTCAGGACACCAAATATATTAAGTAGATCAATTTTATTGTTAACAACACACAACTGCAATTATTCATATTTTTATTTTTATTTTCATATATCCATGAAACCAACAGTGTAAAAATAGTAAAAGCAACAATCCCAACAATACCTTGGGTTTCTGGGGGATGTAAATGTGATGTTAAAACTCTTATGACTATAAAAAATTCCCAATAATGAGAAAAGGTGCGACAGTTCTCTATCCCTACTGGCGAGGATAATATTACAAGAGAACCATTAAGAAAACTATGCATTTAGCTTTGGGCTTTGAATCTGTTGTCTGCTTCTTTTGTTGATGAATGATATTCAAAGTTCCATCATTAACATTTTCATCCATGTTAAGGGTTACATCCCAAAACAAGGACAAATTTTGTCTCTTTTGACAAATAGCCTGCATGGGTTATAGTTATGAATACAAAAAAGACTGACTCAGCTGTAATTATAATACATTATAAAGATCCACTGTCACAGATTTGACACAATGATTGAGTCTATTGATTCTTTTGTGGATGTTACAGATTTTATTGTCTTTAGGGCTGCAGCTAATGAATATTTTAGTAATCAACTACTCTATACAGTAATCTCTTCATTAATAAAGCATTGAATAAATAAGTGCCATGCCACGTGTTCCAAACTTTTCTTAAAACCAGTACTGAAATCTGCAGAGTAACAAAATCTCCATCAGAACTTTGGTTCCTCACATGCACATACATACTCCAGCCCACCATCTGCAGTCAATTCAGTCATTTATTATTTATATATCATTAACACTTTCCAGGACATTTCCTTTCCATATAAAAACAAACTAGAATGTCTGTTGCATTAGTTTGAATGATTTTGTCTATCCTCACAAGGTGCTGGGGTCTTCAATAAGAATTTACATAGAGAAAAACCCCAAACAATGTGTTTGTCATGTAGCTGTGAGCAGCGTGCCTGCTAAAATTCTAAAACGTTGTCTGGACTCTTTTGAAAATATTTCTTTGATACCAAATCAGCTTCATGGTAGGTGAAATCTTCATTGATATTCTAAGCTGGACATGTAGAAGTTCACCAGTGTCCTTTATAAGAATATGTCAGCATAGTTTAAACAGAACAACATTTGCAATGTGAAATTGTTAAAGCTATGTGCAAAAAGACTCTCAGAGCTTCTGGACTGCCCCTTGTTACAGATCCTCATTTGGCATTTTGTGTCTGGACTTCAGTTTGTGTGTGTCGATTCAGGACAATGCATCTACTTGTTCTTCTAATAATGCTGCTTATGTTTGCAGGTAATGTCTTTTAGAGAATTGGTAATACATCCATCTGCAAAGTTATAGCTTATGTGAGCTTAGGTATGCTTAGCTTATTTGTTACACTGAGTACGTCTTTTTAGTCTGTTATCTGCCCAGACTCACGATATTCCATGTCTTTTTTCTGGTTTTCCGTATTTAATCATTTGTTCTCTTTTTGGTTTCAGTTAGACGTGCTTTTAAGAACCTTGTCCAAGACTTTAGCTTCTACTTACTGTCTGCAGGCTGCCTACATCTCCTGCCTCATCAGTATTTTTCTTAAACCTTGATGCGTAATACCTTAACTTAATTCTATATCAAACTAATATAAACTTCATTCATCGAAGACTAGAAGACTAGTCAAAATGTCATTTGTAACAGTCCTTAGCTAAAGACAAATTTTAAACTCCAATACAAACTCAAGAACAAGATATTTGTCCAACTAGGCTGTTTAAAAATAATAGTAATAACAAAAAACTGCTTATGTAAGGAAGTGTGGGAAGAAAAAAAAGAATGGTTAGGACAGGGAATGAGTAGCTTCAGTAAAAAAAAAGGAGTTGTAATTAATCTAATGGTATTATCATTACCATTAATGACACTGACCCATAGCAAACACACTCAATTAAATAAAAAGTTAGTGATGAACAGGCAGCTTCAGCTCAACAAAACTTTCTATGACCTGTCTATAAAGATACTGAAAACCTGCAAACTAAGATTACTGTACATTCAAAACAAAGAAAGTAATTTCCAAAGTGCAATAAGTAAATGAAGAAACACTCAGCAGCCAGAGGCTATTTTTAAATTTTGTCCACAAAAAAGATGTTTAAGATTAAGTGGTAGTTAAAATGTTTAAAATTAAAACACACACTTTTGACAAAATATCTGTTGGGGTGATCTAGATTGTCACCTGGGCCATTTGTACTTGTACTCTCTCTTATAGAAATTTTGAGCTTTTAAATAGTCTAGAAATGAAAAAAACAGACACTAACATTAAATAAGCTTCACACATTTCACTTATCAAATCACAACACAAAAAAGATATAAATATACCACACATTCATAGGCTGCAAGACCAAATGCTGCTGCTCTGACACACTGACAGCATGTTGCAATAACAGGCAAATCATATGCACCAGCGCACAAACCCAAACAGACACACTGACACACGACAGCTTGAATGGATACCAACATGCATATGAAGGTATCCTGAGGATAGCATAAAGACACACACAAATGAACACACAAAGACACGTGCACATGGGTATTACAGAGGACATTAGCACATTAGGATGGTGGAAGTCTCAATAACTGCTGCACAATGTCCATGGCTACCATGGCAACTACTTCTCTTTTACCCACGCAATTGAGAAAAGTAGAAAACATTGTCAGTAGGTGTGAAGTAGGCCCAAGTATGGGTCAGATAATTTGGACCAGAAATACAACAACTTGATGGTCCTAACACATTAAAATACCAAATTTTAAACAAAAAATAAATAAAATTGGAAAAACTGAACTCAAACTTCTATAACTATTTCTGATTTTTTAAATCATGTACTTCTATAATATGAATTTTGTTACACCTGCAAAATAATTTAAAATATTTATTTATACTCATCTTGATTTATACATAAGGAGAGAGTACCAAGGTTTAGAGGGCAGTTTAAAAGTCAGCTTTATCATGTACCCTGATTTTAAATGAGTGAAGCTGATTGTCCTTATTATTGTCCTTTTTTAAAAAAGAAAATAACTCTGACAAGTTGTTGTTAGTTGATTAACCAAGTTAGCGCCAATGGTTGTGAGCCTGAAGTGAGCTGATTTTTCAATACAACAGACATTTTGACTTGGGTAAGATACAAAAATTAAGGTATGGTAACAAGGACTACATTAGAATAAGATTAGGAAGTGGTTTTGCTGACATTCTACCTACGCTTCAGTCATAAGTTTTCCTATCTTGGCACCTATGCTGGTGTATTGAAAAATGTACTTTATGCAGGCATAAACTCGAGGAAATGAAAGGGATGTTGTGCTATATTGAATGGAATGTCATTTGGATGCAATCCTTGTTTGAATAGTACATGTGTGTTGAGATATAGGGTGGGAAATTCACAGTGTTACACTCAAAAAAGTGATTCAAGCCCTTCTTTGAGCCAAAACATTTTATTTTGATTAACTCCACCTAAATGTAACACTTTAGCTTTGCATCAATTATTATTCTTTTTGTGAATCTAAAATATTTACTTTCGAAAACATCTTTGTTACACGAACACAAAATTATTTAGTTTTATAACGGTCCGCACTCTTCGAACATTCTCGCAGAATGTCCAGTTGGTGGCGGAAATGCACCATTATAGTTGGTTTACCAACCGCCAAAAAAGATTATAAGAAGAAGAAGACTAACGTCTGCAGACATGTGACATGCATGTTTGTTCATAAGTAAATATAATTGAGTTGATCAGACAAATGATTTGTCATCACGTTGTTTAAACTTTATGAGTTGGTTAAACATAAATAACTTAATTCAATGCAGGGACAAATATGCACTCAAAAAAAGAAAAGTGGGTGTCTGTTACCTTATCTTAAGTCTAACATGCAGCGTCTACTTAATAAAATCTTTTTTTGTGTTTGAACATATTTAAATCATGTAGTTTTAGATTAAAACACAACAATGTAAAATTTACTAGAATAACTAATGTTAAAACAATTTAATTCTATTGGGTTAAGATTGCAAATCATTTCTGCTTACACCTCCAAAACAGTAGGTGGCAGTAATGTGTGATGTATATTGTAAACTGATTTCTTAATAGCCACTTGAGCTTTTATGGCTACCTGATCAGAATCCAAGAATCCAGTCTTAAGAAATGTTCATAGGTGTTTTTCTTAAATAAACATAATGTACAGACTATTGAACACTGAAGTTTTAGCCTGTTTGCTGTATTGTAGCATGCTGCTGCAGGTAAACTGTCTGTCACTTCAGGAAAATGATTATGGGTGGAGTTCAAGTTTATTTTTAATCATTTGTTAGCTTGTTTAGCATTATTCGTTTAGGGTGTTAGTCTGATGTTGTTTCCCATCTTTGTTCATTATGTGTTAGTTTTTGATAGACTGTTCCGCAGAGAAACCATGAGTGAGGGAGGTAGTTGGCATGAAGACTTGTTGGGTTTACTCTGTGTATAAAAAAATAAAACAAATAGTTGTCATTTTGTGGTAAGTGTTTGTAGAAGTAGAAGCCATAATTCTGTCAGAAGTCATTGATGAGCTCCTACTGGAGTATACGTGGTAGAGCTGTAGCACAATTAAACTGTACACTGCAGTATTTTTTATTAGCAACTACCCTATAAAATTAAGTAACTCATAAGTATATCATATACGTTTAAACGACTTAAGGAAATTTTGTTAGTTCATAACATTTACACTTACACATCTGGTTGGATTGAACCTTAGTAATTAACAGTAACGCAAATACATCATGTTCACTCACATAAATACATTGAGGTCACTAAACAAAATTGTTTCTTGCATTTTATTTACATGGACATTTTCCATAATTTTATTACGTTCTAAGAACAAGTTATTTTTTTGAGTGTGGCTCAACAGAATTACATTATATTGAGTTCAACCAACCAAAATTATTCACACTTGGTGTATGTGATTATTTCTTTTTAAAGGTATTTGAACAAAATTTGTTTAACTGACTCAATAAAATTACACTGAGCACATGTATGTGGATTTGGTTCAGCTAGCAAAAAATTGTTGGATGGAAAAACTGCCATCAATTAAATTGAATTAATCCAATGAGTCATTTCTATCAGTGTATGCTGAATGAGGAAGAGGTACATTTCTTCTGAGGTGACTTTAGCATTTGATTTTATCTTCTTCAATAGTATCAGTCCCGATCTGGGACTGAAATTTTAATGGCCCCTAATGGTTGATAATTATTGGCCGAAGTAATCTGAAAGTAGGGCAAGCCATCTCATTTTGAAAAGACACAGCAGAATTGGGATTACAGCAGTTTTGTTCCTTTTAAAATATGTTTTTCAAATGTTGTATACCTTGAAAGCGTTTCATGCCTAATGTGCTGTCTCGTCTTTTTCCTTTTTCTTGTGTTTTCTGCATGTTTATTATTTAAATCGGTGACCATTACAATATAGAATGAATCCATTTGAATTTACTTTTTAAACGAAAATTCAACATAGAAGACTCACCATCATCTCCAGCTTCGTCTAATTACTCCTCCATGCGGCTCTGCTCCACCAATCAGCGTCAAGTCTGCATTTCTCCCTGGCCAATCATCCTTCAAGGCTCCGCTTTAAAAGATCTTCATCCATGGATTCTGTAGCTGAACTTTGACCCTCCTCCACCCCATCTCCACCATTTGGCTTCCAAACTCCTTCCAAATCTTTTCAGGCCTCCACTCCATCACCAGGATCGGATCCCAGGGGGGAAGACATCTCTATATCTTACCCTAAGATGTTCATTCAAGCGCATGTCATCCTCAGCATTCACGTCTTCCACTGGGGTCCGAGCGCCAAAGAAATAAACATTCACTAATAAACTTTTCTAATTGCATCTCTGTCTTCTCTTTGTGAGTCTTTCCAGGTTGAATATCTTTTTAAATTGATCTGTTTGGTAATACTGACAGCAATGTAGCGATGTCAGTCTCCAGCTTTTAATTGGTTATCATCATTAAGGTGTAAAAGAAAGGTCCTTAAAATTATCTTATTCAAACTGTTTAGTTACTAAGGATTTCTTGACTACACAGCAGCTCACATATAAATTACTTTTATTGACCTGGTACGGATTTCATAAATTTAATTGCAAACCTGTTGCCTATTTACAAAGTTCTGTTTAAATACCTTTACATGCTATCACATCTGTAGATGATATGGTTACTTACTTTTTGTTGAGCTTTCAAGTGATAATTTGCTTTTTAAGCTAAAATAAGGAAGCTCTTAATGCCAATACATTCACAACGGGTCAGCTGAGTGCATTCACGGAAAGTTTTACATAACATTTAGCAGCCTTGTTAAATCACAGTTTTTTCTCAAAACTTTTTAAAAAGGTACTGTCATCTTCCATAGCAGAGATGAAAAGTGAAATCGTTCAGTGTTCTAGCAGCAGCCAGAGCCAGTTCCAGCACCTCGTGACACAGTGAAGTCTCGCCTGCTTAACGGTTTACTTGAAGACCTGCTTAACCACACTTCCAACATTAGTCAGCCTACTGTCAGAAGCTGATAAATTACACAGAAGCATGAATATTCGCTCATGCAAACACACACCTATGCACATACACGCATGCATGCAGACCATCACAGGCTATCACATCGTCACACATAGCACATCTATCTTCAGCATCTCTATTTTTGGAAAATCTTATGACAGGCTGAGGTGTCTGGTACAGTGTGTAAGTGTGTGTATGTGTGTATGTTGTTAACTTTATTTCAGAAAAAAAACTTTTTATGTTTCTAGGCTTGGTTACTTTGAGGTTCTTTGAAAGATTGTGACAAGAGGAAACACAAATGCATGGTTGGTTGTCAAAGTACCTTTCAAAGTAAAAATCTAATTTTTAGTTGTCTTGTTAGACGACAACACAATGATGAAATATCGAGTGAAAATATTTTTTTCCCTAGCTCAGTCTGTGTTTTGGATAATTGGTCAAAAGGTTCTGTCAACCCAACATGAAAATGAAGTATCAGTTGTTTTCCAATCAGAAATAAATAGATATGCACCAAGGGAATAAGTGCTTTTAAAATTTATAAGTGCTTTTTCATCCTTTCATCCGTCCATCTGTCCGTCCATCCATCCATCCATCCATTGTCTTCTGCTTATCTGGGGCCGGGTCACTGTTTGTTTTCCTAAACTTAAAAGAAGGAGAAAACATTAAATACAGAGACAATTGACTGAGAATATGTACAGGCACACAGACACAATTGTATTGTTTATTGAGGCTCTTTTGTTTGAAGCAGAAAAAATACCTTTCAATTTGCCAGGCTTTTAATTTATTTTTGTAATCATGACTGACAGCTGCATGGGCGGAGAGGCTTTTGTGCAAAAATGAAGCTTAAGCTTATTCAAGACTGTTCATATTTTCAAGCAGGTATTAGCTGAATAAGGAGCCTCAAGCTAGGACTGGAGCTCACTGATCAAGTTTTCAATTTTTAGAGTGTAAACAGAAACAGACCGAGTTTTCAAAACTATTCTGCCTTTATCAGTATTCTCTGATGCTCTGTTATGCATATATTCAAGCAGCTGAGTGCAAAGTTAAAGAGCCTGTGTTGTTTTGACAGAGCATAGTTATGTGTAAGTAAAAGTAACGCTGTACAAATTGTTAATCATGATGGTGACAAGCTAATGTTAAAAGGTTGATAAGGCCTCTTAATTAACCTGGTCACGCAAAACCATTTTGATGGATTCTATACTTTGATATTTCTTAACTCAGCTTTTTGCAGCATCCATTTCTGGGGAAGGAGATGGCACGGGGAACTGATCAGCCAATCAGAGGAGGACTTGGTAACATGAGACCCTAAAGGGCAAAACATAGTCACGCGTACTTGACTCCGCGGATGTATACGCGGACTCAAAGCGGACGTCTGCTGGACTTGTCTGTGCAAAGCTCAATTTGTTGTGGTTGCGTTACGCGGTACCAAACAATAAACTGCTCAGCGGAAAAAAGTCTCCACATCAAACTGTTTTATATGTGACTTACACTGCTCCGAGCAGCTGGTCGGATAAGACCAGCTTCATATAAGATTCATATAAGAAGGAGTTTGGTGTGTTGGCAGGCATTCAGACAAAACTTGTTGAGCATAACAACTGTCAATAGACTTGTTTTATATTAAGAACTCAGGGTGTTCTGACTAAACGTTAGGTTCTGCAAGGAAATTAAAGGAACCTGGAGAAAAGCAGTTCTTGTACGTTAATGTTCATATTCAAGGAAGAGAGAACTTGCTACATATTCAAACAGTATTCGGACAGAAGTTGATGGTTAACAGAATCATCCAGTTAATGTTAGCTAACAGTTAATGTTAGCTAAGCAGTATCTAACTACAATTTTAACTAAAACATCTAAATAAAATTCCCAACCTAAAACATTTCCTTTAAATGCTTGTTTGTATTTGTAAAATGTCTGTTTTACAAATAGATCAAATATGAAATTCACACTTTGTTTTGGCATAACATTAATATCTATGATGAGTGGATGGATGTGTTAAAAGAATGGACACATCCATCACAGCTTTGGGTAGCTCTGCTGCAGTGTTTGTAGTGGCTAGCCAGTTTATTTATGGAGTATGAGCTCACTAACTCACTGCCGGGCCTCTGAATGTGTCAGAGATGACACACTGACATTTCTGGGTCTGATAAATGTGAAGCAAATGCAGTAAAATGGCTTTGGGGTTTAAATAAAAAAACCTGTTTGAAACGTTTCCAAATGTTAGTCTTTCTGTATGAACTAATTATAATTAATGTAGTATTTTTTTGTGTGAACAAGATGTACAAATCTTTACAAATTGAATAGTTACTTTATGCTATTTAAAAACTATTCCTTTACTAAAATACTGCCAATGATAAACATTAAAGTTGATATTAATAAAAAGAGATTGGGATAAAACACCCTTGTGGGAAAAGGTGAGACAGTTTAATAAAAAAAAAAAAAAAAGTAGGCATAAGGTGGCTTTGTGTGTGTATGTGTGTGCATGTGTGAGTGTGTGTCCCAGCTCTTTCCTTTTACAGTCAAAACTGTGGTTCTGTAATGGCATTCCTGTCTCATGGACTGCTGCAGAATTAGTGTATGTCTTTTTGGGCATTCCAGGCTTAACTATTTTGGTAGCTGTCTAATGCTAAAGATAGGATGAAAACAGAGATATGTGTGTGTATTTTAAGGACTGTGAGTCTATTGTGTCACAGCATTGTAAAGGGCAAAAGGTGAAACTAGAGCAAGGATGACATTTAGGCAGCTATTACAAGCCTAACTCTGGGGCAAATGTCACTGCAGCAGTTCTGTATCAGGTACCTTCTTTTACAAAGCGTTTATTCTTTCAATAGCTTCTGTGTGATCATGCTGGTTTCCAAACAAATCTAACATAACCAATTTGTCCTCTGCTTGACTTTATTCAATTATTCATCCCCCAACCACATGCTGAAGGGACATGAGCATCATCCACTCATTCTAATACCCGTCATCCATCTCAGCTGGCCAGGGTCGCCTCTATTCTTCTATTATTCCTCAGTCCAGCGTATAAAAAAGGAGAAGGTGGAAATAAAACTGGAGTGGAAGGTGTGTGTTTTTGTGTGCTTGCCTGTATAGATGTGTTTGTTAGAGAGAGAGACCCAGAATTAAATTGGTTGTTTCCACCATGTACCTCAATCAGACTCAGAGAATAGCCTGTAGTTGCTGAACTTTTCAATTATTTTCTGCAGATGAAGCTTGAGGGGCACAATTTAAACCGTTTAAATCAGTTGTTATTGTTTACTTTTATCTCCTACTGTACATCAGGCTGCAGAGGGTGTTTAGAGAGTTTGGCTTTTTATTTTTTTATATAAAATCTTTCTTCTTTTGAGGTACAGTACAGAAGTATTATCTGATTCATGTTATGATCCTGGACTTGCAGTGAAGTGGATGATAATGGAGTTTTGTTCCTAGAGTGGTTGTGGCATTTTAATGCAGGTTTGATGTCCATGTGAGACGTAAACATCAAACAGGCACTCTTCCCACTTACAGCAATAACTGTGCTCTTGAGCAACGCTCTTTAACCTCAGTAGTCCCCTTTAAGAACCTCACTGGCCACCAATGGAGCACCAAACCTTCATTGATGAAGCTCCAACTTATGAATGAGTGCTACTGTATGACTAACGCCTAAAAAGCTGCAGGGGAACTTGGTGGGCGTTTTCAATACAGTTTAAAAAGTAATGTAGTTTCAGAAGTCTTTTGCATGATTAAGACGCACCATGAAAACATTTTTTATTAAATGTTTTATATTAAAATGTATAAAAGAACTTTGTTTAGCTTCAGAGCAACTGCTTTAAGGTAATGGTCACTCCATTATAGATTGTTTTTTGTAGTATGTTGGTATTATATCAACTCAAAAAGTTTGTATTTATTATTTATTTATAAATCACATTTGTTTAGATATTACAATTTTGTGTTTTTCCAAAATTTTAATGTTTTCTATTATTTGTTTTCCAGAACTTTTCTAATTATTTCTAGTGTTTCTCTACTGCTCGTTTATGTTTTCTAGAGTGTCTCCTTTTGTTTTATGGTGTTTTTCTGGTGTTTCTAATGTTTTTCTTGTGTTTTTGAAGATACAAAGCAGATGCATATGTTGTATATTTATTGAAGAAAAAAGCACAAGTTAACACAATTGACTGGACTGAAAAACTGGAAAAAACAAAATAGACACCAATATTAGCCATGACACCAACATGGCAGAACAACACTACTTACAGTCAGTCAGTCAGTCATTTTCTACCGCTTACTCCATAGTGGGTCACGGGGAAGCTGGTGCCTATCTCCAGCAGTCTATGGGCGAGAGGCGGGGTACACCCTGGACAGGTCGCCAGTCCATTGCAGGGCAACACACAAACAACCCTGCACACACCTAAGGGAAATGTAGAGCGACCAATTAACCTAACAGGCATGTCTTTGGACTGTGGGAGGAAGCCGGAGTACCCGGTGAGAACCCACGCATGCACAGGGAGAACATGCAAACTCCATGCAAAAAGACCCCCGGCCGGGAATCGAACCCAGGACCTTCTTGCTGCAAGGCAACAATGCTACCAACTGCGCCACCGTGCACCGTCTATGACTTACAATTGTAGAATTTGAGTACAGAACAAACAAACAAATAAATCTGTAAATATGCATTTACAAATTACATGGTAACTTAGTGCACCTCTTTTGACGCCATTATGATGTATACTGCTTTGTTTTCCCTAATCGGTAAGCTAATAAATAAGTTAATTCAGTGATTGGACACTTAAAAATGTATGTTCTTCAAACAGGCTTAAAATATAATCAAATGTATTGAATGTTATGGTCCCTCCAGTTCTACAAAATTGGCTTGATATGATCAACTAGCTCCAGAAATTCTGATATGGCAACACAATGCAACCACAACATGATGGTTTGATCCAACGAGGTTGGATCAGTATCTAAACGTTTTTTGTAATTTACTGTTTACATGAAAAAAATAACTGGATCGCACTGAAACATTTTGTTTAACCCCAACTTTGACCTCAGTAAAAAAACAAAAAAAAAAAAACATTGATAATCATCCCTATTTCTGATGCTGTTTTCAGGAATAGCCAGAGAGAGCTTGTCAAGGTGATCCCTGGCACTTTAATCAGTGTAGAAGTGGCTAATCAGGAAATTACAAAGTATCTCAAATAAGCACCTCTCCGTCTAAAATTGGATGATGGTCATGATCACCGAGCCAACAAGCCAATACTCTGCTAGTACTTACTAATTTCAATGAACATACCAACAAATTAAAGGTGGAAGCCTCACCAAAATGCTGGGTTTCCACATGCAGCCAGAACAGCTTCAGGGCTTTTTGGCACCAACGTTTGAAAGCTGTTCTTTCAAAACAAATTACCTCACTTTGAGGCATGTAAGCTTCATCTCTCACAGACGTTGAACCGTGTTAAAATTATTTGCATGTAAATGCCATATAAAACACAATTTAAGATCTTTTTCATGCTCAACACATTTCGTTCTTTTTCATGTCCTTTTGTAATTCCGATCGTGAAAAAGAAAATCTGATGGAAACATTTCATATCGACTCACGTTGAGACCTCCTTGTAAAGGACCAAACAGAGGCTAAACAGGTCAGCAAAAACCCTTGAACAGCATTAAAGAACCAATTTATGGGGGTTAAGGATCCCCCCATCAATATATCACTGATTAATGTGATTGAGCATATATGGATGTATATCAGTAATTAGGCAAAAATATGTCTAAAAGTTGATGACAAATGTAGGGCTGTTTTAAGCATTTATTTCTGTTAATTCTGAAAGGTTTGTCTTACAGTTAATCATAAAAAAAATACATAAGACCAATAAAAAGGATTTTAAATACAGAAATGTAATGTTATGGCCCCTACATTGATGGAAAGGCTGCTGACTCAATGGCTGTGCAGCAGGCAGTCATTGACTACCTCTAAATGGACAGTAATCCTCACAAGATCATTGCTAAAGTGGCTGGGTGTTTACAGATTGCCGTTTGCAAGGAAAGTGAAACGTTCATGGAAGGAAAAGGTGTGGTAAAAAAGGTGCACAAGAAACAGGTATAACTGTTTAAGAAGCTGCTTTTGCATGAATTACTGCATCGATGTGACATGGCCTGAAGGCAGTCTGTTTTTTCTTGAAGCCAACGTCAATGTCTGGTGAATCTCAATCTCAATCTTTTCATTAATTGTAACATTGTGATCAGCAGGCTTTTTAATTTTTTAAGCAAATTTGCATTTCTCCTGCACAGAATTTCTAAAATAGATGCATTAATACTCATCTCTTTGGGCCTTTTCCTGTGCTTGTTGGTTTCCTTTAATTGAGACAAGATGCTGGAGAAAAAAATTAGAAAATAAATCAAGAAAACTACAACAAAAGGACCACTTATAGAAACAGTGCCGATTTCAACCACCAGGTAATGGATATTTCTGTACTGTCATGTAGTAAACTGTGAGGTGTCAGGCAGATCGTTACCTTCCTATCCTCCCTGGCAAGTCTCACTCGCTTTAGCATGAAGGGATACTATGGGAGGAATGGATGGAAGGGAAAAGAGGAGGAAAACAGGTAGAGTGCAAGAGGGTGTGTATTCAGGGGTGGGATGTGGCAAGATGGATTACCCACACCAACAGGCAATTTATCTCTGTCAGAGCTAGAAACAGGAAAGAAGTCACAGGAGAGGGGATGTTGTAAACCAGCTGGAAGTATCTAAAATAAATCAAGAGGAGAAGTTACCCCATCCCTGGAAAATCTGAGGACAGAACAGTCATAGTGCAGACAGTGAGGGAAGTAAATTGTCAGTCTGCTCAGATAACACATATTTTTGGATAAATGTCCTGCAGCATCTGTAGAAGTGTGTTAAAGTTAAAATAACTTCAGCTTGGTTGAGATGGATCCTCATAGTGTAAATGTTAAGCATATTGTTGCCACTAAAAGCTGGGTTCTTGGTTCTGGAACGTTTTTTCTCCACAGAACGTAATGTACAATTTCTCCCAGGCTATTTTTTGCGTGTATTTCCATTTTGGGGTTTGAAAGCGGAGTCGTTTATGTAAATTAATTAATGAAGCTGAGCCGCTCCTTGTCCTGTTACTTTACTGCAACAGCCAAGTCTAGAATTTGATTAAAAACAACTAAATCAGACAAAAATAGCATGAATCAAATTATTTCACAGCAGTTATGGTTTAATGCCTCAGACAAATGCCTTTCCAAACTGTATGAATGTGTTGGTAGAATCGATTTTAAATTAAGGATACTGATCTCGACTCCTGATCCCCGTTGAGGATAACAAACTTCAGACATAATTTACGATAATGTCATTGAGGTATTGCATCTGAGAGATTAGAAGCAGAACACCGGGAGGGGATTTCAGTTTAGAAAAACATGTTGCCTGCTGTTAAATCAATCTCTAAATTGACATACAGCAGAAATAATATAGAACAGAAAATGTTTTTGGATTTTACTCTTTCAGGCTAAAATAAGATGAGACATTAAAGCTTGCATAACTATTAATAGTTTATTTAATGCAAGATAAAATAGCCTGTGTTGATGCATATAAAGCATAGATGAAATACATTAATTAATCACATCTTTAGAGTCTAGTTTTACCATGAGACCTTTAAATTTGTCTAAACATGTGAAATTTAGTTAGATTTTGGATTATTGTTTTGTAAAAGGGTTAGGTTGCCAAAAACAGGACTTGAAGTACAATCTAAATTTCTGTCTGTTCATTAACTCATTACATTTTTTACATGTTGCTATACATGCTTTTCTGTCAAAGGTGGCTAAGGTTGTTGCATTTTTCTCTCATGATACAAAGAAGGTGGCCGGTTTATGCTTTCTAGTTTAATTGTCAACAGTTGGTAATTATCACACAAACAAAACTTGACATTTCTCACTGATAATCTGGCATTTCACTCTCAGGCTTTTATAGCAATGAACGCTATATTTACTTTTATACCATCCATTAGATTATAAGAGAACAAACAATATAAAGTAACAGTGGAAGCATCATTGGTTTAAGCTAACTGCCAGCTAGCTAACACAGTTAGGATTACTTTCAGACAGTGCCTAACCAAATGTTCATTATATACTGCAGCTCATTTTTGGATGGGGAAAGTAATTTAGACAGGGGCAACACAGTTTATATGCTATTCTTTTTGCAGTCAGGCACCACCATGTATAGCCAGCTAATTTAGCAAGCAAGCAACTTTCACATAAAAACCTGGGCAGTAATTTAAAGAACTATTTCATTTATCGCACTGGGCACTGATGTAGACACAGCTAATAAAAACCAAGCATCCTTCCTGCCAGCAGGCTCATTTACACTATAGGAGGGGGGTCAAGCTGGGACAGGATTCATAACTCAGGCTGCTAACAGGAAGGACTCATTTATGACTGGTTATGCTTTTATACAAGATTAGGCAAACTCCCCAGATTCATCTTCTGTCAGCTCAAAACAATTGTTTGTTTCCTCTTTCACTGGGCTAAATCACCCACCTCACAAATACACAGAGGTCAGAAAATGTTTGTACATGTGTGCACGAAGGAAGTGATGTTTCATTAGTAAAAAAAGACCAATGAGCACTTTCTAAGCTAATTTATGGTAATTTGCAGAACTCTAATTAAACCTGCCAATCCCAAACAGGCTGCCTGTAGGTTGAATTATGTCCTTAAAGTGGGCTTTCTCATGAAAGTCGCTTGGCCACAACATTTTAAAGAAGTGTAGTGTCAAAGGAAACTAATACCTCCAATGTTGTGAAAAGATATTGGGCCCTCTTCTGTTCTTGCTTTTATTTTTCATACTTAAATATTTCAGTTCATGAAAAAAGTTTATACCAGACAAAGATAACTTTTTGAAAACTTAACAAACTAATTACTGCCAGACCCGTAGAATCAAGAAATCAATTACACAGATCCGGCTAACCAAATTATTCCAAGAGCAGTTTGACAACTAATATAGGAGGTCTACAGATGAAAATTAGCCTCAATTGCTAAAGCTGTCACATTTACATAATGAGCTGGATTATTCATGTTGATTAATGTGCATTATCCCGTTAAATAAATTAAAATGAAATAAGTAAAAGTCAAAAATGAACCCAGAACATTTAACTAAATTTGACTGCATTGTTTGATAACTAGCCCTGTGATGGACTGGCGACCTGTCCAGGGTGTACCCCGCCTCTCGCCCATAGACTGCTGGAGATAGGCACCAGCTTCCCCGTGACCCACTATGGAGTAAGCGGTAGAAAATGACTGACTGACTGACTGTAAGTAGTGTTGTTCTGCCATGTTGGTGTCATGGCTAATATTGGTGTCTATTTTGTTTTTTCCAGTTTTTCAGTCCAGTCAATTGTGTTAACTTGTGCTTTTTTCTTCAATAAATATACAACATATGCATCTGCTTTGTATCTTCAAAAACACAAGAAAAACATTAGAAACACCAGAAAAACACCATAAAACAAAAGGAGACACTCTAGAAAACATAAACGAGCAGTAGAGAAACACTAGAAATAATTAGAAAAGTTCTGGAAAACAAATAATAGAAAACATTAAAATTTTGGAAAAACACAAAATTGTAATATCTAAACAAATGTGATTTATAAATAAATAATAAATACAAACTTTTTGAGTTGATATAATACCAACATACTACAAAAAACAATCTATAATGGAGTGACCATTACCTTAAAGCAGTTGCTCTGAAGCTAAACAAAGTTCTTTTATACATTTTAATATAAAACATTTAATAAAAAATGTTTTCATGGTGCGTCTTAATCATGCAAAAGACTTCTGAAACTACATTACTTTTTAAACTGTATTGAAAACGCCCACCAAGTTCCCCTGCAGCTTTTTAGGCGTTAGTCATACAGTAGCACTCATTCATAAGTTGGAGCTTCATCAATGAAGGTTTGGTGCTCCATTGGTGGCCAGTGAGGTTCTTAAAGGGGACTACTGAGGTTAAAGAGCGTTGCTCAAGAGCACAGTTATTGCTGTAAGTGGGAAGAGTGCCTGTTTGATGTTTACGTCTCACATGGACATCAAACCTGCATTAAAATGCCACAACCACTCTAGGAACAAAACTCCATTATCATCCACTTCACTGCAAGTCCAGGATCATAACATGAATCAGATAATACTTCTGTACTGTACCTCAAAAGAAGAAAGATTTTATATAAAAAAATAAAAAGCCAAACTCTCTAAACACCCTCTGCAGCCTGATGTACAGTAGGAGATAAAAGTAAACAATAACAACTGATTTAAACGGTTTAAATTGTGCCCCTCAAGCTTCATCTGCAGAAAATAATTGAAAAGTTCAGCAACTACAGGCTATTCTCTGAGTCTGATTGAGGTACATGGTGGAAACAACCAATTTAATTCTGGGTCTCTCTCTCTAACAAACACATCTATACAGGCAAGCACACAAAAACACACACCTTCCACTCCAGTTTTATTTCCACCTTCTCCTTTTTTATACGCTGGACTGAGGAATAATAGAAGAATAGAGGCGACCCTGGCCAGCTGAGATGGATGACGGGTATTAGAATGAGTGGATGATGCTCATGTCCCTTCAGCATGTGGTTGGGGGATGAATAATTGAATAAAGTCAAGCAGAGGACAAATTGGTTATGTTAGATTTGTTTGGAAACCAGCATGATCACACAGAAGCTATTGAAAGAATAAACGCTTTGTAAAAGAAGGTACCTGATACAGAACTGCTGCAGTGACATTTGCCCCAGAGTTAGGCTTGTAATAGCTGCCTAAATGTCATCCTTGCTCTAGTTTCACCTTTTGCCCTTTACAATGCTGTGACACAATAGACTCACAGTCCTTAAAATACACACACATATCTCTGTTTTCATCCTATCTTTAGCATTAGACAGCTACCAAAATAGTTAAGCCTGGAATGCCCAAAAAGACATACACTAATTCTGCAGCAGTCCATGAGACAGGAATGCCATTACAGAACCACAGTTTTGACTGTAAAAGGAAAGAGCTGGGACACACACTCACACATGCACACACATACACACACAAAGCCACCTTATGCCTACTTTTTTTTTTTTTTTTATTAAACTGTCTCACCTTTTCCCACAAGGGTGTTTTATCCCAATCTCTTTTTATTAATATCAACTTTAATGTTTATCATTGGCAGTATTTTAGTAAAGGAATAGTTTTTAAATAGCATAAAGTAACTATTCAATTTGTAAAGATTTGTACATCTTGTTCACACAAAAAAATACTACATTAATTATAATTAGTTCATACAGAAAGACTAACATTTGGAAACGTTTCAAACAGGTTTTTTTATTTAAACCCCAAAGCCATTTTACTGCATTTGCTTCACATTTATCAGACCCAGAAATGTCAGTGTGTCATCTCTGACACATTCAGAGGCCCGGCAGTGAGTTAGTGAGCTCATACTCCATAAATAAACTGGCTAGCCACTACAAACACTGCAGCAGAGCTACCCAAAGCTGTGATGGATGTGTCCATTCTTTTAACACATCCATCCACTCATCATAGATATTAATGTTATGCCAAAACAAAGTGTGAATTTCATATTTGATCTATTTGTAAAACAGACATTTTACAAATACAAACAAGCATTTAAAGGAAATGTTTTAGGTTGGGAATTTTATTTAGATGTTTTAGTTAAAATTGTAGTTAGATACTGCTTAGCTAACATTAACTGTTAGCTAACATTAACTGGATGATTCTGTTAACCATCAACTTCTGTCCGAATACTGTTTGAATATGTAGCAAGTTCTCTCTTCCTTGAATATGAACATTAACGTACAAGAACTGCTTTTCTCCAGGTTCCTTTAATTTCCTTGCAGAACCTAACGTTTAGTCAGAACACCCTGAGTTCTTAATATAAAACAAGTCTATTGACAGTTGTTATGCTCAACAAGTTTTGTCTGAATGCCTGCCAACACACCAAACTCCTTCTTATATGAATCTTATATGAAGCTGGTCTTATCCGACCAGCTGCTCGGAGCAGTGTAAGTCACATATAAAACAGTTTGATGTGGAGACTTTTTTCCGCTGAGCAGTTTATTGTTTGGTACCGCGTAACGCAACCACAACAAATTGAGCTTTGCACAGACAAGTCCAGCAGACGTCCGCTTTGAGTCCGCGTATACATCCGCGGAGTCAAGTACGCGTGACTATGTTTTGCCCTTTAGGGTCTCATGTTACCAAGTCCTCCTCTGATTGGCTGATCAGTTCCCCGTGCCATCTCCTTCCCCAGAAATGGATGCTGCAAAAAGCTGAGTTAAGAAATATCAAAGTATAGAATCCATCAAAATGGTTTTGCGTGACCAGGTTAATTAAGAGGCCTTATCAACCTTTTAACATTAGCTTGTCACCATCATGATTAACAATTTGTACAGCGTTACTTTTACTTACACATAACTATGCTCTGTCAAAACAACACAGGCTCTTTAACTTTGCACTCAGCTGCTTGAATATATGCATAACAGAGCATCAGAGAATACTGATAAAGGCAGAATAGTTTTGAAAACTCGGTCTGTTTCTGTTTACACTCTAAAAATTGAAAACTTGATCAGTGAGCTCCAGTCCTAGCTTGAGGCTCCTTATTCAGCTAATACCTGCTTGAAAATATGAACAGTCTTGAATAAGCTTAAGCTTCATTTTTGCACAAAAGCCTCTCCGCCCATGCAGCTGTCAGTCATGATTACAAAAATAAATTAAAAGCCTGGCAAATTGAAAGGTATTTTTTCTGCTTCAAACAAAAGAGCCTCAATAAACAATACAATTGTGTCTGTGTGCCTGTACATATTCTCAGTCAATTGTCTCTGTATTTAATGTTTTCTCCTTCTTTTAAGTTTAGGAAAACAAACAGTGACCCGGCCCCAGATAAGCAGAAGACAATGGATGGATGGATGGATGGACGGACAGATGGACGGATGAAAGGATGAAAAAGCACTTATAAATTTTAAAAGCACTTATTCCCTTGGTGCATATCTATTTATTTCTGATTGGAAAACAACTGATACTTCATTTTCATGTTGGGTTGACAGAACCTTTTGACCAATTATCCAAAACACAGACTGAGCTAGGGAAAAAAATATTTTCACTCGATATTTCATCATTGTGTTGTCGTCTAACAAGACAACTAAAAATTAGATTTTTACTTTGAAAGGTACTTTGACAACCAACCATGCATTTGTGTTTCCTCTTGTCACAATCTTTCAAAGAACCTCAAAGTAACCAAGCCTAGAAACATAAAAAGTTTTTTTTCTGAAATAAAGTTAACAACATACACACATACACACACTTACACACTGTACCAGACACCTCAGCCTGTCATAAGATTTTCCAAAAATAGAGATGCTGAAGATAGATGTGCTATGTGTGACGATGTGATAGCCTGTGATGGTCTGCATGCATGCGTGTATGTGCATAGGTGTGTGTTTGCATGAGCGAATATTCATGCTTCTGTGTAATTTATCAGCTTCTGACAGTAGGCTGACTAATGTTGGAAGTGTGGTTAAGCAGGTCTTCAAGTAAACCGTTAAGCAGGCGAGACTTCACTGTGTCACGAGGTGCTGGAACTGGCTCTGGCTGCTGCTAGAACACTGAACGATTTCACTTTTCATCTCTGCTATGGAAGATGACAGTACCTTTTTAAAAAGTTTTGAGAAAAAACTGTGATTTAACAAGGCTGCTAAATGTTATGTAAAACTTTCCGTGAATGCACTCAGCTGACCCGTTGTGAATGTATTGGCATTAAGAGCTTCCTTATTTTAGCTTAAAAAGCAAATTATCACTTGAAAGCTCAACAAAAAGTAAGTAACCATATCATCTACAGATGTGATAGCATGTAAAGGTATTTAAACAGAACTTTGTAAATAGGCAACAGGTTTGCAATTAAATTTATGAAATCCGTACCAGGTCAATAAAAGTAATTTATATGTGAGCTGCTGTGTAGTCAAGAAATCCTTAGTAACTAAACAGTTTGAATAAGATAATTTTAAGGACCTTTCTTTTACACCTTAATGATGATAACCAATTAAAAGCTGGAGACTGACATCGCTACATTGCTGTCAGTATTACCAAACAGATCAATTTAAAAAGATATTCAACCTGGAAAGACTCACAAAGAGAAGACAGAGATGCAATTAGAAAAGTTTATTAGTGAATGTTTATTTCTTTGGCGCTCGGACCCCAGTGGAAGACGTGAATGCTGAGGATGACATGCGCTTGAATGAACATCTTAGGGTAAGATATAGAGATGTCTTCCCCCCTGGGATCCGATCCTGGTGATGGAGTGGAGGCCTGAAAAGATTTGGAAGGAGTTTGGAAGCCAAATGGTGGAGATGGGGTGGAGGAGGGTCAAAGTTCAGCTACAGAATCCATGGATGAAGATCTTTTAAAGCGGAGCCTTGAAGGATGATTGGCCAGGGAGAAATGCAGACTTGACGCTGATTGGTGGAGCAGAGCCGCATGGAGGAGTAATTAGACGAAGCTGGAGATGATGGTGAGTCTTCTATGTTGAATTTTCGTTTAAAAAGTAAATTCAAATGGATTCATTCTATATTGTAATGGTCACCGATTTAAATAATAAACATGCAGAAAACACAAGAAAAAGGAAAAAGACGAGACAGCACATTAGGCATGAAACGCTTTCAAGGTATACAACATTTGAAAAACATATTTTAAAAGGAACAAAACTGCTGTAATCCCAATTCTGCTGTGTCTTTTCAAAATGAGATGGCTTGCCCTACTTTCAGATTACTTCGGCCAATAATTATCAACCATTAGGGGCCATTAAAATTTCAGTCCCAGATCGGGACTGATACTATTGAAGAAGATAAAATCAAATGCTAAAGTCACCTCAGAAGAAATGTACCTCTTCCTCATTCAGCATACACTGATAGAAATGACTCATTGGATTAATTCAATTTAATTGATGGCAGTTTTTCCATCCAACAATTTTTTGCTAGCTGAACCAAATCCACATACATGTGCTCAGTGTAATTTTATTGAGTCAGTTAAACAAATTTTGTTCAAATACCTTTAAAAAGAAATAATCACATACACCAAGTGTGAATAATTTTGGTTGGTTGAACTCAATATAATGTAATTCTGTTGAGCCACACTCAAAAAAATAACTTGTTCTTAGAACGTAATAAAATTATGGAAAATGTCCATGTAAATAAAATGCAAGAAACAATTTTGTTTAGTGACCTCAATGTATTTATGTGAGTGAACATGATGTATTTGCGTTACTGTTAATTACTAAGGTTCAATCCAACCAGATGTGTAAGTGTAAATGTTATGAACTAACAAAATTTCCTTAAGTCGTTTAAACGTATATGATATACTTATGAGTTACTTAATTTTATAGGGTAGTTGCTAATAAAAAATACTGCAGTGTACAGTTTAATTGTGCTACAGCTCTACCACGTATACTCCAGTAGGAGCTCATCAATGACTTCTGACAGAATTATGGCTTCTACTTCTACAAACACTTACCACAAAATGACAACTATTTGTTTTATTTTTTTATACACAGAGTAAACCCAACAAGTCTTCATGCCAACTACCTCCCTCACTCATGGTTTCTCTGCGGAACAGTCTATCAAAAACTAACACATAATGAACAAAGATGGGAAACAACATCAGACTAACACCCTAAACGAATAATGCTAAACAAGCTAACAAATGATTAAAAATAAACTTGAACTCCACCCATAATCATTTTCCTGAAGTGACAGACAGTTTACCTGCAGCAGCATGCTACAATACAGCAAACAGGCTAAAACTTCAGTGTTCAATAGTCTGTACATTATGTTTATTTAAGAAAAACACCTATGAACATTTCTTAAGACTGGATTCTTGGATTCTGATCAGGTAGCCATAAAAGCTCAAGTGGCTATTAAGAAATCAGTTTACAATATACATCACACATTACTGCCACCTACTGTTTTGGAGGTGTAAGCAGAAATGATTTGCAATCTTAACCCAATAGAATTAAATTGTTTTAACATTAGTTATTCTAGTAAATTTTACATTGTTGTGTTTTAATCTAAAACTACATGATTTAAATATGTTCAAACACAAAAAAAGATTTTATTAAGTAGACGCTGCATGTTAGACTTAAGATAAGGTAACAGACACCCACTTTTCTTTTTTTGAGTGCATATTTGTCCCTGCATTGAATTAAGTTATTTATGTTTAACCAACTCATAAAGTTTAAACAACGTGATGACAAATCATTTGTCTGATCAACTCAATTATATTTACTTATGAACAAACATGCATGTCACATGTCTGCAGACGTTAGTCTTCTTCTTCTTATAATCTTTTTTGGCGGTTGGTAAACCAACTATAATGGTGCATTTCCGCCACCAACTGGACATTCTGCGAGAATGTTCGAAGAGTGCGGACCGTTATAAAACTAAATAATTTTGTGTTCGTGTAACAAAGATGTTTTCGAAAGTAAATATTTTAGATTCACAAAAAGAATAATAATTGATGCAAAGCTAAAGTGTTACATTTAGGTGGAGTTAATCAAAATAAAATGTTTTGGCTCAAAGAAGGGCTTGAATCACTTTTTTGAGTGTAACACTGTGAATTTCCCACCCTATATCTCAACACACATGTACTATTCAAACAAGGATTGCATCCAAATGACATTCCATTCAATATAGCACAACATCCCTTTCATTTCCTCGAGTTTATGCCTGCATAAAGTACATTTTTCAATACACCAGCATAGGTGCCAAGATAGGAAAACTTATGACTGAAGCGTAGGTAGAATGTCAGCAAAACCACTTCCTAATCTTATTCTAATGTAGTCCTTGTTACCATACCTTAATTTTTGTATCTTACCCAAGTCAAAATGTCTGTTGTATTGAAAAATCAGCTCACTTCAGGCTCACAACCATTTGGCGCTAACTTGGTTAATCAACTAACAACAACTTGTCAGAGTTATTTTCTTTTTTAAAAAAGGACAATAATAAGGACAATCAGCTTCACTCATTTAAAATCAGGGTACATGATAAAGCTGACTTTTAAACTGCCCTCTAAACCTTGGTACTCTCTCCTTATGTATAAATCAAGATGAGTATAAATAAATATTTTAAATTATTTTGCAGGTGTAACAAAATTCATATTATAGAAGTACATGATTTAAAAAATCAGAAATAGTTATAGAAGTTTGAGTTCAGTTTTTCCAATTTTATTTATTTTTTGTTTAAAATTTGGTATTTTAATGTGTTAGGACCATCAAGTTGTTGTATTTCTGGTCCAAATTATCTGACCCATACTTGGGCCTACTTCACACCTACTGACAATGTTTTCTACTTTTCTCAATTGCGTGGGTAAAAGAGAAGTAGTTGCCATGGTAGCCATGGACATTGTGCAGCAGTTATTGAGACTTCCACCATCCTAATGTGCTAATGTCCTCTGTAATACCCATGTGCACGTGTCTTTGTGTGTTCATTTGTGTGTGTCTTTATGCTATCCTCAGGATACCTTCATATGCATGTTGGTATCCATTCAAGCTGTCGTGTGTCAGTGTGTCTGTTTGGGTTTGTGCGCTGGTGCATATGATTTGCCTGTTATTGCAACATGCTGTCAGTGTGTCAGAGCAGCAGCATTTGGTCTTGCAGCCTATGAATGTGTGGTATATTTATATCTTTTTTGTGTTGTGATTTGATAAGTGAAATGTGTGAAGCTTATTTAATGTTAGTGTCTGTTTTTTTCATTTCTAGACTATTTAAAAGCTCAAAATTTCTATAAGAGAGAGTACAAGTACAAATGGCCCAGGTGACAATCTAGATCACCCCAACAGATATTTTGTCAAAAGTGTGTGTTTTAATTTTAAACATTTTAACTACCACTTAATCTTAAACATCTTTTTTGTGGACAAAATTTAAAAATAGCCTCTGGCTGCTGAGTGTTTCTTCATTTACTTATTGCACTTTGGAAATTACTTTCTTTGTTTTGAATGTACAGTAATCTTAGTTTGCAGGTTTTCAGTATCTTTATAGACAGGTCATAGAAAGTTTTGTTGAGCTGAAGCTGCCTGTTCATCACTAACTTTTTATTTAATTGAGTGTGTTTGCTATGGGTCAGTGTCATTAATGGTAATGATAATACCATTAGATTAATTACAACTCCTTTTTTTTTACTGAAGCTACTCATTCCCTGTCCTAACCATTCTTTTTTTTCTTCCCACACTTCCTTACATAAGCAGTTTTTTGTTATTACTATTATTTTTAAACAGCCTAGTTGGACAAATATCTTGTTCTTGAGTTTGTATTGGAGTTTAAAATTTGTCTTTAGCTAAGGACTGTTACAAATGACATTTTGACTAGTCTTCTAGTCTTCGATGAATGAAGTTTATATTAGTTTGATATAGAATTAAGTTAAGGTATTACGCATCAAGGTTTAAGAAAAATACTGATGAGGCAGGAGATGTAGGCAGCCTGCAGACAGTAAGTAGAAGCTAAAGTCTTGGACAAGGTTCTTAAAAGCACGTCTAACTGAAACCAAAAAGAGAACAAATGATTAAATACGGAAAACCAGAAAAAAGACATGGAATATCGTGAGTCTGGGCAGATAACAGACTAAAAAGACGTACTCAGTGTAACAAATAAGCTAAGCATACCTAAGCTCACATAAGCTATAACTTTGCAGATGGATGTATTACCAATTCTCTAAAAGACATTACCTGCAAACATAAGCAGCATTATTAGAAGAACAAGTAGATGCATTGTCCTGAATCGACACACACAAACTGAAGTCCAGACACAAAATGCCAAATGAGGATCTGTAACAAGGGGCAGTCCAGAAGCTCTGAGAGTCTTTTTGCACATAGCTTTAACAATTTCACATTGCAAATGTTGTTCTGTTTAAACTATGCTGACATATTCTTATAAAGGACACTGGTGAACTTCTACATGTCCAGCTTAGAATATCAATGAAGATTTCACCTACCATGAAGCTGATTTGGTATCAAAGAAATATTTTCAAAAGAGTCCAGACAACGTTTTAGAATTTTAGCAGGCACGCTGCTCACAGCTACATGACAAACACATTGTTTGGGGTTTTTCTCTATGTAAATTCTTATTGAAGACCCCAGCACCTTGTGAGGATAGACAAAATCATTCAAACTAATGCAACAGACATTCTAGTTTGTTTTTATATGGAAAGGAAATGTCCTGGAAAGTGTTAATGATATATAAATAATAAATGACTGAATTGACTGCAGATGGTGGGCTGGAGTATGTATGTGCATGTGAGGAACCAAAGTTCTGATGGAGATTTTGTTACTCTGCAGATTTCAGTACTGGTTTTAAGAAAAGTTTGGAACACGTGGCATGGCACTTATTTATTCAATGCTTTATTAATGAAGAGATTACTGTATAGAGTAGTTGATTACTAAAATATTCATTAGCTGCAGCCCTAAAGACAATAAAATCTGTAACATCCACAAAAGAATCAATAGACTCAATCATTGTGTCAAATCTGTGACAGTGGATCTTTATAATGTATTATAATTACAGCTGAGTCAGTCTTTTTTGTATTCATAACTATAACCCATGCAGGCTATTTGTCAAAAGAGACAAAATTTGTCCTTGTTTTGGGATGTAACCCTTAACATGGATGAAAATGTTAATGATGGAACTTTGAATATCATTCATCAACAAAAGAAGCAGACAACAGATTCAAAGCCCAAAGCTAAATGCATAGTTTTCTTAATGGTTCTCTTGTAATATTATCCTCGCCAGTAGGGATAGAGAACTGTCGCACCTTTTCTCATTATTGGGAATTTTTTATAGTCATAAGAGTTTTAACATCACATTTACATCCCCCAGAAACCCAAGGTATTGTTGGGATTGTTGCTTTTACTATTTTTACACTGTTGGTTTCATGGATATATGAAAATAAAAATAAAAATATGAATAATTGCAGTTGTGTGTTGTTAACAATAAAATTGATCTACTTAATATATTTGGTGTCCTGAAGTAGCCTATTTAATAATCTGTAAGTTTTTCCTTGATGATTTTTTTGTTTTGTTTTATTTTATTCAACAGAAGTTTGTTGTAGCATTTGTAAAGGCTTAAATGGCAGTAACGTGCAGTCATGGCCATACAATCCATTGCCATAAATAACAATTTACATCACCACTGCCTGGATACATACAAGCCTGCAGGTTTTGTTTTTTTCATTCTAGTGTTCATTGAAAATTGTGGAGCACAGTCAGCTTTTACAGCAGTAGTTGAATGAAACTGCAGTATAAAATAGATGGTGGAGAACAAGTCCTAACTAATGCTGAACTGGTGTGTATGCTCATTTGTAGGTTGCCATTGTACTGACTTAGGCCTTCTGAGACGCTCAAAAATTCAGCCTGTATCAGCATCTCCCCCTTCCTTTACACATATATCCATCAGTCCTCATCGTCTTACTGTTATTGATGAGGGCACCTCTTTATATGGTAATGTCTTTCACACCTGAAAGGCAGAAGGAGGGCATGATTGTTTTCTTTCTCTCTGTCTTACACCACAAAAAAACAAAAAAAAAAAATAAAAAAAGGACAAAACTCAAAACAATAAAGGTGCTAATCTTGAAACCATATTTTTCCCCCTTCTTTTTTTTTTCCACTGTCCAAACACGCTTAACACATACCAGCAGCTATAGGACCCTTAAACACTGACATAGATATTAAGTACATTGTTAATGTCGCGCGAGGACCCAGCTGCCGGGGTAACGGGGGTTTATTGGGTTTTTGGTTTTTACAGGACAGCTATTCCCCTTTGTGATTTACTTTCCCCCTCTGAGTTGATTTTCAAGGTTAAATTGAAAAAAACACAAATTATAGGCTAATTACTGGTAACGTCTGACAATAATCAGTGGCTAAGATTATCTTAACTGATTAGAGCAGACGTGAACCCAAGTTGGATTTGTTGGTTGAAAGAGCAACTGAGACGCTAAAAAAATCTTTAAAACTATTAAAATTTCATTTTTGATATACTTTCTGGTCTATTATTGTAAATATTACCAGATAGTTTAACGCATATTAACTCAGCGGTAGGTTGGGGAATGCAGCAATTTAGTATAAAGATAAGTAGCAGCATAACATCCTAGTTTTTTTAAACTGACACAAATGGTTTTTATAGTAGCACTATTTCACAAAGGATTGAAATAAAAATAAGATCAATCTGAATATCCGCTCTTTGTTTCTGTTTACGTGGAGGCTTTCATTAGCACTGCAGCACAGCTAGCTACTACAGGAGGTTAGAAAAAAAACTGTTTATGTAGTAGAATACTAAATTCCACACCCTCGATCCCAAAACATTTGCACTAACCCAGTGGTTCTCAATCCTGGTCCTCAGGGCCCCCTGTCCTTTATATTTTAGACTTGTCTTTGCTCGAGGACTTCTGATTCAAATGATTGCGTTACCTCCTCAGCACGGGATCAAATGTTGCAAAGGCCTGTTAGTCACTCATATTTTTAATTCAGGTTTGTGGCAGCAGGGAAACACCTAAAACATGCAGGACAGTGGGCTCTGAGGACGAGGACTGAGAACTAGAACATCAAACAAACCAGAAGCACATCAGGTTACACACAAACTTCAAAAAACATGACAGGACTTAATGTTCAACAAAACTGTCCTAATTTTTTAGACCTTCATGACATGCTGTTTTTAACATGCCAGCAAACCTAGCAAGATAGTTACAACAGCTTGAAAGAGCTTCACTCATAATTCAAACCCTGTCTTAAAACTGCGATAAAAAGGTATATTCTGTGCAGTAAGCATGTTTACTTAAAAACCACTTCTAGGTTTAGCAGGTGTTTATTTAGTTTAATAACATTAACATATACAATGTGTTCTGTTATTTTTGCAACAGTTAGGATTACATGTTTTTTCTGTTTAAATGAATGCAAATAGATCATGTTATACATTTGAATTACAATTGTTTTTATAAATACCATAATGCCAAATAGCTGTGGTATTTTTATTCACAGTTATCATACTGCAAGAATCTCATACTGGGCCATACCAACCACCCACACGATCAGGTGAATAGACTTGCTGTCACCTTGGTTTCTTAAAAGACAAGATTCCTAGCACAAACGTAAACATTGCTTTCACAAAATTGGTATAAAAGGGGTTAAAAACTGAACAAAATGTCACTAAGGAGACACAATCATGACCCAGTACACAGAATCAAGTCATGTCTTCACAAACACATTTAAAAGCTACATTTGGTGTGAATATTATTTTTCTTTTTTAATTTTCTATGAAAGAACTAATTAATTGAATTATTGTCACGATACTGTATAAATGCTAATAAAAAGCATCTCTGTCAAATAAGTTGGTTTATTTAGAAGGGTAAGCAGAAAATTAAATATATGGAACAACTCTTTTTGTTTACACTGTAATATTAAGCGCAATATATTTCTGGATTTCAGGTAAGTTGTATCTCCCTAGCATCAGTTCTCTCTAGCCGTACATGACCGTAGCTCTAGGGAAAGCCATTCAAACCGAAAACCTATCCAAGGCAGAAATTGCTGAGAAGTGTTTAATGTACCATCTAATGCAGGCAGACACATCAGTGGGTTTGCTAATATAAACATTTTAAGTGCGTGTATAAGACGTATATCCAGAGGAGACTCCCACAGCGAAACAAACAGCGAAACAAACTTCAAATGACAAACTCAAACAGACAAAAAGAAAAGCACAGATGAAAGCAATCTCACTAAATCAAGCTTCCAGGAGGAGGTCCTCTCAGGGGAATATAGCTACAAACATGCCCTTCTTTGGCTTTATTTTCATGTCTGATCTAGAGTTGTGTATGTTTTACGTTCTAAACATGTATGGTTTTGACTTTCAGATGATCAGAAACAGACTTTTTAGGCCGACAAACATCGAGTGACCCACTTTCCTGAAGTGACCTGGGCCAACCAGAAACAGACCATCCTCCATCCACTTGGAAACGGAAAAAGATTTGGGTGTGGATATAAGGGATAAATACACAGCTACACACACCAGGAGAGCAGAGACGAATGCCTCAAGTGAGTGCAGATGTGCAGCCAGATGTGCTTTTGAGTCATATGCTTTTCCTGTATCTAAACCTAAAACTCATTCTGCTCATTCTAAGCCTGCAGAGCACCTTTTGCTTTGTATTAAATACAAACCAGCCCCCAGCTATATTACCTGTATGCTTCACATACTCCTTTATCCAGCTGACCGTAAAACAGCTGTAGATAAACAGACAAACCAACCTGTAAGAAATCGGACTTTAATTTGAGGTTAGTCGCACTAAAAAGACAACACGTGCTTTACTCAAAACAGTTTAACCCTGCTCCTCTATGTTTGCTATCAATACTCCTACAATCAATTGTCTGTGGCTTCATCTGGAAACTAAGGTCTATTCCAACCCACAAGAACTCACTCTCTTCTTCAATGATTAGATTAACCCCGTATTAATGAGGTACATTTCATTAAATTCACAAAGAGATAAACCACCTTGTTTGGATTACTTACTCTTCAGCTCGTTTATTAAGTGCACCATACTCGTACAGGGATGGACCCACTTTTGCCTTCAGAACTGCCCAAATTCTTCACAGCATAAATCCTGCATTATCCAGCTGGAAAAAGCCACAAAAGGATGGGAGCACTAAGGTTATAAAGAGATGGACAAGGTCAGTAACGATACTCAGGTAGGTTGAGGTATTTAAACAATGCTCAGTTAGTATAAAGAGGCTCAAAGCGTGCCAAGAAAATGTGCCCCATGGCATTAGAGCACCACCACCAGCCTGAACATTTGATACAAGGCAGGATAGAGCGATGACTTAATGTTATCTACATTTAATTCTTACACTAGCATCTGAATCATGGCTCATTTGAAACGTTCTGTCGATCTGTTATCGTAAAATTTCGATGCCCTGTGAGGAACTTTAGCCTTAGTTTCCTGTTCTATGCTGGTAGGAGTGGCACCTGGCATGGTCTTATTTGAGCTGCTGGCTTCTGTCGTCTGTGGTCTGAACAAGACGTTGTTAAGACCATTCTCCATAGACCCCGAAAAAGCCTTGTAGGTCAGCAGTTTTTGAAATACTCAGGATAATCATGGTATGTTCAAAAGTACTTAAATCCCCTTGTCCATTCTGAGGTTCAGTTTGAACTTAGGCGAGTTGTTTTTAATCACATCTAGGGGTGCCATGTCATATCAAGATTCTGGCATTTGATTGGTTGATTCACTATTTTTGGTAACAAGCAACTGAACAGGTGTACCTAATAAAGAACACTGTTGTGTTTATATTCACAAATTCTACCAGTGGATGAGTTGTACTGCCATATTTGGGTAAAAAGACTAATTCTATCTTGAACACTACACATACTCACACAGGCCAACTAAACTGCAGACATGCAAACGGTGCAATATTCAAAAGGTAGGAGCTATGAAGGTCATTATTAACATAATGTGTGTGTGGAGGTGTTCTCTTCACATGGTGAGGACTAATGCATTTACACAGCCACTCTGTGGGACGTTTGTGTGTTTTATGGCGGGACCAAAAGCAGGTCACAGCTGCATTAATTGTTCAATTTGAAGGTAAAGACTTGGTTAAAGATAAGGGGTTAGACTGTGTGCGAATGTGAGTGTGTGTGTGAATGTGTGTGTGTGTGCGTCTGTGTGTGTGTCTACGTGAATAACCAAAGACCTGTCATGTTTTCATATTCATGAGAAAAACAGAGGTTTGTTTGGTTTGTACCAGTTGATGAACGTGTGTTAGTATTCTTGTTGTGTGTGTGTGTGCGTGTGTGTGTAGAGGTCACACATACCCCTCTGTCCCATGGGAATAATACAACTCCCATTTTGACAGTACACCAGTACAAAAACACACACACTGAACTGCTGTTCCAGCACATTTGCTGAAGGTGAAGGATTATTGGGTCACATTGCTTTACCAAGGACATGAGTTCAGTTTTTCTTTGACACAGAACACCTGCACAGGTCAGTTACTCATGTCTGGGTTAAACAAAAAAAAGAAAGGCCAGCCGAGAAACTCTACCTGGCTAAAATAACTGAACTGTTAAGGTATTCAGTAATGACCCACAGGTATTTGAAAGCAAGCAGAGCTACTCCTGCTTCTGCCTTGAAGCTGTTCAAACAGCAGAAAAGAGAAGCAGAACACACAGACTAAGTTAAGAGAAACATATGTAAAATCTGAATATGGTAACGGCTTTACATGTTGCTTTAATAAAATGATTTAGCATGTCAGTCAAGAGGAAACATTGATCTGGGAGTGAACTCTGCATTTCTATTTTCCTCGTGCGTTAAACCGGTTCTGCTATACCATAAAAGTTCTAGTTGACAGTGCTGTTGAAGGATTTTACTGATGCTTGTTCAAACAAAAACAAATAAAACTCTAAAAAGGATTCTGTTTTTGCATCAAAGCTTTCCAAGTAGTCGAGTTAGGTGTGTTTACCTATGGTTCAAAAAACTCACATCACAGGAGAAAATCAAAGAGAGCTATTAGGAGGTTTATTAGAGCCTGACAGGTACATTTGGTTGACTCATATTTACCTTGGCGTGTACGCTGCTGATATGTTATAGAGCCACAAAAAGAGATTCTGCATAAAAAGTAGAACCAGTTTTCCTTTGAATTCCAGATCAATGTCTTTAAGGGTAAGTCTCTACCAGCTTTGTAAATCCAGAGGCTGAAATGTTTGCCCATTCCTCTTTGCAAAATAGCTCAAGCTCAATCTGATTAGATGGAGAGTGCCTGCTAACATCAACTTTCAAACCTTGCCACATATTTCCAATTTGATTTAGGTCTGGACTTTGACTAGGCTATTCTCATGCATGTATATGCTTTGATCTAACACATCCCATAGTAGTTCTGGCTGTATATTTACCATTGATGTTCTGCAAGAATAGGAATCTCAGTCTCAAATCTTTGGCAGCTTCTAACAGGTGTGTTCCAGGATTGCTCTGTACCTCCATCCATTTCCCCATCACCTTTGACTAGTTCCTCAGTCCCTGAGAAAAGCTTTTCATCACCATGATGCTGCCAACACTATGTTTCACCTTGGTGATGTGCAGAGTTAGTTTGTCACCACAAAGCATTTTCCAGGTAAACCACCAAGTTCAATTTTGGTCTAATCTGGCCAGAGCACCTTCTTCTGAATGTTTGCTGTGCCCCCATAAACTGTAGGAGGTGACAAATTGAAAAATGGATATTAATAATGTTTTCCCCTTTGGTTGCTCTTCTATAAAAGCTGATTTGTGGAGTGCACAACTAGTAGATGTCATTTCAGCAGATTTCAGCAGTTTACCCGAGCTATGGATCACTGTAGCTCCTCCAGAGAGACCACAGACCTTTTAGATGCTTCTCTGATCATTGCCCTCCTTGCTTGGGCTGTTGGTTTAAGCCATATCTTGGCAGGTTTGCAGTTGTGCCATATTCTTTCCATTTTTCAAATGATGGTTTACAGAGTTTCATAAAATGTTCAAATATTTGGATACTTTCTTATAAGCTAGATCTGTTCCACAACTTCATCCATGACCTGCTGTGATCCTTGGTCCCCTTGATGCTGTTTTATTCTCTAATGTTCTTCAAGTAGACTCTATTTACTTATTAGGTGACTTCTGAAAGTTGTTGGTTTCACTGGGTTTTGGTTATGTGTGTCAGAGTTAAGGGGGCTAAACACTTTCATGCAACACATTTTGAATATTTTCCACTTCACAATTATGCACTGTTTTGTTTGTATATCATGTAAAATCCCTGTAAATACATTTTATTTTGTGGTTGTAATATGACAAAATATTTAAAAAAAAACTCTAAATGAAACTCTATATTTTTTATTAATTTCTTATAAAACTGTACCTACAGCAGCTGTGATATGTTTTTCGTGTTTGTGTTCCTTCTCCACTGCAATAAATGTAACCACAAAGAAGGCTGTAATCAGCAAGACCTGAACCCAACCTCCCAAATTACTCTTAATTAATGGCCTTCCAACCAGCAGAAAACCCCAGGGCTTTTATAAATGTCAAACAGTAAAACTCTAGAATTTAAAAGAACCTGAAACTCCAGCACAAACTTACAGACTGAAAGGTAAGTCTCACCGTCCACTTTGTGCTTTTTATTAGCACAGTGCTGCATATTGGTGTATATTTGTTACCAATTAACCCAGAGCCAGTGTGTAGGCCACAGCTCAAGTCGGCCAGCTGCAAAAAAACACAAAATTCATGGCAAACCAGGGATGGGAAAATTTAGACATTTAAAAACGTTAGAAGAAGACTTTTACTGTGTTTTTTGTAATTCAAGTGAACTACACTAATTTTCTTCTATTTTGCGCATCCTTATTTTTTCAATTATATTTTGGTATTTGCCTCAAGTGAACCCAAACATCAAAATAAATCACAAGAAGCCCTTTTTTAGAGACCAAAAACCTAAAAGGCGGCAAATTAGTCTTTTCCTTTCGTTGAAGGAAACCTCTTAGTTGCTAACACAGGTTTATTTCAGCCGCAAACTGTTATGTAGAAGAATAAATAAGAACTATATGCATACTGTTTACATGTTACAAAATGAACAGTAAATCATTTAGCCCTTCATCCAGAATCATGTGACTGCTTTCTACAACTCCTAGTTTAAAAACAACTCTGGACTAAAAGAAATAAACACATTTATAAATACAGGGAAATGTGTATCACAATTTTAAAAAGTGATACACAAATACAGAAAAAGTAACAGTTAGTGTATTTCAGTCATCCTCCTTTCCCTCTTCAAGGGATATCAGTATACGGTGCTATGAAAGGTATTTGTCCTATTACAGACTTCTCAGTATGCTTGAAATGTTTCCGAAAACCCATTTTGTATCAATCAAAGACAACCTCAAGATTTTATTCATTAAGGTGGTTATCACCTGGAAAATTCCCACATGACAAAAAAGCATAAACAGACTGGATTGTGTTATAAATACATTGGAACTGGACTATATATTACTGAGTCTGAATCTGTATGATTTGAGTTTATTTGATTAGATATTTCTATATGACTGAGCATAAATTGGAGCATTTCCCTTATGTTGACAGCTATGATTTGCTGCTATGTAAATAAACTGATTTGAAGGCAATTGAAAAAAAAACTTAACCAGAGTTTCTAGTTTGTGGTCACCATTTTGTTTTTTCACTCTGTATGAACTTGATTAACTGTTTCAAATATAATATTTCCAGATCCCAGAGGCTGTTTTGCTTCTATTCATTTTCACGGCTGTTTGACAAGGGGGTGGATCATATGGGATGACAGCATCCCTTTGATTTAAGACAACAATAACTCTGGTGACACAGCAACACTGTAAACAAGGGAATGATTTGAACCTCAGTCCTTCATGAACAGCCAAGTTAATGACAGTCGCTGTCTGAATGTCGCAGTTAATCAAGGAACTATATTTTAAACGTGATGTTACTGACTGTTAGGCCAGAAGAAAATTTATACCCACTGCAGGAAACAGAAACAGTCTTTACCTTGCTGGAGTATGGTCCAGGGATGAGTAGTTTCAGTGCTTGACGTTTCAGCTCCGTCAGCCGCGTGTTGCAGTTCTCACACCATACCACCCTTTCACTTCCAGGGGAACTGCCACTCCCTGAGGCCGGCGATCCTGTCCCAAAACCCGGAGAACCACCGAGAGAACCCGGTGATCCAGTGCCAATCCCTGGGGAGATGGTTCCTGGAGATCCAGAGAAGGATCCAGGTGATGAGATCCCCGAGCCTGGGGAAGGGGTGCCCGTGGAGCTGGGCATGGAGCCGGCTCCCTCGGGCGCCGGGCGAGTGCCGGAGCGGGTGGTTTCCTCGTAGGCCTTTCGGCACCATGTGTCAGGAAAAAAGGAGGCAGATTTTGTTGGGGAAGAGTCAGGCATCTGTGAGAATGCAAACGTTGTTTCGCTGTTAGGAAAGACATTATATATCTTAAAACACTGTGTGGATATACATGCAAGAGGTTGCTCAGGGACACGGAAATAATCTTAAGGATGGTGTAAATGTGAGGGCATGTGGGCTGTTTCAAGCTGTTGCCATTTTGCATGTAATGGAAAACAAAGATACTCTTTCTTTTTCTTTAATAAGCAGACCAGTATTTCTAACATTTCTGAGTCAACAGTATATAATTCTGAATGAGCAATGAATTGAATAAAAGCTCTGTTATCTACTGTATGTTTAACCCATATGCTAGCAGATTTTGCTGGTGAATAAGGATGATAATTAGCCCTGTTTCCTTACAATAACAAGGGTCCCTGGTCTGAATCTTGGCTGAGCGCGTCCTTGTTCTCCCAGTGTATGGCTGGGTTTCTCTGGGGACTCCAGCTTCCCTCCCACAGTTCAAAAAACATGTATGTTCGGATAATTGGTTATTCTAAATTGAGCTAAGCACTATGTGTGGGTTTCTTTGTTGGCCCCGCAATAGACTGGCAACCTGGCCAGGACCCACCTCTTACCCATAAACTGCTTGAATAACATGACCCCCCTGTGCCTCTAAACAGGAAAAAGTGGGCAGATTAAAAATGAGTCAGTGGGGGAATATAAATGAGAATTAACAGTTTAAGATAGCAACATGCTGACTAAAAGCTAGCAATGCTCTGTTGATGGGATCAGTAGGTCCAATACTAAAAAAATCTGATTTTTTTTCCCTATTTATTAAATTTATTAAACTGAGAACTCCAACAATCTTTGGTCTATAAATGCACCAAACAGCACACACTGTAGTCAGGGCGAAGTGCTTGATGCATACATGGGGATAATCTTGTAATTCCTTCATTTTCTGTTGGAGGACTGGGATACCTGAGGAAAGTAGACAGAGGTGGTGGTCCTAATTTTATAGAAAAAGAGAGTGTCTTCCAATTATTGCGGAAACAGACTTCTCAGTCCCTTTGAGAAAGCCCTGTCTAGGGTGTTGGAAAGGAGGCTAAGACCCAATGTTGAACCAAGGTTTCAGGAGAAGCAGCGGGGCTTTTTCTGTCCTGTAAGTTGGACAGCATGCTAACTCTGTCCCTTCGCAGAACTACTCATGGGGTCATATAAACAGGGTTCAGTCTCCATGTGTTTTGTGGATCTAGAGGAGGGTTTTGTCCCCTGAGGCTTTTTGTTGGAGGTACTGCGGGATTACTGCATGTTGGACACAAGGCAGCCTGGAACAGTGTGCAAGCAGGTATGAAGGTACCAGAATGAAAATCTGTTTAGATAATTCTGGTTCTGAACCAGAAGAAGGTGGACCACCCCCTCCAGGTTGGGGTAAGCCTCTGACTCAAGAGGAGGAGTTAAAGTGTCTTGAGGTCTTGTTCATTATTGATGGTAGGGTGGAGAGAGAGATAAGGGGGAGCTCGGAGTAGAACTGCTGCTCCTCCCCGTCAAAAAGAGTAAATGACAGACATTTATCAAGCTAATGCAGACTGGTCTGATCTACTGATGTAAAGGACTGAGTCACAAAGTACTGAGAACTAGATCTTTAGAGGCTGTATTACAAATCTACTGATATAGTGGCTAAAGGGATCATAATAAAGCATAGACGTATAAAATGATGGGCGGGAAAGATCAGTCATTCCCAAATGAAGAGGCTGGTATAATATGACCCAACCCTGTGCAGTGAATTGAAGCTAATCAGGCTGTAGATGGTAGGCAGAAACACAGGTGCGAGTTTGACATTAACACCTGACTTGATAGTGATAATTAAAGAGATGCAGCAGGTCTGAGTGATGAATTTAAACCCATTGCTGCGACATCATGAGCAGTGATGTGTGAAGTATGCATGGACACAAATCTAATGGGAGTTGTCATCAGCTTTTATATTTATGACCGCCTGAAAATTGGAAGCAAACTGGACTTAATTTAGTGGGTGGTGCAGTGAATCGCATGCGGCACTAAATGGATGATAAGTTTTTTGATTTTTCAGGCTTACACACAGAGAAGCATCAACTCGTAGGCAATTTAAAAATAAAAACCTACCCCTTGTTTTTTGCTCCGGCTGCTCCTCTCCTTAGTCCCCGACAGTGAAGTCATGTTGGACGTAAACGGAGGGGAATGAGGAGGAGGAGGAGAAGAGAAACAACCTCTGCTGCCGCTTCACATTCGAAAAACAAACCGCTGGATCGATTTCAATTAACTACACGCCCCTGCAGGTCGCTCTTCTCGGGCTTGAAGTACACCTCACGCCGTACTCAGATGCATGTGGGAAGTGGTGTGATCCCCAATAAGCTGGCTCCTAACAACAGGCTCCTCTGCCCCCAGAAATGCCCCAGAAATAGTTGAAGCGCTGAGAAAAGACGCACAGGTTATGCGGCAGATTGCGCTGCGCACTGAATGAGGCTCTGTGATTATCTGCTCAGCGCGCTGGAGTGGCACGGCGCTCAGCCCTGCCTGTCTCCATTAGCTCTGCATCTCAACGCGTTCAGGTAGATCTAACTCCTCCATGGTGAAGTCCTGCGTGTAGATCAAAAAACATGATCAACACATATCAGAATGAGTAGAACCTGACTCATAAACACTTCAGCGACGTGAGTCTGCGCCTCGCTTTTGAGACTATAAATGCACCCATGCACACCCTCCTGTTGACTTCCCGCCGCTCCGCACTCTGCTGCAGCCAACAGAGGACTGAGAACCCCAGAGCGAGACGCACATCTGGATGAGGGCGGGACCGACCTGCCCCTCATCGACCTCAGGCCAATCACACGTCCAGAGGTTCCAGCTGAGTGGCAGCTGGACACCTGCGTGTGTGAAGAGCAAAAAAGGTGTAAAATAAAAAAAGGGTGTATATACAGTACAGACCAAAACTTTGGACACACTTTCTCATTCAAAGAGTTGTCCTTATTTTCATGACTATGAATATTGTAGCTTCACACTGAAGGCATCAAAACTATGAATTAACACATGTGGAAATATAAACTGAACAAAAAAGTGTGAAACAACTGAAAATATGTCTTATATTCTAGGTTCTTCAAAGTAGCCACCTTTAGCTTTGATTACTGCTACGCACACTCTTGACATTCTGTTGATGAGCTTCAAGAGGTAGTCACCTGAAATGGTTTTCACTTCACAGGTGTGCCCTGTCAGGTTTAATAAGTGGGATTTCAAGCCTAATAAATGGGGTTGGGACCATCAGTTGTGTTGTGCAGGAGGTGGATGCAGTACACAGCTGATAGTCCTACTGAATAGACTGTTAGAATTTGTATTATGGCAAGAAAAAAGCAGCTAAGTAAAGAAAAACGAGTGACCATCATTACTTTAAGAAATGAAGGTCAGTCAGTCCGAACAATTGGAAAAACTTTGCAAGTGTCCCCAAGTTCAGTCGCAAAAACCATCAAGCGCTACAAAGAAACTGGCTCACATGAGGACCGCCCCAGGAAAGGAAGACCAAGAGTCACCTCTGCTGCAGACGATAAGTTCATCCGAGTCACCAGCCTCAGAAATCGCAGGTTAACAGTAGCTCAGATTAGAGAACAGGTCAATGCCACACAGAGTTCTAGCAGCAGACACATCTCTAGAACAACTGTTAAGAGGAGACTGTGTGAATTAGGCCTTCATGGTAAAATAGCTACTAGGAAACCACTGCTGAGGACAGGCAACAAGCAGAAGAGACTTGTTTGGGCTAAAGAACACAAGGAATGGACATTAGACCAGTGGAAATCTGTGCTTTGGTCTGATGAGTCCAAGTTTGAGATCTTTGGTTCCAACCACCGTGTCTTTGTGCGGCGCAGAAGAGGTGAACGGATGGACTCTACATGCCTGGTTCCCACCGTGAAGCATGGAGGAGGAGGTGTGATGGTGTGGGGGTGCTTTGCTGGTGACACTTTTGGGGATTTATTCAAAATTGAAGGCATACTGAACCAGCATGGCTACCACAGCATCTTGCAGCGGCATGCTATTCCATCCGGTTTGCGTTTAGTTGGACCATCATTTATTTTTCAACAGGACAATGACCCCAAACACACCTCCAGGCTGTGTAAGGGCTATTTGACCAAGAAGGAGAGTGATGGGGTGCTGCGCCAGATGACCTGGCCTCCACAGACACCGGACCTGAACCCAATCGAGATGGTTTGGGGTGCGCTGGACCGCAGAGTGAAGGCAAAAGGGCCAACAAGTGCTAAGCATCTCTGGGAACTCCTTCAAGACTGCTGGAAAACCATTTCAGGTGACTACCTCTTGAAGCTCATCAACAGAATGCCAAGAGTGTGCGGAGCAGTAATCAAAGCAAAAGGTGGCTACTTTGAAGAACCTAGAATATAAGACATATTTTCAGTTGTTTCACACTTTTTTGTTCAGTATATGATTCCACATGTGTTAATTCATAGTTTTGATGCCTTTAGTGTGAAGCTACAATATTCATAGTCATGAAAATAAGGACAACTCTTTGAATGAGAAGGTGTGAAACTTTTGGTCTGAAACTTTTGGTCTGTACTGTATACAGTTTAGACACCTGAAAAATAACAGGAAAATGCTTAAAATATGAAAGTAAATTGTAGGACAAGTTGTGCATTAAATTGAAATGGACCTGCAAACATGTCGGATAATATACTAGTGTGGCCTTGACGTCCATGATTATCAGAGTCAAGTCTTTTGGTGATGTGCCAGGGGCTCCAGAGGCTTCATGTTAGTTATTCCAACTTAAGTTGTAAATCTCTTGAAAAGTATCGTCATGATCCCACCATGCGTAGACTGTAGAAATATCTGCAGGAGGATGAATCTCAATTCATCAATACATTCAGCCACTCACCAAAAACAAGGGCGATCAGTAGATAAGCAGTTGCACAGTGCCCTCTGGAGGTAATTTATGGGTATTACAAGACAAACCCTAGGTCTTGTAATACTAATAAACATTTCAGCTCTAAAGAAAGAAATATACATATCTTCTCTGAAATGCAATCTTCCTTTCATTTTATAAATAAATAAAACTAAGAGAATACAAGTTACTGGATGTTGGATAAGAACATGAAGAGATAATTAATTTTGGGATGCCAAAAAGAAAAAGGATTTGTGAAAAACTTTTGTATTTTTTGCTGAGAATGAAGCATGTAGATGGACAGTGTTTACCTCATATGTGTGTGTGTTCTCTCTTGGTTCTCCAGCTTCCTTCGACAGTCCAAAAGCACTGTATGTTTGGTGAATTGGAGACTGTTAATGGCCATTGCAAGTTAGTCTATGCATGCAGGGTTGTTTATGCTCTGAGTGTGCCCTGTGATGGACTGATGTAAGCCTGTGTGCATCAGCATTACAGTGCATAAAGCTGAATGTGGAGTATTTTTACACCTTACTTCAGTGCAGTCTTGCAATATTTAAAAAGCTTTACAACAGTTACTCATGTAAGGTTTTATGTAATGATTTAAAACCCAATTTTTGAACCATGTCCATGTAAAAAAACAAAATATATATATATATATATATATATATATACAGGGGTTGGACAATGAAACTGAAACACCTGGTTTTAGACCACAATAATTTATTAGTATGGTGTAGGACCTCCTTTTGCGTCCAATACAGCGTCCATTCGTCTTGGGAATGACATATACAAGTCCTGCACTGTGGTCAGAGGGATTTTAAGCCATTCTTCTTGCAGGATAGTGGCCAGGTCACTACGTGATACTGGTGGAGGAAAACGTTTCCTGACTCGCTCCTCCAAAACACCCCAAAGTGGCTCAATAATATTTAGATCTGGTGACTGTGCAGGCCATGGGAGATGTTCAACTTCACTTTCATGTTCATCAAACCAATCTTTCACCAGTCTTGCTGTGTGTATTGGTGCATTGTCATCCTGATACACGGCACCGCCTTCAGGATACAATGCTTGAACCATTGGATGCACATGGTCCTCAAGAATGGTTCAGTAGTCCTTGGCAGTGACGCGCCCATCTAGCACAAGTATTGGGCCAAGGGAATGCCATGATATGGCAGCCCAAACCATCACTGATCCACCCCCATGCTTCACTCTGGGCATGCAACAGTCTGGGTGGTACGTTTCTTTGGGGCTTCTCCACACCGTAACTCTCCCAGATGTGGGGAAAACAGTAAAGGTGGACTCATCAGAGAACAATACATGTTTCACATTGTCCACAGCCCAAGAGTTGCGGTCCTTGCACCATTGAAACCGACGTTTAGCATTGGCGTCCTTCTTGGTGGTATGCTGACATTACTCTGGATACCGTGGCTCTTGATACATCACAAAGACTTGCTGTCTTGGTCACAGATGCGCCAGCAAGACGTGCACCAACAATTTGTCCTCTTTTGAACTCTGGTATGTCACCCATAATGTTGTGTGCATTTCAATATTTTGAGCAAAACTGTGCACTTACCCTGCTAATTGAACCTTCACACTCTGCTCTTACTGGTGCAATGTGCAATCAATGAAGACTGGCTACCAGGCTGGTCCAATTTAGCCATGAAACCTCCCACACTAAAATGACAGGTGTTTCAGTCTCATTTTCCAACCCCTGTAAAATATATATATATATATATATATATATATATATTTCGGCATTTGTTTAAAAGGACAATATATAGACCTGTTTATATGTCTATATAATGTATAGATATGTTTTAACTAAACTTTGTTTTTGTGCTTGTGATGTTCTTTATGGTATGTTCTTATAATTGCAAACCTGTTCTAATACTAATCTTTGTATTTTTTTGTGAATGTTATGTCCTGCTGTGTTTTTGTCCATGTGCCCGTCTCTGGTCCTCTTCATCATCAACCTCCCATGAGATTACAGATAGAAATTAGACCTTGTCACTAAATCTGAATTAAATCTGACACATTTGGCAAAATTACACCTACTAAATATGAAAACAAGGAACTCAAGAAACAAGTGACTGATTTTAAACCATAAGCTGCTGCTTTCCACGACATCAGTATTCATCTACAGAGGTTCTTCACCCAATGGGCCCAGAGGGGATAGGCTAATTATCTACATCAACATTTTGAACATTTATAGTTTTGAAAACATGCAATTTCCCATACTCTTCTCAAAGGAGTTTCTCATGGCTCTATATTAGGACCACTGCTCTTCAGTTTATATAAATTTTCTGTGACTATTTATCAAATGCTTAATTAATTTTGTATGCAGAAGACAATTAACTCTTGTTCCTTCACATCATTAATTGAAACTCCTGAATTTCTCTAATCTGCCTTTACGCATTCTTCACAACTTAAGTTGCTGCTCATGATATTGTCAACAGGCAAAGAATTGTTTTAAAACCTGCTAAATTACATCTTTAATAAAGAAACCAAACAAGTTAAAGCTGCTAAAATATGTTTAGTAAAAAAAAAAAGGTTTATGATATATTGACTATTTACACTGCTCATTAAACACACTACAGAAAAACCAACTTGAAGTAACGTTAAACTGCCAGCTGCCGTCATCAACAGAAAACAAGATCAGCTCGAAGACATTTCTTCCAGTGCAGGACAGGGATAGTAAAAAAAAGAAGAAGGAATGACACAATTATACAAACACATGACAGCTTTAAAGGCATAGAAAAGTGTTTTCAAAAATGTAGTTTGATTAAAACATTAAAAAAATAGAGCAATGCTGCGAAGAAACCTTTTTTTCCACATTTGCTTCTTCATGAGGTTAATTCATTTGCAGAGAAAACAGAGCAGGAAATCCATCCGTTTCAGTCCAGAAAGAACGTATACACTTTAGGTGCTACATACATTTAGGTGTGATTAAACGCTAACATTTGTGCCTAGGTGTGTTTCTATGTGTGCATTAAGTGGTCTACTGAACATGACAGTTTTCTCCTTGCTTTTCTCTCTGCTCTGGTTCCTTCTGTAAATTCAGTGAAGAATGTAAAGGTTTCTGTTCGCTATGCAGAGACTGGCGCGTCCTGTCAGAGCTGCCCGTGGATGAACCAGAAGGACTCTGGAGATGGATTGGGCCCAAAACCTGAGGGGTAGAAGGGTAAAAAGTCAGTTATTTAGGAAGATTATCAAAAGGTAATACATTGCTGAAGAGGAAACTCAGCTCTGCAGAATAATTTCAAACTGAAAATGTTTTCAGATCTAGTTGAAATTTCTCTCCGACTGTCTCCACTGTGAGAGGCAGAACCATTACTCTTGCTGTATGCTGGGCAAGATTCACAGTTATCCAGGTTAAGGTAAATCCAAAAAAAGTTTAAAAAAACAAAACAGCTGGATCTCAGTTTTTGTAGTTAAAAAAAGTTTTGATCATCTGAAAAGCTTTCTCAATTTGGAGCTAGTGAGGTTCTGAGAAGTTCCAAGCTTTTAAGCTGTTTGGGTTCTGCAGTTCTGCACATCTAAATTCACATGCTGATTAGACCCCTGTAATTGCTGTGAAACTGATTAGGTATCAGGCTCAATGCTAAGCTTCTCTAAGTTTCTTTAAAGGCTGAAATCTGAGACCTCCTCCTCTGTTTAGAGTTAGTTTTTCATATGACAGCAGATTGATCCCAATCTGAGCTTTCAGGTGCTGCCACCATCTGCAGCACCTGAAAAGTTTTCTGCCGTATTTTGTCTGATTTATGGGGAGTGGGAGAAACGCCGCACTAAACAAGCTGCTTCAGATTGTGTTCATTTTACCTTTCCTCTCCATGTCTGTAAACCGTACAATTTGACATAATTTGTTTTTGGATTTCAGTTTATTTTTATTTTTGTCTTTAACTAACGTTGTGACCGCTTTCTCCAAAGAGCTGTGTGCAAAGAGTTAAGCCGCAGTCAGTGGTTGGCTTCGTATACGTTTCATTTAAAGAAAAAAACATGACGGCTAGAGCGTCCGATTACTGCCAAATTAGCTGGGTTACAAAAGTTTTTTCAAAATTTTCCAAGTGTTCTATAGTATGGAGGTGTGGCAGCCCCCTGCTGGTGTAGTTGGCCTGGTATTTATTTGGCCCTTGTCAGGTACCACAGGAGGTGTCTGGGGACCATGTGGGGCTTGGGTGTTGCTATGTTTTCAGCTTTTCCACGCATGTTTCATTCGCTGCCTGCAGGGATTAATGCAGACTTTAAGCAAGAGCACCAATTAATTTAACTTCATCCTGTTGTATTTGCATCTAATTAAGTAGATAAAGGGAATATTTAAATGAGTCAAATTTCTAAATAAAAACAGTTTATAAATACCTGTCAATCTATTATTAAATTTGAACAAAAATGTGTAACAGAAAGATTTTTTTCCCTCTGAGCCGAGACCCATTTTGTTTATTTCAAGTTCACTCATATTTTGCACTGACTATATTTTCTGTTAGTAAATACATCAATAAGAGCTTCATTAAATATATTTTTGTCATGCTAAATGTGGCACTTCATCCATATAATTCAAGCTTTAAAGTACAAAGCTATGTTTAAATTTCATGATGTGGCATGCAAAAAAAAGCTTTTTGTAAACAAAAAAATAATAAATTTGATGTTTTTTTGAAAAACAAAATTGTTGCTTAGAAAAACTGATTAATCTCTTATTTTATGAGGCTGACATTTGAATCAGCTCCCATCAGTTTAAAACACTCAGATTTGATTGGGTCTCAGAGGAAAACAGCACTGTGTGGGTGAGGAAGATGGATGGAGAGATGCTCACCTTGACATCAGGTTGAGTCTGCCTTGCAGCCAGCCGAGGACTGCAGCGCCTCCCTGTGGTCCTCCTGATAATATATGGACTGGCCTCCCCCAGTGGAATATCAGCAAACCCTGAGGGACAAAATTAAAACAATGAAACTAAATATAACAACCTGAATTTTCGCTGCATGCTGTACAATGATTTATTTTTTTTTTTCCACACTGGAAGCTGGGCCAACAGCAATCAGAGCAACATAATATGATGGCCTGTGCCGATCATCAAAAAAACCACACAAAACTGACCTTTCTGCACCAGGTCAGGCAGGCCCTCTGGTCTGAACTCTTCATCCTCCTGTTCACCTCTTGCTCTGGGTGTCATGGCGTTGGCTTTGAGCTTCTTCGTCAGGTTGTGTAGAGTCTCCTGGGCGCTGTCTCTGTCACTGATTTCCTTATGACCCCGCTTCCCCGGAGAGGATCCCTGCGGAGAGCTCGGAGTTGCTGTGGGAACCACATTTTCTGTGTTTTCATTGGTCTTTTCTTCCTGGTGTTTGGAGGAAGACTTCCTTGCTGAACGTCGGCGGGTTTCAGAGGGGATCTTGGCTTCATTAGCATGTTGGTTTGCAGTAGCCTGTTCCAGACGGGACTTCAGTGCATCATTGCTCTCCTCCAGCTTATGGACTTTAACCATCAGGCTGCAGTATTTTTCCATGCTCTCATCAGCCTCTGTGCTTTTCTCCTCAAGAAGTGTGTTAACTTTATCCAGCTCCTGTCCAATCTCCTCCAGCTCTCTTTCCTTCTCCTCCATCTTCTTCCTCATTCCTTCCAGGGCAGCTGTAAGTTCCTTAACCTCTTTGTCCTTATCTATAAATTCTTGTTGCCTTTCCCCAGCCTCTGTCTTCATTTTCCTCAGGGCGCTCATCAGCTCTTCAACTTCTTTCTTTCTGTCCTCTGCCCTCAGCTGGGTCGCTTCAGCCTTTAACTCCTCACTGCTTCTTCCCTCTTCTGATATAAGAGGGGGTGACATTTAGACATAATTTACGAGTCAAAGAACAATCAGAAGTTTAAACGCAGTGCCTTTTTTGGGTTATAATTAACTTTATCTTTAGCTGCTTCTCAGTTAATTAGAATTTCATTGAAAAGGTAATTTATTACAATAATTCAATGCAATAAGTGAAACTTGTAAGATTTATTACAGTGTGATAGATTCTAAATGTTTATTTCTGTTAATTCTGATGTTTTTGCTTACGGCTAATGAAAATCCAAAATTCAGTTTTAGATAAGACCAATAGGGATGGGCAATGTATCAAATATATTTGATGTATCTCGAGTTTTCCACATACGATGGTTTAAATGGCTCTATCACAACCATCAAGTACAAATTATCATGCAAGAAGAAGCCGTCAGGATCTAATTACCAGTGAGTTTCGTTTTCAAGCATAATAACGGAATGTTAAGTGGAAGGAAAAAGTCTGGTAACAGATGTCAGTGCTTTAGTAACCACTACATACGCATATGGTAACATCTTTCATTTTATCTGTTGTTTATCAGTGTTTATCAATCTTAGCTAAACCAATTAAAACGTTACACAGAAGTTCCAGCATGACCTTATTGCCTATTGTAAACATGTAAGAAAACATTTTAAACATTACAAATATTTTTCTACCTCGTTTGGTGTAATTTTCAGTCATTGCTGATATTAGCTAAATAGGAAAATAGCAATCTAACACACTGAGCCTGAAATAGATACTTTACGCTGAAATTAATTTACCAGAACAATTTATTTATTTTTTAATATTAGCTCACCAACTCTTGAATAAACTTTCAAAATATAAAACTGCAGGGAATTTGCATAAGTAGCTGTTTAAAAAATATTATTTTTTGTAACAGTTTTGGCACCTCTGACAGAGTAAAAAGGACTCCATTTTGGAGTTCTAGTGTTAAACAAACCCAGGCTCCATGCCACACTGCATTGATGCAGTAATTCAAGCTAAAGTTTCAGTTGGAAGACATGTCTGCATTAACACTAGAATATTTTATTGGGCTTGTGTAACATTCCTCAATTTCTAATAAGTTTGCATTTGGGGGTTTTCGTCAGTAACAAGCATGTGTGTACCAAATCTACTGTATAGCATGTATACATTCCACATTTTAAATTGAATAACATTTTCATATATATTCTTATTTACAAAGATGTGCCTGTATTTACAATAAAAAGTTAAATTTGTTTATACCTGAGCTGTTTAAGATGTTCTGCTTCTCCTGCTCCAGCTGTCTGCAGGTCTTCATCCACAGGTTCATTTTACTCAGAGCAGAGTCTTTCTCTTTAGACAGACGAGCTGCGCTGGATGTTAACTCAGAAACCTGGATGGATGGACGCGGGGAAGAGAATGTTGAAGATGAAGCACCGTGGTTGTTTTATTAGCTGAGCATTTGTGCACATGAGACAGAGACTTGTCATTTGTTTTGTCCATTTGGACCTGATGGGACCGGTTTTGGATTGATGTAGCCACATACCTGCTCACTGAGCTGTGAGATGGACTGTTTCTGCGTCTCCAGTTCTTCTTCCATAGAAGCCACTGTTTTCTGGAGAACCTCATGTTCTTGTGTGAGCCTCTCTTTCTCCTCTCTTGCCTGGTGCCTCTCTTCTTCCAGCAGGGAAAGAGCTGAAGACAGGTTGTTCTTCTCCTCTTCCATCATTAACAGGGAGGACTGTAATTCTTTGGTTTCAGCCTCTAACCTCAGCTTGTCCTGCTCTAATGAGGAGACAGTTTGTTGGAGGTTGTATTTCTCCTTTTCTGTAAACGAGACCTTGGACTGGAGCTTTACTCTCTCCTCAGCTAACGCTGACCTCTCCTGATCTAGTTCGTCTTTCTCCTGTTTAACAGACACCAGAGCAGTCTGAAGTTTATCTCTCTCCTGTTCCAGTTGTCCGTTTCTTCCCTCTAACTGTTCCTTCTCTGCCATGAGTGACGAGATGGATTCATCTAAAGCTTGCCTCTGCTCTGCCTCTTTTTTCTCCTTCTCCAACGCATGAATGTCTTCCTCTTTATCTTGAACAAGTGTTTTAAGATCCTTTATTTCTTCTCCTAAAGACTCAATAGTTGTCCTTAGATTGTTATTTTCCCTTTCTGTCTCTGTCTGAAAGTCCTGCATGGAGCTCAGCAGGCACCGTTTATCCTTCTCCAACTCTAGACACGCCGTCTGCATCTTCTCCTTTTCTTGTTCGGCCTCTGTCCACTTTTGTTCAAGGAAACTCTCTCTCTGCTGAGAAGCTTCCAGCTTACCCTGAAGATCTCCTACTTGCACACTTTGTCTCTCAGCTTCCTCTCTCGTGCATTTCTCCAGCTCCTCTAGTCTGTATTTCAGTCTTTCCTGTTCTTCTCTTCTATCGACCTCTGCCTTCTCCAGCCCCCTTTCCAGTTTGTCCTTAGCTGCCTTTAGCTCCTCTATCTCCAAATTTTTTGTGTCCAGTTCTCTTTCTAAATGAGCTTTCTCAAATCTCAGGGTGTCCAAAGTGGCAGAGAGCTCAGACAGTTCCTGAGCAAGCTCTTTCTTCTCTTCCTCCACCTAAAATAATGCAAGTAATTGAAGAACAAACAGAAGAAATGTTCAAAACAACTGCTGTGATTCAACATCATAACATAGAGGGGAAAAACTAAGGCATTTGGGTGGTTTTATTAATATTCTTGCTGATGTGAGAATACCTGTCTCCACTCCTCTTCCAGCTCAGCTTTTGCTGTTTCAGCCTGTAGGGGAGGAGATAAGTTTTACAACAGCGTCTTGCTAAAGCATTATTATGATTCTGTGAGACAAACCAACACAAAATGGTGAATAATAATGAAATGGAAGGAAAACAATACATGGGTATGGCATTAAAAAATCTGAAAAGTGTGGCGTGCATTTGATTAGGGTTGTTGTTTTGCTGGAAGGTAGAACCTCTACCCCAGTTACAAGTCTCACTCCATCAGTCTTCCCATCTTGCTGAAGAAAAGGATCCCCACAACCTAATGCCGCCATCACCATTTTTAACCATGGCAGTGACTTTTTCCAGAGGTGTGTTCTTCCACACATATTATTTAACATGTAAATTTGTTCTCATCTGACCTAAACACCTTCTTTCACGTTTGCTGTGTGGAGAACCTACTCCTTATCGCTCTTCTGTAGAGGCCAGATTTGTGGATTGCACAGTTAATAGTCAACATGTCCATAGATTCTTCCATCTCAGCAACGGAGCTCAGCTGTTTTTTGCCAGAGTTACTATAGGCCTTTAGGTTGATTCTCTGATTGATGCTCTTCTTCTCTGATGTGTCACTTTAGCTTTGGATATTGTTTTATAACCTAACCCTGCTCTAAATAACTTTCTCTCTGACTTGTCTGCTGTGTTTCTTGGTCTTCGTGTTGCTGTTTGTTCACTCATGCTCCCTAGCTGCATACATACACTGAGCTAAAATTAACACACCTATTTACCAATTAGGGGACTTCTAAGGGAGGTTTGTTACACTGGGTTTTATATAGGGGTATTACATTAAAGAGGGCTGATTTGCTGATTTTTATTTGTAAAAATTGTGAAAGCTCTCCATTTAATTTTTTAAATAGAAAGCTCTCAATAGTTTTTACATTTTATTCAAGTAAAATCCTTCTTTAGTCGAGATTTATCCATGAATAAATACAAATGCACGCCGCAGTGAGATTGTTTTTGTAAAATTGTTTAAAAGTGCACCGCTCTGTGTTTTTCCTCCACATAAAATCCAGAAACACTTTTTTTGACAAAAAAAAAAAAGAAATAATAAAGGATTTAAAAAGCTTTCAAGAGACTTGCTGCCATATTTACCTGCAGCACAGCCTCCTCTAGGTTTTGCTCTAATTCGTCCTTCTCTCGCTCCAAGGCGTCGATGCGATCCTGCAGTGAGTCAGACTTTCTCTGAGCAGCTACAGAGACACAAAGACACATTTAGATCAACACCTTACAAAATAAAAGAACAGCTGGAGTTCACTAAGAGGTACCTTTGAGCAGCTCTCCCATCTTCTTTTTCTTCCTCTCATCTGACTCGATGCGGACCTGGAGCTTTTCGATGCCCGTCCTCATCTGCTGGACTTCATCCTGAGTGGAGTTCAGTCGAGAGGCGATCTCTCCTTTTTCCATCAGAGATGACTCGAGAGATTGGGAAAGGCGGCAGATCTCTCCCTCTAAAGTCTACAGAAAAACAGACCTGAAGGCATAAATTTCCAATTCCCCCCCATTGACTTAAAGGTTTGCACCCAACCCCTCCCTAACCTGGATTTTGCCAGCCATGGATTCCGTGTTTTGGTTGGTAGAGGTATGATCTTCTCTCATCTCATTAAGATGGTTGAGTAGCTCCCTTTTCTCCTCGTTCTGTTTAGAAATGGCCTCTTCCAGCACAGCAACCTGCTGCAACAGCTTTGCAAAAGGAATCAGGTTTTAACAGCTAATAACTAAAAATAAAAACAATTCATTACTATTTTAAAAATTTAATAAAAAAAATCTCAATTGTGATTTCTACATGCATCTCTAAATAAATTTAGCCCATGAATGAAAGAATAACCTTTAAAAAGGTTTCTTTGAATTATTTTGTGTGTTTAGTACCTGGTCTCTTTCTTCCTTCACTCTCTCCACGCTGCTTTGGAGAGCTTCATACTCCTTCTTTCCTACCCGGATGTCATCCTCCAGGATGGATATAAAATTTCTGGTGTCACAGTTGGTCTTCTCCAAACCATGAACTTTGTCTCTCCACTGACCCAAAGACTGACTCAACTCGTCTCGGTCTTCAGTGCAGGACACAAGTTCAGTTCTCAGCTGGGTTGTCTGGAGAAAAATAAGGCAAAGATGAACCATTTGAACCCTGATCATGACACACCCAATCCTGTGGATGCACAGATGGATAGACAAAGATGGTGAAATGATAGATGAATGGACAGACGAATAGATGGATGGATGGATGACAGACGGAAAAATGGCAAAATTGACAGAGGGATGCCAGAAATGAAAATTAATGCAGGGCAAATGGGAAAAAAAACATAGATGATGGGCGGTGGACAAGTAGACTATGAAGCTGCCTGAACAAATGCCAATTAAAGTGGATGGATGATAGACGAATGTTGAACAAAGAGACAAATAGATCATGGACAGATTAATGTGTGCAATTTTTGGACAAAGAACGTGGGAATAAAAACATTTTTCCACCATTAATTCTTTTCTCCATGGTTTTCCAGACCCGAGGACCTCAACTCCAGACTTGTAAAATACTCTGCTGTCGTTTCGTCATTAAAGCAAAGTTTGTTAATGTAGACACAGGCATTTGTTTTAAACTTTGCTGACCTCTGTATGAAGTGTTTCTATCTGTTGTTCCAGGCCTGCACAAGTCTTCCTTAGGGTCTCCATCTCCTCCTTAAGCCCGGCGCTTTCTGCTTGCATGGTCTCCAGTTCAGACTCCATTCCCAGGATGTGTTGCTCCAGGTTAGCCTTTTCAGAGCGGACCCTCTTTAACTCACTCTCCTGCTGAAGGAACCTTTCATCCCATCCACCTGCAGAGCCAGAAGAGCCATCTCCTCATTGTCATAAATGCAACATTAAATATTTTAAAATGTTATCAGAAAGACTAAAAAAACCTTTGGCCATCTCAAGCCCTTCTAACATCTCCATAATATCAGTAAGTTGACATTTTGAGGTGTTCAGCTGCAGAGTTAGTGCCTCCCTCTCCTCCACCAGTTGGATCACCTGAGCAACAGACCAAATATTATCATTAAGATCCCTAAAGTCATAATCCAGTTTAAATAATAAAATAATGTCTTCCTTTTACCTCATTGGAAAGACTCATCTTCTCCTCCAAAGCGATGCTCAGCTGTTGAGCTGCACCCTGTGCTTGCTCCTCTGAAGCATGAACCTTCTTCTCCAAATTGTGAACTTGGACTTCCAGTTCTGAGGCGAGTTCTGTTCTCAGCTGCAGCTCCGAGCTCAGCAGGTCAAACTCTGAGCGCAGAGCCTTCAGCTCACTCTGTTGTTCTGAGGTCATTTCTGTGTAAAAGCCGACGTCATCTTTGACCAATGAAGACTCGTGTCCTGATGGACAGATGTGGATTTAAATACAGTGCCTTGGAAAAGTAGTAACCCCCTAAACCCCTGAGGTTGTTACAAAACATCTCTGTTTGCGCTCAGATTAAATTACACACAGGTGGACTATTAATGACGGGGAAATTAAAGGGCAATTGGTTGTACTGGGTTTTAGTTAATGGCGTCAAAGCAAAAGGGGCTTTAACTTAAAAAATCTTGAAAAACATGTCATTTTCCCTTTACTTCTACTTTTTGTTGGTCTATCACATAATAAAAGTCACTGAAGTTGGTGGTTAAAGTATGACAAAACAGTTTGTGAACATATTATCGAGGAAACAAGAAAGGTTTGTAGGAATAGTCAAGAATCAGATAAAAAAAAAAAACATATTATGAACTCTAACTACTCACCAGAGAATTTCAGGCCTCTTATCTCACTTTGAGGGAAAGATTCAAGAACTTCACCAGGACTGCAGTTCTCGTCAGAGACCTTTAATGAAGAAGATTCAAACATAAATACTGACTATTATGAGAAGATTTCTAAATAATATTTCCTATGTATTCAAATCGGAAAAAAGGACGCTTTTCTACCTGTTGGTTTTCCTGAACATCATGCTGACATGCCTCCTCCTCTCCCAGCTCATTGTTGAGCATATGCTGATCGGAGGATTCCTCCTTAAAGATCAGCTCTGCCTCGCTGCCAGAAAAAAAAAGAGGTTTTCTCTTTTAATTAGAGAAAAAAAAAAACATTCGATTTGCTGTCATGTATCTGAGGAACTCTGTACCTGACAACCGGATCAGAGCTCAGATCAGACACCTCTTCCTGTTCCTTCAGTCGACTGGACTCTGCACTGGTACTGCTGCTCATATCAGGTTCTGGGTTTGGCTCAGTCTGTACAGCTGCCTCTGCTGGACAAACCGCAGCAGATCATTAGGAATAAATACACACATTTCACAGCTAAATCAATCTGTCCATACCCACCCCCATCATCAGGGTCTTTGGGTCCTACATGGGTGATATTTTCAGCTGGACTCTGGTATTCCTCTGATTCTGTGAGCTGCTGTATGAGGCGGTGCTGTTGGCCCACTTGTTCAAGCAGTAAGTCATACTGCTGCTGGAGTACAGTCAGCTCTGTCTGCAGGACTGAGAGTTTCTGGTGAAGGTCAGCCTGCTCAGCCTCAAACTGTTGGCACCTGTGAAACAGCCATTTTATTCAGTTTTTTCATTAAACGGCAGATAAAATATGTAAAAATCTTATTTTTGTTAATATTTATTAGATTCATGCAGAAATGTGGATAATCTTCTCTGAATTCTGTAGGATTCCAAACTATAACCTCTATTAAATAACCTGTAGCATATAGTTGTTTCCCTTTTATGCCCTGAAGTCAGTAGAAAAAAAATCAAAAAGAATGAAACTTTGTAAAAATAGGACCTCAAAGAAAAATGAGGAGCTGGTATCAGCCAGAAAAGGCCCGATCGCTGCATCCCTCACTCACTATATTGGCCGATGGGTGAAAGTAAATCACAGATTTAGAGACATACCGCTCTTTGTTCTCCTTCTCGCTCATCTCGTCCTTCATCTTGAGCTGCTCTTTCAGTTTCTGCCGCTCCTCCTCTGAGGACAGCAGGGAGCGCTGGATATGGTCGCTCTCCTCTCTTAAAGAAACCATCTCCTCTTCCATCCTCTCTGTGCTGGTTTGTAGCTGCTGCTTCTCTTCAGACAGACGGTTCCTCTCTGACTGCAGTTTGATGTTTTCCTCAGAGACTTGACCATAGTTAGACTCCAGCTGAAGCTTCTCTTCCTCCACCCGTCCTAAATTGCTGACCAGGTCCGCTCTCTCAGAGGTTAATGTTAAAAGCTGCTCCTGAAGTTGAATTTTTTCCTCCTTGATTAAACTCAGAGTAACATCTAGCTGGACTTTCTCCTCAGTGACCCGACTAAGCGCAGACTCAGTCTCCTGTGTTTCTGCAGCCATCTGATCAATTTTTGCCTCTGCCTCTTGTTTCTGTTTAAATAGCTCTTTAACATTGGTGTGCAGTTTTTGAATCTCCTCCGACAGGTTGTTCATTCTCTCCTCCAGATCCTCCTTCTCTGCTTTTACTTTAAGGATTTCAGTTTCAGCTCGTTTCTGGTCATCAAGTAACTGCCTTAAAGAAAGCTCAAGGCTAATTTTCTCCTCATTTAGCTGATCCAGACCGATATCTTTTTCCTGAATTATCTGTCGGAGAGTTGTCTCTACCCTTGACTTTTCTTCAGTAATCTGACTCAGTTTGGACTCTAAGGTAGTGATGTTCTCCTCCAGCTGCTGCCGTTTGAGAGCATCCTCCTCCAGACGGGTTATCTCACAGCTCCTCTCCAGCAGCTCTTCCTTGGCTGTCACAAACTTTGTCTCCAGCAGTGAGTTCTGGGATTGGACCTCATCCAAACGGGTTTCCAAGACGGAAACCTGAACATACAGCAAGTAAAAATGGGGAAGCAATAGTTTAAAATACTGGTGAATTTAAAAAGAAGAGATCATTATCATAAAGTTAATTTAATTCAGTATTCTTAAAGTGAAACTCATCGTATGTGGATCCACTACACCCAGATGACTATACTGCAACCATTAATCCACAAAGGTCATTGGGATACAAGCTGGCTGTTTACAGAGTGCTGTAGGCAAAAATATTGCAGGAAAGGAAGGAAAGCTAGTACAAAAAGGGTCACAAGCAACACAGATAACTGCAGCATTAACAGGGATTGTAAAGCAAAGCCCATTCAAGAGTTCGAGGGAGATTTATAAGGCATGGACTGCAGCTGGAGTCAGTCCATCCAGAACCTCCACACACAGACGGGTCCGGAACATGAGCAGCAACAGTCACATTCCTTGTGTTAAAGCCAGTCCTAAACCAGAGAGGAGGCGAAAAGCAACATACCTGGGCTAGGAAGAAAAGGAGCTCTACTATAGCTCAATGATCGAAAGTCTTCATTTTAGATGAGGTGTGGTAGAAAGAGATGCAAAAGCAACAGGGATAGCTGCATCTTTGAGAGGATTGTAAAGCAAAACCTATGAAAACTTCAGAGTTTACTTAAAGAAAAAAAAACATCTCTTCTTTTTTTATTTACTTGTTTGGGAGGGTGTCTGCAATGTAATTGCCAGAGAGGGTGCAGCGGACCTTGAATATAGAATACCTTTTCGATGATATTCTAATTTATGGGGATGTCCTCTTATGATCATAATTTCTCTCTTCTTCCCTTTTGGTATAGGCAATGATTTAAAAAGTAGAACCTCCCTAGCTTGAAAATTGCTAATGAGATACCGCTCGGTATATAACAGTAACCCAACCTGAGCATTGCTTTCCTGCAGCATGGCCTCCATGTCAGACATCTGGCTCTGGTTCTGAGCAAGCTGGGCCTCCAGTGATGCTATGGTTTCCTTCAGCTCCTCCACCTGACTGTCCACAGAGTTCATGGCAGTCTCGTTGTCCTCCAGGTCCATCTGCAGCATCTCCAGCTGCACCTTTATTCAGTACATAAATAAACTTAAACTTAAAAATTACTCTATACTTCAAGACCCTGTTCATAATTTGGGAGAACTAGAGATTGGTTTTCATACCATTCTGGACATGAATAACCAACCTTAATTTTGTTCATGGCCCCAATCTTCTCCTTCAGGAGCTCTGAGGCTTCGACTTGCTCTGCCTCTGCTTTGTTTAGCTTCTCTTTCAGACTCTTTATTGTGTCGTCTCTCTCTTCCAAGCCGCGTGAAGCTGCAGACAGAGTCGTCTTCATGGTTCGGATCTCCTCCCGACGAGTGCTCAACTCGGTTTTGGCTGCAGCTACTGATTTTTTAGTGGCTTCCAGCTGCTCTTTAAGGCTCTTCTCCCTATTGGCGAAGTCTTCAATCTCTGAGCAGTGACTCTCGGACTCTTTCCTCATCTTCTCAGTGAGATTACTAATTTGATCCTCCAAAGCAGAGATAAGTTTCGCTTTCTCAGACAGAGTGATCTCCAGATCTGCTTTCCTTTCATTTGCAGAGCAGAGGCTCTTTTCTGAAGCTTCAAGAGATTTGCTAAGGTTAGCAAGGGACTGATTGACCACTTCTAGTTTGTTCTTCAAAATTGGAACATCCTCTGTTGCTTCACGATTTGCCACAGCCTGCTTTTCCAGAGCGGAGATCTGCTCCAGGAGAGTGTTTATCCTTTCAGTGTGGCTGTGCTGCAGGATCTGAACAAAAATACATGTTTTCAGTTTTAAAAAAGCAATGTGTATGCAATAAAAAAGGCTAATATTTACTAAGAAACTGACAAAATATGAAAGAAGATAACTAAAAAAATGTTTTTGAATCAGTCTAAAAACAAACATCTACAACCCAGAAAAGAAGATTATGTTGAATATTTTACCTCTGCTTCTTTCGTCATCTCTTGAACTTGATTTTCCAGCTCAGACCTTTGGTTTTCAACTGCGACGATCTGAGCTTCAGTCTCTCTGAACCGCTTCTCCGTCTCCTCTGTCAGGCTCCTCTGGTCCTTCAACTCCTTCTCCAACTGTCTGAGCTCCTCCGACTTCTCCTCGTACATCTTTCTGAGTTCCTCCTCCTCGTCGGACACAGACTTAATTTTTTTCTGCAGGTCGGCTACCAGCTGTTCCTGGAGCTTTAGGATCTGCTCCATGGAAGTGATCTGAATCATGAGCAGGAAAAATCTGTTTCAAGAAGGCTTATATTTAAATGTAGCTGTTCCTAATGAAATATTACATATATGAAATATTAATTAATGAGCTAGACATAACAATAAACACTTGCCTGCAAAAAGTATTCACACTCCTTGATGTTTTCTTTTTTTAACAATAAAAGGCTTTTATGTGTTTTATTTAGATTTGATGTGATAGACCAGGACAAAAAGTGCATAACTGTGTAATGGAAGGAAAATGATACATGGTTTTACAATTCCTTAACAATTAAATAGCAGAAAAGTTTGGTTTTCACCTAAACTGACAAGACAGCCAAAGAGAACATTAATCAGACTCTGGAGGAGCTACAAGGCTCCACAGCTGAGGTGGGAGAACTGCAGCAAAAGGTGGTTCTACAAAGTATAGACTCAGAAGGCAGATTTTTATCTGTTAACATCCATGTTTTGTTTTCCTACCATTTGATAAGGATAACACCGGTTTGTGTGGTTCTAACAAATAAAATCCCAATAGGCCGTTTGGTGTTTGAAATGTTTAAAAATGAAGAAAAGGTCAAGGAGATGAAAACTTTGCAAGGCACTGTATGTACTACAAAAATACAATACTGTAAAATTACAGCTAAAACAATATTGGACTTAAAAAGCATATTTAAACTTAGTAAGACAATTGAAAATAATGTAGCTCATCGTTTACATATAGGTACATTGTTTTCAAAATATTGACTATATTAAAACAAGGTGGTTTGAATTTTAGTGAAGAAACTTCTATTGGGTGGAATTAATAGTTTTGTTTAGTGTTCAGACCTAATCTAAATTAAAGACCTTGTTTTTGGAGAGCAGCAGCTGCTGCTGGACCTCCTCCATCTGCAGCTTGATGCGATCCATCTCCTCAGTCTTTGCTGAAACACTCTCCTCACACTCCTTCAGGAGGGCAGTCTTCTCCTCCGCGAAGCTGGAAAAACGAGATAACGGAAACGCAAACTGAAAGCAAGATCATCTTTAACCAAAAGCACCAGTGAGGACAGAGAAGTTATACCAAGCATTTAAAGTAAATTGAAAGTTAACCTTAAGCAAGTTTTGTCTATATTATTTAGAATGCAAACTTGACGTATAAAAAGTACAGATGACAAGTCTCATAAGAATGCAGTTCCAACCTAGCATTTTGCTTCTCTTGCTGTGTGGTGGACTGAGCGAGGCTTTCCTTCAGCTGGCTGATCTCAGACAGGCCCAGCTCCACCAGCTGATCTTTGGAGTGAAGCAGGTCGCATGCAGCCTGGTGTTCCTCCTGTAGCTCAGAGTTTGTCTTCTCAGCAAGCTCTGCTCGAGCAGTTTCTCTTTGCAACTGGGACTCTAGTTGTTTGACCTGTTTGAAAGAAAAAAAGGAATCAGTTTCCTGTTACCCTCACAATTACTGCTCATCTATAACTGACTCAAATAAGAGTCACATCCAGGTTTCAGTGGATATCCAAAGTTTTGCAGCAAAGATTATTTGCTAAAATGTCTCCTTGCTTACTTCTAAAAGATAGGAGTATACATTGGTGTTTTTTAAAAGGTTTGTTTAAATAAGAATTAAAATATTTACATCACCTGTCCTTCAAGCTGAGCTAGCTGCTTTCCAACATTCTCCAAGTCTTTGTTGTGTTTTTGTCCTGCTTCAGAAAACTGAAGCTGAAGCTGCTGGTACTGATGCTCCTTCTCCTCCAGCTCCGTGCTCTTGATGAGAAGTTCTCCTTTCAAGGAATCGATTTGGGCGGACAGACTGGCTTTCTCTGCCTCTATGGATGAGAGCTTGCTCTACAATAGTGCAAAAGATACACATTCACAGTGACGGCTGTTAATATTTTTCTTTCTTTACACAGATGAAAATAAACTGCAGTGACACTAACCTGAAGGTCATTATTGGCCTCATTCAGCAGGCTCACATTGGCCTCCAAAGTGATCGCTTTGTCAGTGAGCTCCTTTTGCACAGCCTCGGTTTGGTTTATTAAGTTCTCCTTGTCTTTCTTCCAATCCAGCAGAACTTCATGTTCCTGTTTCAAAGCCTTACACTCATGCTGATTGTCGGTGAGGTTGGTTTTCAGCTCTTGGTTCTCCTTCTCGATGACCGTCAGCTTATTGCTCAGCCTCTCGCTCTCTTGTCTCTGTTTCTGGAGCTCCTTCTGAGATCTGCAAAACAACAAATTCTTTATAATGAACTGGATGTAAATGACATTTAATAACCGCAACATTATGGGAGAAATGTTTGCATAAAGTGCAAATATAGACGGCTTAAAAAAATGTAAGGAACACTTGTTAATCAGAGTATAACATGAAGTCAGTTAAACTTGATCTGGTCAGGTAAGTAGTAGAGGGGGTTGTTAATCAGTATCCAGCATTTCCCCTACCATTATCCAAGGGGGTCATGATAGATAGAGAAAGAAAGACAATATATAAAGATTGAAAGACGGAAAGAGACAGAAATATAAAAGATGTGACAAAGAGAGAGACAGAAATATTGAGAAATAAGAAAGATGGAGAGACAGTTAAAAAAGATAAAGAACAAATATATATAGACATGATATAAATACATTTTCTTAGGAATGTTCTTTCAACAGCTTAAACAGGCTGACCATACAAAAAAAATTTTTCCACAATGCTCACCCATTTCTCGGTTACCGACAAGGAAAGGAATTAGCCATCGTAAGCTACAAGGTTAAACAAAATTGATAAGAAAACGTTGCGACTTCTGAGAAATAAAACCAGGTTTACTTGTCATTTCTGGACTCTGCATCGGAAAGCATCTTCTTCATGTTTTCCAGCTCTCGTGTTGACGCCTGAGTCTGTTGCTCAAGTTTTGACTGAAGTCTCTTCAGCTCCTCTGACTGTCCTTCAGATTTTGCTAAAGTACAATAAAGAAAAAGCTTGGTTAACCTGCTGGAAGACAATCAAAAATAACCTATTCCTACTGTTAACTGACAGACAATACCTTTTAGATCATCCAGTAACCCCTGGGTGCGTTTGAGTGTCTGCTCTGAGCTCCTCTTCTCTTCTTCCAGCTGAGAAAGGGACCGGGTGGTCCGGTCCAACTGGACGGTGAAACTGTTTTTCTCCTTCTGTAGCTCCTGAAGCAAAGAGGAAATAATGACAATCAGTACACCACCTTGCCTGAAAACAGTATATTAGTATATAAAACAGAAATATACAAGAAGATGACTGAACCGACCTCCAACTTTTTGCGGAGGTCTTGCTCTTTGGTCTGAGTGGCCTGCAGACTTTGTTCTGACCGCAGCAGCTTCTGTTTCTGGTCTTCGATTTCTTTCTCCATCTGACTCTTCTGCAAGCGCATCTAAACCGAAGCAAGTTATAAAACAAAACAGTCAGGAATCCCCATGCTGCGTGTGAAAACTGAAACAGTAGAGGTGTCAGTTTTGCCTTGCTTATTAAATGCATACCTTCTCCATGTCCGCTTGAAGTACATTTTGGTCTTTTTTGGCCTGTTGGATCTCCTGTGTGAGTTTGGTTCTGGTCTGATTGAGCTGCTGATCCAAAGCCTGATGGGAACTCTGAAGCTGAGCCAACTCCTAAACAAACCAAAGGAAATCTAATCTGAATAATAATCCAAAATTGAATGTCTTAATACTGAGAAGACACCCTATTGTTTCACCTTTTGACTGTTTCTTTCTTGGTCTTTGAGCTTCTGCTCCAGAGCTTGTCTGCAGCTGTCAGCGTTGTGCCTCTGACAGCTCATCTCCTCAGAGACTTGCTTCAGCTTCTGCTCAACCGATGAACACTAGCAGTGCAGAGATCATTTTTAGTCCTTTTCTGCATGTTTCCTCTGATTTCTAACACTTTATTTCCCCCAGCAGACTACAATAAAGCACTAAAAGATCTGATTGCATCCAGAAAACAAAAACAATCCATTGTACCTTTGCTTCCAGCCGCTGGTGCCTATCTGCAGCTTGACTCAGCTCATGGCCAGCCTTGGCCAGGTCTCTGTCACGCTCAACTAGGTCTTTGCGAGCCTGGTTCAAGTGCGTTTGGAGTTCTTGCAGCTTCGAGGTTTGGTTACGAATTTCCTTTTCCTGGGCAGCCAGATTCCTCTCCAGCTCTGACACACGGCCACGCAGCTCTGATAAAGAAAAAATATATATGCTTCATGAAATGTGTCATGAATGACATATTATCCTGTTAATCACAAAATCTGCAAAAATCCACCCTGGTTGAGAGTCTTCAGGTGCTCCATCTGTTGGGAGGATCCACTTGGACTCTGGACAGTTCTGGAAGAACTCATCCGCTGGCTAGGTTTGATTGGCGTCTCCTCGTGGGCATCCCACAGAGACGCCCCACGTCTCTTCAGAGGCGTTTCCATCACATCCTGACCCCGCTCCTGCTGTTGCCATGGGAATATGGACGATCCAGCTTGCCGGGCAGCGATGTCCTTGTGGCTGACACTGACTGACGACTGATTCAACAGCTGGAGGAGGACAGGCACGTTACAAGTACAATGAAAGAAATGGAGACAGAAAAAATGGCACTAAGAGAAAACTTACCTTGATCTGCAACACTTTGAGCTCACTTTCAAGCTTTTTTCTTTCTTCCACTTCATGGTTGTACTTTTCCCGAAGCTCATCCAGTTTATTGTCTATAAAACACACGAGTGAGACTCACTCTTACAAATGTGACCACTAAAATTAAACGTAAAGTCCCTGAAAACCAAAATACCTTGCTGTCTGTGTGCAGGCGCCGGCGTAGCGAAGCTCTTCTGTGGAGTGCTGTACATCTGCAGCTCAGAGGAAGAGGACGACATCGAGGAAGAGCCAGCAGGTTGAGAGCGATCCAGCTCAGTTTTGTACCTAAACAGTAAAAAATAATAATAAAAATAAATAATAGATCATTGAGGAGTTAGGATTTCACAACTTTTAAACTCTTTCTTGCATGAAGACAAAGTGTGGTCATTTGGCTTTCAAACATATTTATGTCCAAACTAGAGCTGCACAATTTCAGGATAATTTTTTTAATTGCAAAGCTTTAAATGGAAACTGCTATAACATCATATCATTGATTATGATAAACCCTGTATCTTCTGGTCACTTTTTTTCTTTACAATTACAAAAGGGCTCCAGCACTCTCCATGAGCTTTAGTGTCTCAGCCAGTAAAGAAATACTCCTGGTCTGGGCATTACAGGAAGTGAGAGTCCATTAACTGGCCAGTATAGTATAGACATTAAATATTACATCCTATAAAAGGTTGCATCCAGCCATTTCTTCCCTTTTATGCACACACTGACATTGTGATTCGATATATGGTGCAGCTCTATATTGCACCACATGTTGTGCTGAATATTGGACCACTTGCACGTTGCTGGACACTACCAGGCCTTTTGGCATCATCAGCCATTTTGTGTCCCAGGATAGTCCGCTACTACAAATCCCAGCGGACACTGCGGCTTATATGACGGGGCGTCCCAAGTCTGACGTCACAGGAGATTATAAAGGAAGGTGACCCCCTTCAAGGAGTTGCCTTCAGCTGGGGACCTCGACACGGTTAGCACACAAGTGAAGCATCCCTCTGGAGAAGAAGAGGTCCCACGTGGATTCTTCATTTATTTTCCTTTGTTGGCCAACGAAAAATTCATGAAAGAGGTTTCTGGAATAAGAAGGCCAGAAATTTCACTTTGCCGGTCGAAGACATGAGTTTAACACGTAACAGAAGAAAAAAAACCCTCACAGAGGTTTCAAGGAGACGGATCGCCACCTTGTTTTGTTCCAGTCGACTGCTGATGGTCAGATCATATTTTCCCCTTTTGCCAAAGGAGGCCAGAGGACGGAGATTGACCGCTCTTCTTGGAGTTTAACTGCGGACGAGCAGTAACTCCCTCTTCCCCCTTTTCCACACTCGCTGCCCCAGAAGGAAGACAACGACAAGTAAAATCCATCCTTTTATTTTATTCCTTTATTAGAAAATAGTCTGGGCAGGGTAGAGATAGGATCTTAGTGCAATTAGATTCGCCACTTATAATCTAATGTGTTCTGAATTGTATGTGCATGCCATTGTTTTGAAACTTGCTGTTGAACTCTGAAGCCGCCGCGCTTCTCAAGCTGTGTTGTTACTGTGGACAGCTGGCGCAGCTGCGCTGTTAAAGTTGGACTGCTATAAGACCTTCATGGTGAAAATCAACCATTTTCTTTGTCTTCAACTTCATGTTTTACTGGTTTGCGCCCCACTGAGCTACACGTTGGGAGGACCGTTCCCCAAAACTCCATTCAACACCATATTCTTTTGTCATATTATCACTTTTGCCATAACCGCTGGTTTGATTCCATACACACCCACTGCTGTTTTGTTTTATTTGTTTAGTTAGATATTTTACCCTTTTGTGTAGAACTTTGCACGTTTGATTAGTTGAAAATTTCATCTAGTAATAGTTATCAATTGTTACTGAGTATTTAACGGTTGTAATTATCAAGGGCTTTAGGCTACAATTACAACACCAGAGGACATCTCTGGCTTTGATTCATAAATAAGGATTTTTGGTTAAGAAATTAATTTTCTCAAATTATGATTTTAAATTATAATTCTTGATAAATATTAATGAATCAATAATCATAATCCCAACATCTAACAAACAAGGTAATTAAAACCAAAAGTAAACCTACTTCTTGAGTTCTTGCTCCAGTCGCTCTATGGTCTTCCTGCAGGAATTAAGCTGACCCTCCAGGTAACTCACCTGACCCAGGGAGATAAATCAGAACAACACAAAGGTTGGATTTGTTAACTTTGTTACATTTTGTCACTTCCAAGCACAAACTTCAATGTATTTATTAGGACTTAATGTACAGCATCAAAAAGACTGTGACCTATTTTTCATCACAATAAATTTAACAAAATGTTGCAAGAGAACTAAATATTTAACAAAGTCTAAGTTTTCTTGCTTTTATGTGAGAAACTGACCTGCTGCTCTTTGACTCCAAGATCATGAACGACCTTCTGACGTGTTTTTTCCAAAGCATCACATGATTCAACCAACGCCTGGTTTTCTCTTTTCATTGCAGAGATCTCTGTGCGCTCACTGTCCACCTGGAGAACGGAGTGTTTAAATTATTCACATTAAATGATTTCAGCTTAATCACTAGGGGAAACAGTGTTTGATTGTCTGCAGAACAGGGTTTTAAGGAGCTCCTAATGAGCACTGACCTTCTGTTTCTGTTTCTGCAGGGCAGCTTCCAGAGAGTCCAGCTGAAACTGCTTCTGGGTCCTTTCCTTTTTAAGTTTGTCCAGCTGGACCTCCATCTCCTGGATCTTCTGCAGAGCTTTTCCTGGAAGTCCATCCTTCCACTCCTCCACCGCCCAGCTCATGGTCCAAGATCTGAACCAGAAACAGAATCAATAGCTACTCAAGACTTTCATCACAGCCCCACAACAAAAATAAAACAATGTAAAGAGTGAAGCACATCTGGGACTGAAATGCTAAAACCAAGTGTTGACTCGGGATACAAAATAAAACAGTACAAAGAAAACAAAATTGTTTTCTTGGAGAAAAAAAGTCCAACCATCCAAAGGTCCAACGATGTTCGAATCAACTACGTTGCACATTGACTGTTACAATATGACTAGTTTGGGTGTCTAAGAACTAGGAAGCCTATTAGGGCTGCACAAAATATGAAGTTATGTGTGCAATACCAATATCGAAAAATACAATGCATTCCCACTATGTCAATAATTTGGGCCGCGTAACATTAGCAAAACATTCAGCATGCAATGTTGGTAAATATCATGACTTCGATATTAACTGCAATAAATAAACAAGTTTTTAACAAAACAGTGTGAATGCCTGTCTGCTTTAAGTTCACTGCAAACATTAGGCCCCAAACAGAACATAATGCATCCAGCTACTGACAGAAAACCTAACTAAATCTAAACAAGGTTTTATTAAAAAGGTTCAAACTGACAACATCTGCTATTTTGGCAAAGAAACAACGAAGATTTGGTTTGTTTATGATGTAACTAGAACATCTTAAAGTCCTAAAAAAAATTTCTGTTGCATAAAAAAAAATAAACAAGCGTCTTCAAATGGCCCATGTACTGGCACAGAGAGCCTAATTACTGGTTCTTCTGCAATTAGCAGACCAGGTATTGCAGTCCCAAATGGGGTGGATGCCCACTACTGATTTAGATGATCGTAGCGAAATTTTACAGGTACTTTTGAGGACATAATGAAGACAGAACGAAATATAGCGAGAAAAATAAGTTCATCAAAAACTGATAGTCATCACAATATACGACAATATAAGGCAATCATTTGTGTTCATAAGAGTGTGCAGTCTTTCTGTATATGTTTAGATACTGAATATATTTATTAAATAACACCAGTGTAACAACTATTTACATTACAGAACCCCAACACTAGGAGGATTTGATTTGTTTTCAGAAGTCTGGCCTACATTATTTATGTGGTCTGTGCAATAATATTTATGAGCAAAAACTGGGTCCGGGGTGGAATGGGTTAATATTTGCTATTTTAAAACAAATGTTTTGTTTCAAATTCTGCGTTTTGACAGAGTCTCGAGTCTATTAGACGGACTTAAATTCATCTTTGAATAAAACACAGTTATAAATTTCTAACTTATAGCTATGAAAGAAACAGTGACTAAATAAGGAGTGTCTGTTTCTAATGCAATATGGGGTCTGTAATTACCTAGCAACATTAATCGCGGCTAGTGCAGAAATTAACACAAACATATTTGAAAGGATCAGGCAACCGAATACATCCGAAAAACAAATGAAAACGCAGTGAATCTCAAAGCAAAGCATTGAGAGCATTTAGAGCACAGTTTAGGTTGTATTTTAGCGTTAGATAGAGCTGAATTGTGTTTCAACGAGAAAATAAAACCTAAACCAACTTAGATTTCCACCAATCCACGGGCTGAAAATGACGGCGCCGATAAATACCGACGCATATTTGGAAAATGATTTTAAAGATGTTTTTCGTATTTACAGGATAAGTTATCCTAGACTTACTTTGGGCGCGACGCTTCTTGCTCAGCTTCTTTACAAAATTCAAACTGTAGGACAGGAAACGGATGTCGTCTTAGCTACACGCCTATTGGCACAATCAAATCAGACGGCACCTGATTGGCTCACTTGTTACTGTGTGTGTGCCCACAGTGCCCCCGTGTGGTGTTACTATGCAATACACACTACAGACAAACATCCTAAGCTTGGTATCATGACCCTCATAAACCAACTAAGGTACCTCAGTAGGTAGGTTTATTGCCCATATATTATAGTACTTTAGACATTTTTTTTCTGTTTATTTTGATGAATATCACTTACAGATAAAGAAAACCATCAACTCTTTTTCTCAAAAGTTAGAATACTACATAAGATAATTTAGAAAAGGATTTTTTAAATACAGAAATGATGGCCCACTGAAATGTATGTCCATGTTCTGTAGAGTATAAGCTTGGTATTTGGTCTGGTCTCACTTTGCATGAATTACTGCATCAGTGCAGCCGAACCTGGAGTTGGTTAGTTTGTGGCTCCTCTAAGGTTTACAGGTAGGTAAGTTAACTCCGGGCTGCTTTAATATTGGCCTTCAGCTCATCTGCATCGTTGGGTGTGATTTTTCTTCCCCTTGACAATATCCCATACATAGATTCTCTACAGGGTTTTAGGTCAGGCCAATTTGCTGAGTAATCAATCACATTGATACCATGTCCAGGTATTAGTGTTTTTGGCAATGTGAGCTCCTAAATTTCCTGGTAGATTGTTGCATAGTCTTTGGAGTTGATAGGAACCAGTGGATAAACACCAGTAGATGACATGTCTTCCCAAATCCTCACCGACAAAGGAAACTTCTCACTGGATCTAGACCAAATTAGATTCTGAGCCTCTCTACTCTTCCTGCAGACTCTATGACCTTGATTTCCAAATGAAATACAAGGTTTACTTCAATTTGAAAAGAGGATTTTGGATTGTTGAGTTCACTCAATGACACTCACAGACTGCTCCTGAAGCCACTCCAACTTAATCTTGTCCTCTGGGTTATTGTCATGTAGGAAGATGAATCTTCATTTCAGAACACTGTCGAGTAGATTTCCTTAAAGAATCTCTATATTTGGCTGCTGTCATCCTACTCTCTATGTGGACTAAACGCCAAGTGCTGTGCTTCACAGTAGTGTTGGTGTTAGCCGCATGATGAGCTTGGAGTTTAGGTCTGACAATCTCTAAAGTGCTCTTCTGCAAAGTTCAGATTGGCTGTCGTGGGCGTTTTAGTGAGCAATAACATTAGCAAGAGTTTGATCATCTGGATGGGTGTATTTCCACGGGACCATTGGATCTCTGCCTTCTAATGAATGGGTTCTTGGTCAACTCCCTGACCAATCCTACCTTCCTCGACTACTCAAGATGGTCTGGGTTGATGCAAAATTTTCCATTTTCAAATAATGAAGGCCACTACTTTTCATGGTGTTCAATGCTGCAGATTTTTTTTTTATATACTTCCCCCATATTTGTGCTTTGATACAATCCAATCTCTGAGGTCTACAGATATTTACTTTGACTTTATTACTTGGTCATTTGTGAGATCTTCATAGGCAAGCATGGTCCATTCACGAACCATGGACTCAAACCAAGTTGCAGAAGCATCTAAAAGCTAATCTGCGAATAGAAGACGCACTTAAGCTCTATTTTCAGGGTCAAAGCTATGGCTGTGAATATGTAAGTACAGGCTTTTTAAATTTTACTTAATTACCACAAATTTAAAACAAAAAAATTTACTTTTCCATTATGGGGTTCTGTGGGTAAAAAACTGATATACAGGGAGCAGAAAATGTTTATATATCATTTATTTTCATTTAAAACATACTGAAAAATGAAACGGGCTCAGATATTTTTATGCATTCAGACAGAATAACATTCATGCTTGGAAATTTATTACAGACGCAAACAAATATAAGTAAAACAGTATCAGTTAGCCATTGCCTGGTATACATGCAGCAAGGTTTTCAAAGCACTATAAAACAGATTTTCCTAAACACCAAAGGGAAAAAATATTCTTACTAAATGCTGCATTTAAGTTCGGACAAAGTGTCCAAACAGTGTTTGGTTTATGCAAATCTTCTGTGTATCTTTTTCTCTTTTGCAGACATCTACAAAAAATGATTACGTGGTACTGAGCTGCTGAAATGGTGCCCTTCAGATTTCAGCTGTAAGGCAAGCACCTTCTGGATGCATTGTTTTACAATACAGTTGACAGATTAGGAGTTGCAACAAATACAACCACAGAATAGTCATCACAGGTTACAACAAACTGTATGCCACATTAATGTGGTAATTAAACTCACCGAACAGTGAACAGGAGAGAAGCTACAGGTTTTTGATGAGACTCCATTGACACCGCAACTATCCATTTCTTGACTCCTTCAAGCCAAACGTGTTCAAAAGTCTGCCTTTTGACATCATTTAGTCACATTGAGAGTACAAAACATGGGTGCAAGGAGAACTCTTGGATAAGGCCCAGGTGATCTTGGCATTAAAGCTTTTATTTTACACTGCCTTGTCAAACTAAGAGCTGGAACACCTAGAAAAAAAGACTAGTTACCCATTGGTTTTAAAAGATTTCTTTAAATCTACTAATAGCTACAATTTACAATCTGCACCTGCTTCACAGGAGGGTTGTAACCACTTTAAAATCATAACCAGGAAAAAAGACTCGTCTTGCCAGTATTAAGATCATTTCTGCTTAAAGTAATGCTTTATCAGAGGTGGAACCGTTTGGACTCTTTCAGATGTGTTGTGGTGCAAACTAAGCTAAAAGTATCAAGTTTATAATAAAAAAATGACAGTAAGCACAAAGTAATGTGGAGCAGCCTGTTCTTTAGAAATAAAAACAAAGTAAATAAAACCTTCTTAGTGCATCGTAACATCATACCCAAAGCTGCTAAGGTGACATCATACCCAGACTAATGAGTATCTGCATTCAAATGGTTGTCCAGAAATCTGCAAAAATTGGTATAATACATAAAAAAAAATAAAATAATAAATACAGAGTTGCTGCTTTTATCACATCGTTCAAGATCATTGGCCAGGCTGAAGTTTCAACATGTTCTGAGTAACTCGAGAGGCAAGCAGTTATTGCCAGTCCCTGATTGGAGAACAGACGTGGCTGGTTCCTTGTCAGAACCTCTCAGGACATTTGGTCAAGTACCATTCATTTGTTTATTCCCAATCTGCTTTGTTGTGTTCACAATCATTGAAATTTGGAGTCTTTCTAACATGGAAAGACTCCAGCCGGTTACTGGCATTATGATATGCTAGCTTTTGAAAAAGTTCTGGTTTCGAAACCACAAAGTTTCTGTCATACTGGCTGAAAGAAAACTTCTACCCTTTTTACAAGAAAGAAAATATATATTTGGAAATATTTCTGGTCGTGAAATGCCTGAACACTGATTATGTGGAAACTAATTATCCTAACGCTCATTAGCTGCTAACCGGCTGTCTGTAAAGCAGCTGACTGCAGGCCTGCTACTTCAGCAGATTGTCCGATTATCATAAACAGCAAAAAAACAGATGGGCAAAAAAAAGGTACAGCGTACTAAGAGCCCAATACTGCACTGTAATAATTTATGTGACATTCTTCAGCAGTAGTGGGAATAATTGTTGCTGTTAAAATAAAAAAATATTTTTTTTCAACTTTTATGTAACTACCGTGACATTGTCATTGAAGGTTATTGTAGCGGCCAGCACCAAGCCAACAGACTCCCCTCTGAGGTCAGGTTATCACTAATTAGCCTCACATGCCTGTTCTTTTCAGTTGACAAGGAAAATCCACAGAGAACAGCCTAGACTTGAACCAAAGACTGATCAACTAACTTCATTTGAAAATGACATACAGAAATATAAAGAAATGCATAATAAGTCAAGCATGCAACACTTCAGCTTCCTTCCAACAAACCAAAACATGCTGTAAGACGAGTCGCTGAAAGATCATTCAGAAACGTCCTGTTGCTACAGTGTGTCTGATGCATGGTCAGTCTTTGTGTTTAATCACAGTTTCACTGAGTACTAGAGACCATAAACTGTGGTCTGTCGGTGAACATTAGACAGAATCCAAAAGCCCGGGCTGCAACTGAGTAATGCCCTCTGGAGGGACAATATGCAGCTCAAAATGCTGCAAAAACCCAAATATGACGGTGAAACAGTCTGGTGATGAATCCACAAAACATCAAGTTATTTCAGACTCAACAGAAGGTAAACAAGGAGGATAAAAGGTAACTTCCAGAAATGAAGCAACCAGATAAAAGCCTAATTTCTTTACAAGGCCGCTTTAAAGGCAGGATTATGAAATTTTTTTCCCCCACAGGTGTTTTTTTGCTTACTTATAGGACAGCTGTGGGCCTTACAGTGTTTGAGGATGAAAAACATAACACAGCGGCAGATATAAAGTATCATCCAAAGGAAATGCATGTGTAAATACCCTGCATGAAGAAAGGCAGGAAAATAAACAGGCGTAAAAACAGAGATAAAGGATGCATGCTATGCCATTGGAGATGTATATCTTGTTGCTTTTAAAGAGGTTCCACACTCCAGAGACAACGTTTCATCTTCTTTTTCTCCACTTTTACTTCTGCTCCACAATTTCCCGTTTGACTTCTGCTACATAATGGTGGTCTTTTCCATGAGCCACCTCCATGACAGCCAAAGCCTGAGGAGAGATAAAAGAGACTATTGAGAGACTAACTATCCAAAAGACATCCAGTAATACAGGTATTGAGATGGACCTTACAGTCATGAGAAAAAGAAAGTACACCCTTTAAAGTCCAGGGTTTTAAATGGTAAATGGCCCGTACCTGTATAGCCCTTTATTAAGTTCCCAGAGACCCCAAAGCACTTCACACTACATTCAGTCATCCACCCATTCATGCACACACACTGGGAGAAGCGAGGCTGCCATAAACAGGCGCCACTGAGCCTTCTGGCCATCATCAGCAGGGTAGGCAGGTAAAGTGTCTTGCCCAAGGACACGACGACTGAAACAGACATAGCAGGGGCTTGAACCGGCAACCCAAAGGTTATAAGACGAGCCCCTGCCACTTTAAATCATTAAAAATGATTGGGTCTGTATCAGGTTCAAAAACTACAATACATACACACTAGGATTTAATAAACAGATAAAAAACAAAAGCTGAACAATTAAGTACACCCGATGATACAAAAGCTTGTAGAAGCACATTTTAGCAGCAATGAAATCAGTCTCACACACTGTTAAAGAATTTTATTATTCTTTACAAAATTGCTTTAGTTAATTTAGTTAGGCTGAGCTTTGGACTTTGACTAGGCCACAGAAACACCTTAGCCCCTCTCACAAAACACTTGGGATTAAGGCCTCTTCTCTGCTGTCTCCATGTGTTTTGTGAAAAGACAGATGGAGTGAGGGGTGCTGAACTCAGCCCCCCTCGGTGAAGTCATGACCCTGACTCACCTAGCGAGGTTTCCTTTATCCTGGAGAGAGTGATGTAGCGATGACGTATGTTTTGTGTGATCACCATTTGCTTGGCCATCAACAGGATCGCCACATGATGTTTGACATTATTATTTTAGCATGGGAGACTTCAGACACCGATTTTATTGATAATGCCATCATCCCACAGTGCTAGGAGACCACCTCCTCTTGTGATTTAAGAAAGGTAGTACACAGATCAGAGGTTGCTCCACTTTGTGGGTTTTTGATAGAAATATTTTGTGAAACCAGCTCTTGATTGAATTGTGGCAGCGTTTGGGATCCTTGTCCTGTTAATGATTAATTGTGAGCCTAGTTTTAGCTGCCAGAGAGATGGCCCCACATTCGACTCCAAAACGCTCCGGTGTACTGAGAAGTTGAAGCTCAATGACAGAGTTAAAAAGAAGCCCATAGCATGACAGCTCCACCACTGTGCTTGGCAGTTGGTATGAGTTGTTTGAAAATAATAAATACCACGTTAGAAGAAAACACAAAAACATTAAAAGAGCACAAATCTCTCCAATTTGGTCTCATCAGACGCAGCTTTGCAAATCAAAGTTTGGCTGCTGTAGTTTGGAGAGAGAAGAAGCTCTCTGTTAGCAACCCTCCCAAAGAAGCCGTACTTGATTTCTTTAATTGTGCACTCATGAATTTCAACATTTAAAAAGGCCAAAAATAACCCAATAAGACAAGCCAAAAATTACCTTATTCAAAGCTTTGACACCTTGGGACTTCTTTTCAAGTCCCAAGTAGAGACGGCCCAGTTTCAGGTACATGGACGCCACATTCAGAGAGTAGGCCGGGTAGTGAATACTGTGGAGAAAACAGTAACGCGTCAAACCATAAAGAGTCTCTGAGAATAAACAAAACTGAGACAAATGGTTTTGTTTTAGTGCTTCAATAATTCAAAATACATTAGTGTTCAATAATAACACAAGCGAGACCACAAAGGTCAGATGAGTTGAACATAAGGAAGAGCACCCATAACATCAATAACTGCTGGGGTAAATGGTTTCATGAAGACTAACTGGAACAGAAGTAGTCCTTGGGTCAAAAACCCACTCTGCTCTTAAAGATCCAATGTTTGTTCAAGTTCAAACATCTAATTCTAGTCTGTTTTAATTGTTGTCTATATTTTTTTATGCATGTATTTTCCAGCGTCTGAACTGGATCTCCTGGATCAGGACCCATCACATCGGTTTACCTGTATGGCTGAACAATCTTCTCCCCGTAGCTCATGGCGCCGTCCCAGTCCTGCATGTAGAGACAGACGCCCATGGCCTGATACATCATGTGCAGCATGTAGACGTTGGTGTCTGCAAAAATAGCTCCCATCTTCTCCAAGCTGAGCTCACACATCTCCAGGAGCTCGCTGGGAGGTGCAACAGAGTCAAGGAGTAACGAGAAAAAGCATGAAGCAAAAGGAGAAGAGACAATAAAAGTGCAGGACGGTTACAGGTAATGCTCTAAAGAGAAAAGGATATATTTGTAGTGCTTGGCTCTTCTGAACTCTTCAATGACATTTTTGGCATAATGGACCATAGACTGGATTTCATTTGGTTCTGGTGGAGAGCTCAGCTTCCTGATCTCCATTTTTGCTTTATCCTGCAGAACGAGAAATGGAATAATTAAACTAATTGTAAAATTTCCAGACAGAAAACTATAAAAGCCATTTTATTAATAAAGAAAACACTGGAATGCATCTATATTTCACGTGTTGTTTTTAATAGTAGTGACATACAATACTTTGCAGAAGTATCTACTTTAACCTTTTTACGCTACATCCACAAACTTCAGTGTATTACACTGAGACAAAAATCTGACAGGGATTACAAATGGGGCTGAAGGAAGATTATGGAGAGATCTGATCTGATCTTCATTGTGTGTATCACTCTCAGCAGCTGGCAGTAAACCATGTTTCAAATGATACCATCCTAAGTAGTGTAGAGTACATGGTGCAGGAGACTTATAACTGGTTTCCAGTGTCTACAAAACGCAGGGAGACCTATGAGGCCAAATATGAACCTATCAACGGTGGAGACAAACCCTTACAAATAACCAAGGTGTGTGCCACACGTTGGCTCTTCATTGAGCCAGCGGTTTCACGTATTTTGGACCAGTGGGCGGCGCTTAAATTGCATTTTGCAACCACCAAGTCCAGTGAACACCGCTACATGGCTGAGGTTTGACACTCCATGTACAACAATCCTCAAAACATATTGTATCCGACTCTATTGAAGTCAACACAATAAACCTTGAATAGGGCCAGATCATCCTTTCATTTTCATCTCACATTGCTTTAACATTTATGTGGTCAAAAGTGTAAAATCATTACAACAAAAATGGTTGTAATTGTTATAAAAATGTTTTACTGTGACTTGTTGTAGGCTCCTAAATGGAGCCTAAAACGTAATTAATAAATAAATAAAACATGAGTAACTCTGCCAGAGAGTCTCTTTTAAAAAGGGTCACTCTGCAGAGATGTAGAGCTAGCAATTCCACGACTTAACTTTCTTTTGGTTAAATTTGATATTCTAACAAATTCATTTATGTAGTGTGGGTTCAGGCATAGCATTAAAGTTATGAAATGATTTCATAAAGTTCATTTGTAGTTGTAATCAGTGTTTGTTTACTCCCTTTTTGTCTTGCCAACGTTGACGTTCCTCTCCTACAGCCTGGATCACAATTACATGACCAAATATACAAATTAGGCGATGAGGACAGTGCTTGGGTGTAAACAATTAATTCTGTGGTACACTCCTCAAATCCTCACAACAACATACTCAACATATACTACATGCAAAAGATATACACTAAATGCCTAAAAATATCGTCATTTTTCCATTGATGTACACTTGACGCTGCTACACCAAAGTAAAAACAAGGTTTTGCCACAATATTTGATACCCGCAATCTGCTTCTGCTGACTAGGAGCCACTGGATATTTTTTGCAAGGCAAACACCATTCCATCTCAATACCCTAAAACAGACTTTCCTGAGAAACATAATTATGACAAAGAAGGAAAGACAATGGAAAATGTATCCATGAATATAGAATCTCCAAGCTCTTTCAAAAAGCGAGTCAAGCTGGTTAATCAGAGACACCGAGCCTTGGTCAGACAGATTAAACTACACTATAACCTCAAAAGATGCAGAAGTCGTTCGTATCAACATAGGAACATTACACCACTGGACGCTTTGGGTGAAGTAATCTCACAGCCCTCACTTCAGCAGCTCAACAGCTTCCATACCACAAGCCACAACATTTTCTCATCTAATAAATCCATTAACTATTTAGTCTCAAATCACAAACCTTTACATAATTTATAAAATATTATCATACTCATTCTGTGAGCCTGATTTAAGCAAAAACATGCTGCTAGATTCTTTAGGTAGTAGATAAAGGTTGATGCAAAAGAAATATCTAAAGAGTGAGTTCCTCGAGGTAGGAAACAGCTGAAGTTTCATCAAGATGACCCGCACTGGTTTAAGAAAAAATAGGAAGCCCCCAGAGCTACCCAGTCAGAGACTGAACCCTTTACAGTGTTTCTCTTGGGAGTTTGTCTAAAGAGTGAAGTGCACTAATGCTACCCATTGAATATTTCAGAGAGAAAGGTACATATAGCTTAAGAACTGTTACACAGAAATTATGTTTTTAATAAACGAATAAACCTTTTTTTACACTTCTGATATATAAATCTTGGGTAGATGGATATGAATGACTATCTTTTTAGATATGCAGGTTCTGAAGGAGTAATTACACATTTAAAGTAGCAATTAACGTCATTAATTAACAAGTGGAAGGAGTAATTGAAATCGATGTGTTCGTAATACAGCAGAGTTGCTAAAAAAACAAAATCTAATCACTAAAACCATTAAAACACACCTTCTTTGTAACATGAACTGATTTTGACATGAACTTTGAACTCTCAGCTGCTGTTGTGGAGGCAGTCTGAAGCAGAAAGCACCATTACATCATCCCAAAAGGCGCATACTCTGCATGTTGACATGCATGTGTTGGGGTGGTTTCTGCTTGGACCACTTCTATGTCCACACTGGAAAAGCAGCATTACTGGTTCACTGACCCAAGAAGTCTTTGAAGTAGGAGACCCGTGGTGTTCATGAAACTACTGGGTGGAGATTTGCTGCAGGTAAAAGATGCTTGTATCAGTCTGAAAACTTTTTTTCGCAGGGAAACATATTGGTTTTTGACCAATATTTGCATGGGAGAGTATAAAGCTTCTTATCACATCAAATTCTGCTCTGGTGTGTTGTTTTCACAATGCTTTACATTTTAAAGTCTGCTTTGCCTTTTTCAGCTTTTAATTTAGACTTTTTTTTCCCTCCAACAAGGTTTTTAAATCGAGCCAAGATATCTTTTTTCTTATTTCCCGGGCAGCAGTGAACCATACCTTAGACTTGGTGGTGCACTCAGTACACTGGCACATGAAGAAGTAGGAATCTAATAGCCTCTCTCTCCTGTCCTCTGTCGGATACAGCAGGTCTATATAACTGTTAAAGATCTGCAGAAACAAATTAAACAAGAATAAAGAGGAGAAAACAGTTAATTTACATTTTTGTGACTGCTTTTAGTTTAAAAAGCTTATTTTTTTTACCTCTTCTCCTGGGTTTATCTCTTGAACAGCTCTGACCTCAGCCGCTGTGCCTTTATAGGTCACAATAACATTGGGACTACAGCTGTGGTTCATCAGTGCTACACTGGAAGAGGAAGACATAATTTGTCCTTACTTAAAACTAAAAAGTAGATGAAGATTAGAAACCACTGCCTATCAGATGTAGAGAAGAAGAGTATGTTAATTTTTTAGATGTTTAAACAACAACTTTAACATTGTATTGTGTACAAAACCTATATAATGGAGAGATGGACTGTTTTTGTAGTGATGTGTGAAGTACTTACTCAGGAAAAACAGCTGATCCTAGATGGGAGAGCTCCTCGTCCTCTATGGTAAAACCATTACAGTTTACCTGGAAACAAAACGAAAACAGAAGAGAGAAAAAGAGAGTTGAGAAAAATGATGACAAAGCAAGCATTACACATTAAAGTGTTGTTAAACCTTCCATTAGATGGAATGCATCCTGTAGCTGAGACTAAATGTAACCCTGAGATAAGAGGCTAGAGAGGTTGTTTCCATTAGGGCAGTATGAAAGCGAAGCCACAGCTCTGCCAGACGGATCAAATTGAAGGGATAAGAGCTGCAGACCGGATCCAGTGAGTGTGTGATGGATATCCTGCATGCACCAACATGTGCTCCTGTGCATCTGCTGACAAATAACACACTGGGAATGTTGAATATGCATTTCCCCTTAGCTCACTAATTTATTTTGTAAAGGTAAAAGAGCAAATTTCGAAGCAGCATTTTGCAGACCGCATGAAAGGTTAACATCTGTCAGTTAAAAACAACTTAATTATATTTCCTTACAACCATTTTTGCCCTTGTTTTTTTCATGTAACATTTATATGGAGTCACAAAAGCAACATCACCCATCAAAACCAGAGAGCTTATTGGTTTTATAAAGGCCAGTTTCTGTTTGCTTTATGGCTTAATTAAAGAAACACCTTTTTAAAAAATATTTCTTGCAAAAATATTGGTATTCTGATGTAGGATGCAGAAAATTACATAAAAAACCTGAAAAACTGCTAAAACAGAGCTTTTTCATTACCATCTCTAATTAGAAACTGTGCAAAAGGAACTATTCTTTAGTCTTTGTCATTTTTGGGGTGTTAAAAGCCACCGCGGAGGGGCCAAGAGCAGCAGACAGGTCAGGGAGAAAGTTCTAGAGAAGTTAAAGCAGGGTTAGGTTATAAAACTACATCCCAAGATTTAAAAACCATTAACAGAGCAATGTTCAATCCATCATCTGGAAAAAGAAAAACCAAAAGAAGTCCTGGTTATAGTCTGCTCCGGTCAGATAAGACCAAAACCTTTCACCAAATGTTTTGGCGAACATTCTAAACACTGCGTGAAAGGAAACTAACATATCCCCAGTGGCAGTAGTGGCAGCATCAAGCTGCGGGGATTCTTTTCTTAAGCAGAGAGAATCTGGTTAGAGTGGATAAGAGGAATGACAGAGATAAACACAGAGCAATCCTGGAAGAAAACCTGTCAAGTCTCTTTTCCACTGAAGGTTCCAGCTCCAGAACGTTTGTGTTTCCGTTGACCTTCTGATGGCTGGAGCTATGGCTTGAAGCCCCGCCTCCAGCCGTCAGTGTAGTGCGCTGTGTCGCTATTAACGTTACTGTGTGACATTGTCACATTAAAGTAATTTGTGCTAAATGATTTTTTTTTTCGAAAATAATAACAAAATACAAATAATTTTTCTATCATTGACTGACTGACTGATGACTGACTAATCTGCTGGGGTAATTATCTGGACCATAGCAGAGCCAGAACTAAAATAAGGCTCAGTTGTTTTAATGTGAGGGGTTCTGACAGGAGTAGGACCAGGACATGTCATTTAAATCCCATATTAAACAGGTTTCTAGGATTTCCTTCTTTCATCTCCGGAACATTGCCAAAATTAGAAATATCCTATCCAGGAGTGATGCTGAAAAACTAGTCCATGCATTTGTTACTTCAAGGCTGGACTATTGTAATTCTTTACTATCAGAATGTCCACAAAATGCAGTTAAAAGCCTTCAGCTGAATCAAAATGCTGCAGCAAGAGTTCTGATGAAAATTAAAAAGAGAGATCATATTTCTCCTATTTTAGCTTCCCTTCATTGGCTCCCTGTTAAATCCAGAATAGAATTTAAAATTCTCCTCCTCACATATAAAGCCCTTAATGATGTAGCTCCATCATACATCAGAGATCTGATTGTTCCATACGTTCCTGACAGAGCACTTCGTTCTCAGACTGCAGGTTTACTGGTGGTTCCAAGAGTCTCTAGAAGTAGAATGGGAGGCAGATCCTTTAGTTATCAGGCTCCTCTCCTGTGGAACCAGCTCCCGGTTTTGGTCCGTGAGGCGGACACCCTGTCTACTATTAAGGCTAGGCTTAAAACTTTCCTTTTTGATAAAGCTTATAGTTAGAGTGGCTTAGGTTATGAGGGAGGGAGCCTTCCTCCGTCCCTGTTGGATGGAGTAAGGGGGAGTCAGGTTTAGCCTAAACCGGCTCAGTTATGGTTGAGGTGCAAACACACCCTCCATTTCTGCTACCTGTATGACCCCTTCTCTTTTCCAATGGTTATAATCAGTCTGACAGAGAGAGGTATCCCAATCATTGTGGTTTTTAGTATAACAATGGCCATCAGTGGGCTCTAGATGGACAAACTGTCTACTTTTAAGGCTAGGCTTCAAACTTTCCTTTTGATAAAGCTTATAGTTAGAGTGGCTTAGGTTATCCTGAGCTATCTCTGTAGTTATGCTGCTATAGGCTTAGGCTGCTGGAGGACATAACCACTTTCATCCTCTTCGCTACATTCTCACACTACTCTCCAATTTTGCATTATTTGCTGTTATTTCAGCTTTTAACTTTGTTCTCTTTGTGTCTCTGCTCTGTTCTCTCAAACCCCCAGTCGGTCGTGGCAGATGGCTGCTCACACTGAGCCTGGTTCTGCTGGAGGTTTCTTCCTGTTAAAAGGGAGTTTTTCCTCTCCACTGTTGCTACATGCATGCTCAGTATGAGGGATTGCTGCAAAGTCAACGTCAGTGACTGTCCACTGTCTCTACATGCTCATCCAGGAGGAGTGAATGCTGCAAGTCACTGACTGGATGCAATCTGCTGGGTTTCCTTAGATAGAAAAACTTTTTATCCAATTTGAATAAATAACAGAATCTGACTGCACTGTTCATTGATTAAGATTAATTGGAATGTATGTACCTGACTTTTGTGAAGTGCCTTGAGACGACATGTGTTGTGAATTGGCGCTATATAAATAAAACTGAATTGAATTGAAGTAGTGGAGAGGAGAGATGCTGCTGTCTGGACTGGTAATGTTCCAAAGTTTGTCTGTCTCAGTTTCTATGTCAGCCATGGCAACACAGAGGACAAAGACTTCTCTGTTATTCATGGCCACACAGAGCAACGACCAGATTTGCTGACGGGGACATCTTTGGTGAAGTAAGCACCAGGCCTGGAAAATCCAGTAATGGAAATGCTTGCAAAACAGACCAAGTGGAGTGGAGCTGGTCTAAGGCGCATTAGAGGATGCAAAAAACTTAAGACTAGAGCAGAGGTTGAGCTCCCCAGCAGGACAACAACCTAAACAGCCAGAACTACAACAAGACAGTTTAGATTAAAGCATATCCATATGTTAAAGTGGCCCAGTCAAAGTCCAAACCTAAAATCAACTGAAGATCGGTGGCAAGACTTAATATTAGCTGTTCTTTAGACATGCAACACTGTTAGAGACATTCCAAAATACGTGCAGCAAAACATGGGTCTATGAAGTATTGACTGAATATGTGTACCTTCTGCATGAGACTTTTGACTGTAAATAGTTGGACCATATTTTATTCCAGGGTTTCATAATAAAGGGAGGTTGAATGCATGTAATTTGAGTAAAATATATTAATGTTTGTGGTTGTAATCTGGCAAAAAATTCATTGCTATAAGTACTTTTGCAAGGTAATGCATTAGATACTAATCAATTATTGCATAAATTCTAGTCTCTTATTGGTCAATCATGTTTTAAAATCTTTATTTTAGAATCAATGCAGTGTTGATACACAAGCCAATAAAAGCATGGATGATGTAACTCAGTGCCAAATGAACCATCTGATAAACACCGCTTTAAATTGTTCATTTTTCAAATGTTTTTGACCAAAATGTTCTCGGTTTTTACCTGCGCAAAGAGCTCGGTGAGAGCCTGGTCATCAGGGAGGTCAATGATATGTCTGGAGTAGAAATGGTGCAGAGCTGCTATGTCAGCCTGATTCATCTCCTCCTTCTCACTGTCCATCTTATCCAGATCTGCAAGAGGCAAAAAAAACAGGAAATCGAAAAGAGATAAGGACCACTGAACATTATGTTAGATCTCTTTAAATTTATCTCTTTAAATATAAAGCTTTGAGGATTTGTGGTGCTGTACATGAAGAGTCTTCAAACACTCTTCAGAGAAACTGAGCAGCAGGTCACACATTCGCTTTGTGCTCATAGGAAACAGTTATGAGGTTTAACTCTGACAGTCCTGCAGTGACACTGCTGAGCTGTTCCCATTACCAGCTGGTTAAACTGTCCCAGTACAATCCCTGAGTAAGTGCCTTGCTGAAGGGGAAGTGGCAGCGGTAAACAGGGAGAGAGAGAGAGAGAAAGAGAATAAAATTACAGCACCAGCATCGTGGGATTTAGGTCCCAGAGCTCTGCTGTCTCATATTGAGTGAAAGAGACAGAATCAGGACTGGAGGCTATATGGTGGAGAGTATTAATAGACGCTCTGCTAAAACTGCAGACACACAGCAAGAACAAAAGAACACACTGTGTAACTAAGAGTACCTGAATGTGTAACTAAACGCTTGTGCTTTAATTCACAGACTAAGATGCCAACTTACGTGCTTCGAACTCTTTGAGCAGGAGCAGCCTTTCTGAAGGGGTCCGCTCTGTCGTGACTCTCTTTAACAGAACAATTTAGACACAGGAGAATATTTTAATCAGAGCTCATAAATATGTAAAAGACATAATTATGCAAATGCATACAGAAAGTTTTAATCAGGGCTCAATATTTTAGACTTATCAGGACTCCCATTTCAAGTAATTTTCCAGATAATTATTTAAATTCCTACCAACAAAGCTTTCCTGTAGATGACAATGAGTAAAATAAAGATATCTTAGAATCTTGAAAGTATTAAACGTAAATAAATCTCAGTAATCTCAGTGAGTAATTTTTATGCTCACTTTTCTGAACCAAACAGAGGTTTTGCTCAGGCTCACTGAAACAGGAATGAACCATTTTCTTGAAAGATCACGTCTGTCTCAAGAATCACAGGATGGTTTGTTTTCTTGCCAAAAAAGTGGCCTTAGAAAACACCTTCCTGTCTTCCTATATTTTGGTTTAAAACAGTCCTTTTGAGTTTAGACTGTAAACTTACACAGTTTTAAAGTTTAACGCATCATTTTTAGTCATATACCTGAAACATCTGGTAACGGTTACCTGTTTCATGATGATTCTGGCCACCAGTCGGACCGTCTCTGATGGACACCAGTTTTCTCCATATGAACACATAGCAACACACTCCAGTTTGTGCATGGGCCAGTCGCCTCTCTGGGGAAATACATTTAAAAGGGAAATAAATAAGCAACAAAGGAAGGAAGTGACAGATATTTCTTTTTATTATTAAAAAAATTTTAATTACTGATTGTGAGAATTTTTTTTTGCTTTTGTGTCTTTACACAAAACACAGAGTGAGAGGGAGGACAAAATAAATCACGGAAAAAAAAAAGACAGGGTTTCTGCAAGTTTCATTAATTTAAAGACTTTTTAATACCATGAGTACATAAATATAAGGCCTATGTGAATTACAAAAACTAACTTTATGCATTCTATTTGATTTTTAAAACAATTCTCTGGCAACTTAGGTGAGGCGTTTCCTCACTCTGGCATGCGAGTCTGGAGCTTTGGCAAGGTTAACCATCCTCACTGCCTACTCCCAGTATACTGCAAGATTCATCACTTTTGTTTTGCTAACAACTGAAATTCCCATTTTCAATACAAAACCTGGTTAAAAATACACCCTCTAGTGAACTACTGGTCAAAAAGAATGTAATAACAAGGAAAACATGGTTATTGTAATAAAACTTCATTAAGTTGATGGAAGATGCTGTAAACAAACATTTAAAATGCAACCCAAAACCGAAAATATTCACATATTAATGATTTTTAAATTAAGATCTTTAAAGATGCTGCAGAGATGCTGCAAATAGTTTTTTCTGTTTGTAGATGTGTTGGTATGGTGTGTAGTCCAAAACAGACAGATGGATAAATCACTCCATCATTAGAGAAAAAAACGAATTATAGCATGATAATTAAGTCTGTGTTTAAGTCTGCAAGGCTCTCCACTGTTTCCGATCAAATCTTTTCAATGTCAGCTCCTCTGAATTACTTTGGAAAACGGATGCAAAAACCACACGTATCCCAAAAGAAAGGAAGAAAAAGCTCCACTTACCTGACAGTCAACATTGCAATAGTAGGCCTGCTTACATTTACCACATTTAGAAAGATCATCTCTCCTGCAAAGATAAAAAAACAATTACTTCATTAGAGAACTTATAGCTGGTGATCCAACTCCAATATCCACTCCAAATGCAAGTTTTAATTACATGCTCTCACAACAAGTAAAGTTGATATTCAACAGATTGTAAAGATTGCAAAGGAGAAATCATTAGTCACTCAGACTTGTAAAATTTGAATTGGGCCATCGTATATTAAACGAAGGCTCGTTAAGTCAGAGTTTCTGAGCAGGGATGCTGTTATTTTTATCCCTAAAATGAAGTAGAAACCTGATGTGTTGATGATTGAGATCAAACCAGACAGTTTAGACGACTCTGGTTCAGTTTAAAACTCTGATCAGAGAAACCCTTCTTCACATGTTTTTGCTGGATTTTCTGTCAGTATCTCAAAAGACCTCATTGACCAAGGAGATGGACAAAAATCTATGTTGTGATGGATGGGTGGATGGATGACACAATGGACTCGCAAATGAAATGAGAGGGGAATCAACAGTTTAAGAATTAGCACCTTTTTTATAATTTAATAAAAATCAGATAAAGTTAGGGACATCATTCCTTTGTTTTCCACCAGATTTAAAACGACCTCCGCCATCAAAAGAACCTGCAGCACATTGTTTGGTTTTGTTACTCGGATTAAAATCAGAACACGCTGGTCAGATCTCAAAGAAAACCAGAAATTGGTATAGGCCAAAAAATTCTGATTGGTGTATCTCCAGTCAAAATGAGAATTATTTTACAAATAATAAATGGAAAGTCAGATTATAGCAAGACTATAGAAAACAATTATGTACCCCCAAATAAAATGTTTTTTTATTTTTATATATGCTTGCATCCAACACACACCTAAACAGAAACACCACTGGCCTTCTCCTCTCTTGGGACACATGGACAGCTATATTTAGCACCATAACCTTTTGGTGGTGCAATGGCAGCCTGGGTGGGACACATGTGACTGAGTGATTTTCCCCTTTTGTTTTTTTTTTTCCCCCCCGGGGGGAAAAAAAATTTTTTAAAAAGGGCCAAAAGGGGGAAAAAATTTTTTTTTAAAAAAACCCCCCGGGGGGAAAAAAAAAAAAACCCTTTTTTTCCCCCCCCCCCTTCCCTTGGGGGGGTTTTTTTTCCCCCCAAAAATTTTTAAAACCCCGGGAAAAAAAAATTTTTAAAAACCTTTTTTTTTTGGGGGGGGGTTAAAAAAAGGGGGGGGTTTTTTTAAGCCCCCCTTTTTTTTTTCCCCAAATTGGGTGGGCCCCCCCTTTTTTTTAAAAAAATTTTTTAACCCCCCCCCCCCCCAAAAACCCCTTCTCCCGGTTTTTTTTTTCCCCCCCCCTTTCAAAAAAAAAACCAAAACCCTTTTTTTGGGGTTTAAATTTAAAAAAACCCCCGGAAAAAAAAGGGGGGTTTTTAAGGAAAACCTTTTTTTTTAAAAAAAAAAGGGGGGGGTTTTCCCTTTTTCCCAAAAAAAAATTTAAAAAAAAAATTTTTTTTTTTTTTTCCAAAAATTTTCCCCTTTTTTGGGGTTTTAAAAAAAGGGCCCCCCCAAAAAAAAAAAGGGTTTTTTTTTTTTTTTTCCCCAAAAAAAAAAAATTTTTTTTTTTTGGGGGTTTTTAAAAAGAAAAAAAAAAATTTTAAAAAAAAAAATTTTTTTTAATTTTAAAAATTTTTCCCCCCCAAAAAATTTTTCCCCCCCCGGGGGTTTTTTTCCCCAAAAACCTTTTTTCCCTTTTTTTTTGGGGTTAAACCCCCCGGGGGGAACATTTCCTTTTTTTTTAAAATTTTGGATTTTTTTTCCCCAATTTTTTTAAAAAAAAAAGGGGGTTTGGGGAAAAAAACCCTTAAAGGAAAAAAATTAAAATTTTTTTCCTTTTTTTTTGGTTTTTTTTTTTTTTCCCCTTTTTAAAGGGTTTTTTTTTTTTGTTTTTTTCCCCAAAAAATTTTTTAAAAACCCCGGTTTTAAAAAAACCTTTTTTTAAAATTTAATTAAAACCTTTTCCCCCCTTTTTTCCTTCCCCCCCCTTTTTTTTTTTTTTGGGGGGGGGGAAAATTTTTTTTTTTTTTTTTTTTTAAAAATTTTTTTTTTTTTCCCCCCAAACCCCCCCCTTTTTTTTTTTTTTTTTTTTTCCCCCCCTTTTTTTTTTGGGGGGGGCCCCCCCCAAAAAAGGGGCCCCCCCCCAAAAGGGGCCCCCCCGGGCCCCCCCCCTTTTTTTCCCTTGGCCCTTTTTTTTCCCTTTTTGGGGCCCCCATTTCCCCCCCCCCAAAAAAAATTTTGTTGGGCGAAAAAAAATTTTTTCCCCTTTCTGGGGGGGATTCCCCCCCCTTTTCCGGGGGGTTTTGGGGGCTTTTTTTTTTTTTAAATTTTTGGGGTTTAAAAAAAAATTTCTTCCCGAAAAAAAGGGGGGGGTTTTTGAAAAAATTTTTTTTCCCCCTTTTCTTTAAAAACCCTTTTTTTTTTTTTTAAACAAGGGGGGTTTTTTTTTTTTTTTTTTTAAAATTTTTTTTTAAAAATTTCCCTTTTTTTTTTAAAATTTTTTTTTTCCCCCCAAAAGCCCCAAAAATTTTAATTTTTTTTTAATTTTTTCCCCGGGGTTTTTTCCAAATTTTCTTTTTTTTAATTTAAAATTAACCCCAATTAAAAAACCCCCCGGGTTTTTTTCCCCCTTTTCCTTTTTTTTTAAAACCCTAAAACCCCCCCCTTTCCCCCCCCCCCCTTTTTTTTAAAAAAAAAAACCCCCCCCTTTTTTTTAAAAAAGGGGGGTTTTTTTTAAAAAATTTTTTTTTGGGGTTTTTTTCCCCTTTTCCTTTTTTTTTTTTCCCTTTTTTTTCCCCCCTTTTTAAACAAGGGGAAAAATTTTCCCAGTTTAAACTATTTGTGATTAATTTTCCTTTTTTTTATTCCACAGTGCCATTCCTTTTTTTTTCAGTTGCTTTTGGGGCATCTGTATAATTCTGTGTGTACTGATAAATGTTTATACATACCATTATTGTATTTAAATCTAAATTATATGTTCTATCCGTTTCTTTTACATTAATATCACATCTACTGTTGCTTCCAGTAAAATCCAAGGTTATAAAACTAATATAGGTAATAGTGGACTTATTTCTTAACCGTGTACTTGAAATTCTTCTGTTGTCTTTCTAATAACCCATCTGAAACTTCTTGTTTCTTTTTTATCTTTCTCCTTAAATTGATTTAAGATCTCCATGTGTTGGATGATCTGGGTTATTACCTTGTAAATTTAATCAGTAATGTATTGCTAATTGGGTTCTTCTCAGATCTAATGGAATTGCTCACATTTCTACCTCGAGTGCTGCTGTTGGGGTGGTTTTAAATGCTCCTCTACAAAGTGTTATTGTTTGATGTTAATGTCCAATTTTTTAGACGTTTCTTTGCTGCTGAACCATCAATTATACTTCATCAATCCTGTATAAATCTGTTTGAAAGCTCCCCTATCTGCTCCCCAGTCACTGCCTGCCAAACATTTCATAATATTTAGTACTTTCTTACATTTATCTATTACTTTTTGTATATGTATAAGCCATATGATTTTTTTCATCAAACCGTATTTCTAAAACTTCCTAGATTTATTGTAATTCCTGATTATATGACGTTAATTTTATTTTGTCTTTTATTTTTGGTGTGTAAACAATATAACTTTTGTTTTTACAACTGAGAACTTAAATCCTCATTGGAATGTCCAATTCTCTTTTTTAACAATGACAGCTTAACATTTTATTTTCTTTACAGTAAATTCGATAGTTCTACCCCTTTTCCATATGGTTCCATAATCAGCAAAAAGTGAATATCCCATTCCTCCTCCAGTGTCTGTAAATATACCATTTATCATTACGATAAACAATAATAGACTTACAATGCTTCCTTAAGGAGTTCCATTTTCTACTATATATTTCCTTGAAGATTCTTGACCAATTCTGACTTGATAATTGTATTTGATAAGTTTTGAATCCATTAAAACATTTTCCCAGTAATACCCAGTTAATATATTTTAATTAGTAATCCTCTTCTACCCACAACATATCATACACCTTGTCTATATCAAAAAATACAGCAGCTGCACTTTAATTACACATGCTCTCATGATTTCATGCTCTAAACACAATGTTGGGTAATTTGATGTTAAAGCAATCTATAGCAGCTAAAGCAGTCCATATTTTTCTGATTTTGTGTCATCTTTTCCTGGTTTGGCTATTGAAATAATGACTGACTCCTCCCAGCTCTGTGGGAGCTCTCCTTCCAGACTTTATTGTATAAATTTAGTATTATGTCTTTTGGTGTTTCATTGAGATCCTCTATTCTCGTTTACCAGATCTTTACCAGGTGCTCGTATTCGTTTTCAGGAGACGAGACTACCCAGCTGTACAGTAAAGAAGCTGGAAAAGCAGTATTGTGTCTTGTGAAACACTCTTTTCACGTTACAACCACAAATCTTAATGAATTTTATTTTAATTTTATGTAATTAATTAACTCAAAATAGTGAATAATTGTGAAGTAGAAGATAAATTAAACAATGGTTTAATTTTTTTTTTACAAATAAATATCTTAAAGAAACAAAAGGAGAAAGTGGCGGAGAGATTTAAAGTTGCCATAGGTTATAAAACAATTTCACAAACTTTGAATACCTTTGAATAGAGTATGGAACAACTGAAACCGTACCAATACTTGCCAGGCTTTTTCAATCATTAGTCATAGAAGAAGCCAATAGTAACTCAGCAGGAGCTGCAAACATTCACAGCTCAGGTGGAAGGATCTGTCAACAGGACAACTGTAAGTTGTCGAGTCCACAAATCCGGCTTCTATGGAGTGGAAAACGAAAGCTATCGTTTAAATAAAGCAGTGGGAGGTCCTGTTTGCATTTTGCCACAATACATGCAGCAACCATTAGGAAAAAGGTCCTCTGGACAGGTGAGACCCAAATGCTATTTGTAGAGTAAAATTAATACACGATCCCCATGTAAAAACATAGTGGTGGCAGCATCATGCTGTTGGTATACTTTCATTTAACAGGGACAGAAAGGCCAGACGGAACATGGAAATTTTGGATGTATAACTGTCAGAAGCCACAGCAGACTTGAGACTGGGGCGGAGGTTCCCCTTCTAGCAGGATAATAAATAATGGTTTAGATCATAGCATATTCATGCGATAAAATGGTCCAGTAAAAGTCCATATCTAAACCTAATTGAGAATATGTTTCATATTTTGAAAAATAATGTTAAAAGACAATCAATCTGACTGAGCTTGAGCGATTTTGCGAAGAAGAATTGGCAAAACTTTCCATCTCCAAATGTGCAAAGCTGATAGAGATTTGTCCCAAATTGTAATTACAGCATGGGTGCTGAATATAAATCGACAATCCTTTTTAGATTTTTATATGTAAAAATAAGTAAGAGAACACGTATCCTTGTCCTTCCACTTTACAATGAGGTAAACTGAAATGATGTCACATAAAATCAACTAAAGTTCGTGGTTGTTACGTGACAATATGTGGAAAAGTTCAAAGGCTGTGAATACTTAAGCGAGACACTGTATATTAAGGTCAAGTTTCAATTTAAATTTAGCTTGTGGAAATACTGAAGTACAGAAAAAATATGCAACAATATTATTTGGTGATCAGGGCCACAATATAATCCTTTAAAAGCTTACATAATAAATATCATATGACAATTAAATCTTCTGATGCAAGCTGCCGGAGGTCAGGCTACAGTTCTCACATTTTAAGATCCAAATTAAACTCAAGGTTGGAAAACATTCCTTTTTATAACACTATAACCTTGTAATTCATGTAAAATCCATGCACATCTGCCCTATTGTGCATTCTTAGTAGAAAAGCTCATCAGAAAAACAATTACTTTAAGCTTTACAAAGCAGCAGATTGGACAATGTCTCCACTACCTCTGATTCGCAAACCTTTGTGACAAGAATGAAATCCATATATTTAATGGTATACTTATAACCACACATAACACCATTTAGTTTATATAAATGCTTTTATTTAAGTTAATCGGTTCTCCTCATTCAAAGTTGAATTTCTGCAGTTTCTATAAAACAGGGAACGTTTAGAAGCGCTGTACAGTCCGACAACAAAGCTAGGAACTGCTGCTAAGTACACTGTGTATTTATGTACATACTGTACACACACGGATGTAGGTATATACAAAAATATACACTTTTACATGCGTGACCCCACGAGTCAAGCGCTCCATCTCAGTACTTTCTCACCAAAACGTTCACGGATTGCTGCTGATTACTGGTTTAATCAGGGATCTGCCACGGATCTCTGGTAAATAAACCCTCAACAGTGTGCTTTCTAATATGCATGTTACTGACTCACAAACACTGTTTTACAGACAGAAAATAAAGACATTTGACCAGTTCTGAGCTGAACGTCTTGGGGTTTTTCACAGTCCCAGGGGGTCCACTGTTGATCTTTATTTAAAAGTTTTGAAACTAAAACTTTTCACCCTGTTGAAAAGAAAAGCAACTTCTTTAAAAAAAACTGGTGCTACATTCCCCTAAAAGCACAGCGAGAACAAACCAGGTCAAAAAATTAAATAAAAACATTATTTAGCTCAGTGGATCTTCAGCAGACATGGGGAGATAAAAGCAGCACATTTCCAACATTATTCTTCTAAAGTGAAGATGTCAAATAAAAAAAAAACCCTGCCATTTTTAGCCCGTTTTCTATTCTACGGCTGACATCAGATCAGCAGCTAAGAGGAGTCTTCCTTACATGCCTCCTAAATGTTGAACTAAAACAGGAGACACAGCAATCTGCAGTGCTGAGAGAGCCATCCAGCATCTGCTATTATTATTAACACAACAATCAGAAAGAAGCTTTGGCACCTTGTGCTAAGGATGTAAACATTTATTCATCCGATCGACATGAGGCGCTGGGCTTTGCCGTCATTTGCAATGTCCTCTTGTTAAGACTTGATTTCACAATTTAAAGAAAATAACAGTAGTGAGCATCTCATCCTAACAAGCATAAGGCTGGCTGGAAGCAAAAAGCTCCATGTAATGTGATGTTGGGTGCTGTGGATTATTAAACTTTTTTTTTTACCTTTTAAACTTCAGGTTCTAGTAGGTCTCATCCCAGGTGAATAACTACAGAATTTACTGATAAACATCCAATCTTTGCAGGTGAAACATTTCTCAATTCACTGGCAAGGATTTAAAACTTCAATGAAGATTAACGCAGAAAATGTTGCAGAAAAGAAAATTCTTAGTTATTGATCATCCGGTAAATCATGATGTTCTACACCCAGGATAGGCTATGCATCACATTTATTGTGTTAAAAAGTAAAAAAACCAAAACATTTATTTTTGTCAGAACCAGGCCAATCTGTGTGTGCCCTAACGTCAAAAGTAGGACAAGGGAACCAAATGGGGAAAAACAGGTTTGAAGCAAACTTAAATATAAAAATTAAGTTTTTTTTTTCTCTGCAAAGCTTCTGTCGTCAACCACAATCTTCAACCAAAGGAAATTCTGTTAAACTTTAACCCTCCTGGGTCCCTTTATTTTATATTTGTTTATCTTTTGTTGTATTGATGCAGATGGAATAAAATTTGGCCTGATTAGGTGTTTTGGGGTGAATTTTAGGTCTTTAAGTCGTGTGAGCAATTAGAGCAATCTCTGCCCCTTTGGTATTTTTGCATAATTGACTCACACTCAAAAAGCATCTTTGTAAATACAAATCACAATTTTATTTCCTTTCATTTTCTGGTAGAAATCCTTACAATAAGGTCATGTTTTATTCTTTTAGTAGATAAAAATACTTTTTGCATGTTCATTAACACACAGACATGCATGTTTGGGATGAAAAATAAACTTTTTCATGATATGGATCTAATGAATAACCACTTAAAAAATTATAATTTAAAAATATGGGAAAACGACTAATTGCTAAAAGCACCATTTGAGGTTGACAGTTTAGGAGAATGAAGAATGACATTCATATAAAACAGGAAAATATGTTGACAGATTTTTATGGAAACCTTTAGAAAATAGACTAATCAACTCATCAACAAACCCTTATAATACACAAAACAATCTTCAGTGCTTTTTCTTAAAAATAAAAAAAGAATGTTCAAAAGCTGATATTTATTTCTACAGCAATATTTAAGAGTATTTTTTGTTTCCAAGGGACCCAGGTGGAGCAAAAATGAAGGGACTTAAAGGGTTTGGCAGACAATTCCAGAGTCCTTTAAAAATATTAGGATTTTCAAACATTTTCTTTCCGTTACAACATCTCTAGGTCCTGTGTGACCGGATGGACTTTTCATACAGCTAAGGTTTCTGTGGACCCAACTCCTGTCACACCAAGTGTAAAAGAACTTCCAAGACAAAACAAAACAAACCCGGGAATACGTTAAAGTTGCAGCTACTTTCTAGTTTCTCTTCACTCAAATGGGCTACTTGTCTTGTAAAGTGGTCTATTGAGATTTTATATGACAGACAAAACACAAAGTGGTGCATAATTGTGAAGTGGAAGACAGAACATTAGTGAACAAACCGTTTCATTAAGACCAAGGAACACAGCAGACAGGTGAGGGAGAAAGTTGTGGAGATGTTTAGAGCAGAATTAGGTTATAAAACAACATCCACATCGTTAAACAATAACACTTCAGCCCAAACACACCATCCCCACAGTGAAGCATGGTGGTGGCAGCCTAATGCTGTGGGGATGATGTTCTTCAACAGGGATGGGTGTAGTTGTTACATGTATCGCATGTAACAACTCTAGAAGTAAATAGTTTAGAAGCTTCAGAACGTTTGAGATTAGGGCAGAGGTTCACATTCCAGCAGGAAAACAACACTAAACATAAAGCTAGAGCTACAGCGGCATGGTTAAGATCAAAGCATATTCATGTGTTACAATGGCCCAGACAAAGTCTAGACCTAAATCCAATTTAGAATCGGTGGCAAGACTTGAAAATTGATCCTCTCCATCTACTCAAACTGAGTTTGTCTCATTTTGCAAAGGAGAATGGACAGAAAAAATGTTAAGTCTCTAGAGGTTCAAAGCTCTATTCATCTTCCCATGAGGTCTGACCAGCTTCCCCATTCATCCTGAAGTTAAACCTCCTCACAGCATCAGACTGCCACCACTATTTTACATAGTTCGTTTGGACTTCGTACTCCTGAGATGTTTAAAGCCTGGGATATTTTCTATACCCTAACCATTTTATTTGTGAAATACTTAGCTGGACTATTACATAAAATCCTAATAAAAGGCATTGCAGTTCGACGTTTCAGTGTAACAAAATATGGAAACGTTCAAGGGATGTGAATAATTTTTGGTAGATATTGTATTAAATGCAGTTGCTTTAATTTGCAACCTAATGTGCCACTCCAAATATATTTAGGATTTCGGTCAAACTTTATGATCACTTTTTAGGGACCAGCAGTGAAGAGAATCACAGCAGCAAATATGAAACAATGAAGATGCCAAAGAGCCACAAGCTTTGCCAAAATACACAGAGGGCATTAGATTACATGATAGAAAGATAAATGTACTAAAAATGGTCCCTGTCAAACCATCTGGTTGCTGCAGATGGGAAAAAACGCCACTGTGTTGATTTCTGACACCAAAATAATGTTGCTCTGGACAGTCTGCTGGAGCAAAACAAGCTCCAGCAGATGAGCTTCCTATTTCGATCATGGTCAGCATAAACAGAGCAGCCCTGGCCACAGAACAATCTGCGAACCTCACGCAAAAACTGAGAGGACAATCAGTAAAACTCTGTTTACTGCAGCTTCAAACTTATGAACAGATGGTTCACCTCTCAGGCAGAAAAACGCTACTGACCAAGTGGTACTGTGTGGTGACTTGATGCTGATAGATACACTAACCCATTTATCTCCCCCAGAGGACAGGGCTATACTCAAAGGAGAAGACATTACTTGACACTAAATCTCACACAATGGCAACATAGACACAAGTAGGCATGGGCCAGTAACCGGTATCAAGGTGTACCAAGTTTTTGAAAAAGTTCAGGTTTCAAAACTTTGTGTAGATTCTCAGCCATTCAGGACATGATAATCCTTAGTGCTGAAATAAAATGGTAAGGCCAATGACTCACGTGACCTAAACGGGTGACCTTAACAGCCGCATTAGTGACCTTAACAGCCCTATCAGTGGGGTTGTTCTAATTACAACTTCAAAGCCTGACACATGCAGCCTGTGTTCAGAGCTGAAGAAGCATTTTGAATAAAAGGTGAAATATTTTCAAAAACAACAAAAAAATTTCAGTTTTCATTTTAAGCACTTAGGATTATGGTTTCAAAACCATCATACCGTTCCTGCTGTTTAAAGTTTTTTTTAACAAGACGCCAGAGAAAGTGCTGGAGTTATACATTGATGCAGTGCTGCCCTTCCCTCACCTGTTCGCTGCACACTGCTGCTAAGCTGGCTAAACAAAAGCTTCTACTGACAAATTCAGCAGTTTGAAAATACTTCCAGTAGTGAAAACCACAGACAGTCCAAAATGTGAAAAAACTAAAAGTGAAAGATCAAATATTCTGGCTGTTTACTTAAAAGTTACCATTAAATTTACCAGCTGTTCATTATTTTTTTTGCCCATTGAAATAAAACAAACAATAAATACATAATTAATAATAATAGTAATAATTATTATTATAACTGCAATGAACTGCATTGTATTTGCACCAGTAGAAACAATTACTGCTCTTCTGTTATTTTTAATAATATTTTGTGTGTAAATGACAGTTTTATACAGGTAAATGTAAAGATCTGAACAGAAACGAACTAAAGAGCTCCACAAGGAGCAGTCAGACAACAGCCACAGTATGTAAGGAAAAACTGTTTTAATTGCTCCTCTGGTCTTCCTAAAACTTAAAACATTTTCCTTTTTCAAACTTAGTTCCAATCTTTGACAAGAGTAAACAAAAAGACTTGAACTTTTTTTCTGTTCAGTTTTTAAGAAACATAAAAGTGAAGAAGTCAGGATGCTGCAGCAGCCAGTGCTACTTCCTGAAGACCTTGTAGAAGAGTTTCCTGAAGCTTTCCGACACCCTCCCCTCCATGAAGAAGACGCTCCTATGGACAACGGATTGGAAAAGAGACTCAGAAAGGAAAATACTGAGTATTTCTCTCCTCTTTGTCAATTCTGTAAACTAGTGAAAGCACACAAGAACAGCTCGAGGAATCGAGTCTATGTCCTCCCTCTTGGCACTCGACACCCACCAAAAACCCAACAAGAAGCCTCCACCTGCTCTTACAAGAGTCGATTAGGAACTGAACCAGCTCCAGCTGCTCTCAGCCTAGAATCAACGGAAAGAAATTAAAAATATGAATAAGAAAAATAAAATAATTCACCAAGGAGTTTAGTTTGTTTGCAACCAGCATTAAAGAACAAAAATAAGTCAGGCCGTCTCTGGAACCATCAATGACAGAACACCGAGGTATGTCGTTGGAAACAAAAGACTCGTCATCAGTTTCATCCTCATTATCCATCCACCGTGTGCAGTCAGTCTCCAGTTTGCTCCATTGTGGTCTACAAGCCCCTACCCCACTGGAGTTGGCTCGACATTTCAGGGAGGGGGATACAGGTGGGGAAGAGGGGTGTAGAGACAGAACTGGCTGCATCTCTGCGGAGGACGAGGACTATTCCAGTCCATCCTTCTCCTCCAGTCTTTTACTCATCTTTCTGTCTTTTTGTGTCTCAGTCAGATAACCAGGGGTCTGCAGCGCCCCCTATGATTGTAAATTCAGGGTGAACTTCCACTGCTGGCTGAGGCTCGGCCCGCAGACCTCCACGGTCAGGCCGCCCATCCTGGCGCTGCGGCTGTCCAGGCAGAGGTTGCTGCCCAAGTGACGAAGCTTCGAGTTGGATTCGATCTGCTCCCATTTCTGCAAAAAAAGAAGCAAACACTACAGATGGCTGCCAAATGGAGAGAGCTTTTTTTCTGCATTTCCATCTGAAACTAGACATTTACATAGTTGGATAAAAGATTCAGACTTTTTCCTCACTGTCTGACTTACATCAGACTAAACCTTTGCAGTTTTAGATCATTTCGTATTACACAAGTTATTTCTTTTTACTAAATGCATGAGCAATGTGAGAGATATTTTTTGAAGTTATCTATTGCTTTCCTCAAAGTTGGAAGTTTACATACACTAAGACTACTATGCCTTTAAACAATCTGGTAAAGTTCAGACGATGATGTCATGGTTTTGTAAGCTTCAGTTTGGTTAATACACCACATCTGAGCTCAAAGGAGGTACAGCTGTGGATGGATTTTAAGGCAACAGCTCAAACACACTGCTTCTTTGTGGGACATCATAGGAAAATCAAGATATGAGGAAGAGAATTGTGAACCTCCGCAGGTCTGGTTCTTCCTACGGTCCCATTTCCAGAGGCCTACAGGTGCCATTTTCCACTGTTCAAACAATCATATGCAAGTAAAAACAGCATGTGAGCGTCCAGTCAAGAAGATGGGTAATCTTGTTCTTGTGTTGATTTGAACGTTTTGAACCAAAACACGTTTAGAGTATAAAAAGCCAGACCGACAAAAAAAAATTGGTCAGATTTAATGTCAGAATGAGAAACAAAGGTTTTATCTTTTAAGACAGTGTGTGTAAACATCATGTTTCAACGGCACCTGTCTGCTGTCGTTCTCTCGACATCCTTGTAGTTTGATGAGGGACCCGGCCACCCGGTCCACCACAGTCAGACACAGGTCCATGTGTTTAACCGACTTGTCTTTGGTTAGGGCCCATTCCTTAAAAATAAGATCAAGGTGCAACATTAATGCTTCGATTCACGATGAAAGTGATTTGATTTGTACTGTGGGTCAACATGTCCTGATCTGAAGCTAAGTTTATATATTGCAATAAAATATTCTTTATTACCTAACATCTTTAAAAACAGAATGAACTTTACATTTTGGTAAAAAGGTTCAGGAGGCTGAGATCGCTGAATCAGCCTGCTTTTAAATTCTTTGTACATCACTTAGAAATGCATGAGACATGCTGAGGAAGTCTTAAACCAGGAGGGTCAAACTTCAGGCCTCTGGGTCTGGTGTACTGCAACATTTAAATGTGTCCCAGGTCCAACAGACTAAAATGAATGAATTGCCTTCTGATAAAAACCTAATTATTTGATTCAGGTGAAGCACAAACGCATTGAGGACAAGAGTTCCATGCAGTCTATATACCAGGGGTGCCAAAGTCCAGTCCTCGAGAGCTACTAGAGAACTGGACCTGGACACCCCTGCTATGGACTGACCTGTTTCTCATTTATTTTACACCCCACTCATGTATTTAATGTAAAATCACAACTTGCAGGAGGTCAGAGTCGGTTCTCCTCTCCTGGCTGAGCTGTACTCGTACTCGTCGTCTTCCACTTCATCTGGGACCGGGTCGCAGGGGCAGCAGACTCAGTAGAGACCAGGGCCGTGCCCTGGGCCTCCTCCCAGTGGGACGTGCCTGGAACTCCTCCCGGGGGAGGCGTCCAGGAGGCATCCGGCATAGATGCCCAAGCCACCTCAACTGGCTCCTCTAGATGTGGAGGAGCAGCGGCTCTACTCCGAGCTCCTCACCCTATCTCTGAGGGAGTTACAGAGGAAGCTCATTTCAGCTGCTTGTATCCGGGATCTCGTTCTTTTGGTCATGACCCCAAGTTCATGGAACGTAGACAGACTGGTAAATAGAGAGCTTTTCTTTTCAGCTCAGCTCTCTCTTCACCACAACGGACCGGCACAGCGTCCCCATTACTGCAGCAGCCGCACCGATCCGTCTGTCGATCTTCCGCTCCATTCTCCCGTCGCTCGTGAACAAGATCCCAAGGTACTTGAACTCCTCCGCTTGAGGCAGGAACTCCCCTCCAACCTGAAGAGGACAGGCCACCCTTTTCCGGTCAAGAACCATGGCCTCGGACTTGGAGGAGCTGATCTTCATCCCAGCTGCTTCACACTCGGCTGCGAACCGCCCCAGCGCATGCTGCAGGTCTTGGCTAGAGGGGGCCAGCAGGACCACGTCATCTGCAAAAAGAAGAGACGACATTCACTGGCCCCCAAACCAGACCCCCTCAGGCCCTTGGCTGCGCCTAGAAATCCTGTCCATAAAAGTTATGAACAGGACCGGTGACACAGGCCAGCCCTGCCGGAGTCCAACGTGCACTGGGAACAGGTCCGACTTAGTGCCGGAAATGCGGACCAAACTCTTGCTCCGCTTGTACAGAGACCGGATGGCCCCTAATAAAGGGCCCCCGGGTCCGTACTCCTGGAGCACTCCCCTCCTGGCTGAGCTGTTTGAAAGGTTATTTTATGTTGTATAAAAGCCACACGTGGCTTTTATAAAATCCAGCGGTTTCGTTCTGATTGTTCTGAACTTCACATTTTTAACAGCCACGTTCCTTCACTCTTCTTTCAGGGGTCTCTGTGTGTGTTTGTTGACTCACTACCTGATTTCCTCCTGCGTTGTGGCATTCATAGACGCCCACCACCCCGTCAGCAAAATGCCCCAGGGTGTCCAGGCAGTTCCCTCCCTGCTGCAGGGCTCCAAAGGCAATGTCCTGATGATCTGGGACCCTGAAAACACACACACCAGGTGTTAGACTGCCTCCTGATCTGATCCCTCAATGCTTTAAACTTCTAGGGGTAAAAACTGTTTCTAACAACAAAAACAAATGTAAATATTTTCTCTATACAGGTTTTTAATCGCACAGAAACCACTGGAGTGTTCAATAGATTTTGCTTGGAATCACTGTTAATTAACAAAGATCAACATTGATAAAGTAGCGGCAACCAATTATTTTACCATGGCAACAACTATCATCTGTAGCTTGATGCATACTAATGATTTTTAAAACTACTGTGATGTCTTGATGTTTTCTTATGTATTACCTTAGTATAAAAGAGTGAATTACATTTTAACATGATTAAGTATAACAGAGCCATCATCAGCATACTTTAACTGTGTTTTATGTTAAGTATACACAAGGTTTGCTGTTAAAGAACCATTAAACACCTTCAACCCATTTTTATAAGTATATTGGTAATACATTGTTTTAAAGTATTTTTTCACATTCACTGAAGTAAATTTAGTTTTAACAAAAGGCACACCTGGCATTACATGTGTGCTTCTTTAACAAGGATAAAAAATGTTGTATGCAGGCATTATAACTGTTAATTATTACTGTTGTCCATGGTCACCGCCCTCAGAAAACCACATTAGATCCAGGGAATCATTTTCATAGTCAACCCTATGAACATATGATAGTGTTTCTATAAATATTTAATCATTTGACCTTTCTCCTCATGCAATATATTTGTACGTATATCTCCACTGTTTCCTTGCTATTCTAATATTTATAATTTAATTTCCTCGATTTCTCCTTTTCTATATTTGATTGACTTCTCTCACCTTTCATTCTTCATTGTTTTAATACCAATAATTACTTGTTTTATCTGCCTGTTTTAATTGATTTGATCATTTTGATCATTTCATTGTGTGTGCCTGTAGTGGTAAAATACATGTGTTTATGTTTTGAATCTCTGTAGAGCACTTTGTTTTACACTTGACTGTACGAAAAGAGCTCTAAAAATAAAGATTGATTGATGATTACTTGAACCCTCACCACATTAGTCCATGAGAGTCCTCATGCTCTTACCTCAGTTCAGGGTAGACATTCTCCAGGTACCATTTGAAAGGCTTACAGCCTAACCTCTTCTTCATCTCCAAGCGGCTCTGGATACTGAGAGAAACAGAAAGCTTGTGCATTCAGACAATGATAACTTGTGGTCTTCAGTGTGTTTGTAACGTTCGATCTAATCGTAGTCATAGGCAGTCAGGGCAGGAAGTGGAGGCTTCCACATCCATTAGGGGTAAATAGAAGCTTAGGCTCGCTTAATGAGAATAAGCCAACTGTGTTCCCACAAGTCTAAATAACAAGGATTTTAACATTATTGGCGCTGGGAGACGGCATCAAGATGAGACGCAAAAACTGTTTACAAAATCTAAAGACATGATATAAAATCTGCTAGCACAGGGTCAGCAACCTTTAGGATCAAAAGAGCCAAGTATTTTGCCCTGGCTGCTACAAAAAAAAAATTATTTAGACACAAAATTTAATTTATCAAGTTTTATAAAACATCAATGCATGAAAATCTCTTAATTTTGAATTACAATAAAGAAATTCAGCTTTGTTTATTAGGCTTCGGAATAATGTAAAACATGAAAGCTTTACAAAAAAGAAACAGTTAATTTCTTTTCATGTTTATGGCACTTTCAGACAGAGTTACATACATTAAAATAAATACATAAGTAAATCTCTCTGTCCCACCTGTGCTATTGTGCTGTGAAAATTACTTGCTGACATTACATGAAAACACATAAAAGACCTGATAAAAGTAGCCTGTCATATCTCCCTGCAGAAAAATATTGGTAGTTTCATATGATTTTGACCAAAGGCCCAAAGAGGTTCTTGTGGTTCTGGAGCCACGGGTTGTAGACCCCCTGCACTGACACATGAGCGGATCAGACAGTCAGCCAGTCCATCTTAAATCCCCTGGCAGTTTTGATGCATTTTTAATGATTACCAGTCATATTAATAACCAGGCCTGCTCTGCCTCATTATGAGCAACATACAATGCATTTTAATAACTTCCTACACATATTAAAAGTTTTACTCCCATTCCTTTAATTTACTTATCATAATATTGCTTCTATCCTTTCAGAAGAGAGGTTCCCAAGCTTTTCAGCTTCTGCCCTATAAAAAAAATCAGCCTCAAAGCACACAAACATTGCTTATTTTTGTTAAATATTCATCGGCATAATGATCAAAACAAGTGGCCTAACAGCTTTTTCTGTTATTTTAATCATTTCCTAACTATTTGTATATGTTATTGTAAAAAGCATGGCCATATATGCTGCTTAAAAACAAATTTCTTATATTTTGATTCCTAATGATCATCTTAAGAGCCCACAGATTGTGATCCACACAAAAAGTATTCTCTTGAATTAGTTTCCAATCACCCCACAGGTTTTATTTAAGATTTAGGTCTGAGGACCAAGATAACCATGAAGAAGATTACATCTGCTGAACATTTTCTGTGTTAATATGTTTGGATAATTTTCCTGCTGAATAACCCAATGAATTGAAAATAAATTTTTAATTTATGGTATGATATGATCCTGTTTAAGAGAGTAGGCATTTTTTTGTTGTCATTTCATGGCTTATGAAAATCAACACTTGCTTAAGCAGCATCTATTAACAAGCTTCCACCCACTGAATTAATGTTAAAGCTATATTTTTCAGTGTCTGACTATGCTGTTGCAATAAAAGACATTTCCCAGTTGCCCAAATAAATATGAAGGGAGTGGAGTTTAAATACTTGTCAGAGATAAAGTTATTTTCCATATCCATAGAATTATTTCTAATTATTTTGCACTGATGTGATCTAGTAAACTCATCATGTTTACATTCCGGCTGGGCTAAAATTTGATCTGACTCACTTCCCGTAGGGCACGTTTCTCGCCGAGGGGACAGCAGCGTAGTAAAAGTTTTTATACTCGTCCATCCACACCTCCGCTGCCCGTCTAGTGTTCCTGAGGAAAAAGGCAGAGCGGAATAATGTAAGAAGAAATAAACAGTTAAAAAGAAAGACATTCAACCGAAGGAGAATAGTGATAAAACTGTCAGAAGAAATATGTGGCAAGCTGTTCAAGTGCTGGCAAGGAGAAGAGTACAGAAATAAATAATTAAATTCAAATCAAATCAAATAACTAGATACGTAGGAGACATGGCTGGATATACTGAAATGACGTGCGCATTCCACATTTGCTTATTTATACGTATAACTCATAGTGGTAAGAGGACAGAGCTGTAATAGTGAGGCCTATTTATTCTGGTAAATGATGGCTTTTGTCATCTCAGTTACTGGAGTTTTCTATTGTTTTTGATTTTCTTTTGAAGTAAAAAGGCAATCAGTACATGTCTCAGCTGAAAAAACCCAGTTGATCCTGGTAACAAATAATCCGACCACAATCTAAATGTTTTCAGTAGTAGTTTAGATTTAATTCTAGAGTAGCATTGTGGTAATTTCTATGGTGCTGTATTTCATTCCTCAGTTTAATCAATAATTATTGATTTCATTGATTATTAGCTCTAATTGAGTCTTTTTAAAATCTGCAGGTAAAGGCCAATTATCCTTGATGGATTCTAAATACATTATAATACTGAGAAATATATAGAAGTATTTAAATGTGTAGTAGAGCTAACTCAGTGGAACATTGTATATTTTATCCTTCAGACCAATTCTGACCATTTAATTGACCAACATTGTGAAATAAACAATACAAAATAATAAAAGAGTTAATACAGAGTTAATACATTTTATTTGTAGGCGCCTTTCTAGACACTCAAGGTCACCTTACATAGTTTCACATATAAACAAACACAGTATTAAAATAAACAGTAAAAATAAGTACAAAATAGGATTTAGTGCAGTTGCAATCACAGTACATAGGCTACTTTAAACAGATCGGCTAAATGCTAAATGCTCTGTTCCCCGGCTAAATGAGCGGCTAAATGCTCTGTTCCCCATAGTAACAAGACGGGCAGGGGAAACGGTGAGATGAATAGAAGAAGAGGATCTGAGGATATGGCCAGGTGTAGCAATGTGAAGGAGGTCCAAAAGATCAGGAGGGGTGAGGTTGTGGACAGCTTTGAAGGTAAGAAGAACTGTTCTGTAGATGATGCGATATGGGATGGGAAACCAATGAAGCTGTTGTAGAACAGGTGTGATATGATGGATTGAGGGGGTCCGTGTGATGATACGGGCGGCCAAATTACAAACCAGTTGTAAATATGGAGGGTTTTCTGTGGTAGGCCAAAGAGAAGAGAATTACAGTAATCTAAACGGGAGGTGACCAGACTGTGGACCAGAAAAGCAGTGGAGTGGGGAGTGAGAAAAGGACGGAGACGAATAATATTTCGAAGGTGGAAGTAGGCTGACCAAGTGATATTACTGACATGGGAAGCGAAGGAGAGGGTGCTATCGAGGATGACACCCAGACTCTTGAAGTGAAGGTAAGGAAAGATGGAGGAGTTATCAACGAGAATGGAGAAGTTATGAAGTTTACTTAGTATTGATTTAGTGCCAATTAAAAGAAGTTCAGTTTTATTGTAATTTAATTTAAGAAAGTTTAAGGTGAGCCAGTGTTTTATTTCAAGGAGACCATCAGTGAGGGATGAAGGTGGAAGAGTAAAGTTAGGTTCGGTTGAGATAGAGCAGGGTGTCATCCGCATAGAGGTGAAACTAAATATGATGCTTGTGAAAAATATAACCAAGGGAGAGACGGTAAATGGTGGACAACAAGGGTCCCAACACAGAGCCCTGGGGAACACCTGAGATGATGGGAACAGATTGAGATGTGAATGATTTTTTAATAAACAAACTGAGTGCGGCCTGATAGATATGAATGGAACCAGTTGAGAGGTGTATTTACAATGCCAAGAGAGGAAAGTCTATCAAGAAGGAGGTTGTGTGAAATTGTATCAAAGGCCGCAGTCAGATCAAGCAGAAAAAGTATAGATAATAAACCAGTATCAGCAGCAAGGAGAAGTCATTGGTGATTTTAAGAAGTGGTCTGTTTCGGTGCTGTGAAACGGACGAAAACCAGATTGGAACTGTTCATATAAATTATTGCAAGAAGATGAGCATGAAGTTGAGAAGAAAACGTTTATTCAAGATTTGGAATGAAGGGTTTTGAAAAAGGGCGAAAATGTTATTGAGGTTTGGGATCAAAACCAGGTTTTCTTGAGTATTGGGGTTTTACAGCAGCTTTTTGAAAAACCCCCAGTGGTGAGGAAAAGAATGTATAATGTCTGTGATTAGGGGGGGAAGAGAAGGAAAGGTAGTTTTAACAAGAACAGTTGAAGAGGATCTAATGGCAGGTGAAGATTTGATTTGAAATTTAATTTTGGAGACGTCATTGAGTGAAGGGGGGGTGAAGACTGAAAGTGAATTTGTTGGGGCAAACCGGGAACTGGAACAGATGATACTAAAGCAGCAGTGGGTAGAAGTTGCTCGTGGATATGTGCTTTTTTGAAGGAAAAAAGATACCAGAGTGTTACAAAAAAATCAGAGGAATACAGAGAGGAGGAAGGGGGGGGGGAAAAAAAAATTCAATGGTTTTGAATATTTGCAAATGGAAAGAGCCCTTGAAATTTCCCCAATTTTAACTAATTAAACTCAATAATTTTTGGATTTGGCTGAGAATGGATCTGTTTAGGGGGAAGAATTGGTTTGAATAATGTCTTTGTGCACAGTGAACCAGTTTTCCTGCAGAGCTTTTAAGTTTACGTCCTTTTTCTTTTAAAAAGGGTTTAAGAGTGGAAGTAAACCCAAAAAAGGTGCAGTATGAGTGAATGAAACAGATTGGTTTTTAAGTGGAGCAGATGTTTAGGAGGTCGAGTGATCTGAAGGAATTTGTGGTAGTGTGCTGAGCAGTTCATACTGGGTAGAAGACCGGTCAAACACAAAAAATATACTCGTGTCAACACAGGGATAGACTATGCATACGTAAAAGAATAAATTGTACCAAGTTAGACGATCCTTACTTGTGTACAGACAGGTATATAAGCAGGTGGCGTACATAGATTCGAACAAGTAAAACATTAAAGTTGAAGTGTTAAAGCCAGCGATAACATTTAGCAAAACACAGACATTTTTTAGTGTAACAAATATTAGTGCATGTCACTGTGAGCAGAAATGTTATTGCATATACATAAAAAATACTATATTTCACCTCATCCATGTGCATGATTTAAATGCTCAGTGGGAAGTAGACTCGTTATTGAGCAAATTGCAACTGAACAAGGAGTCATATTTTTCTAAATAATTGAGAAATTGTGAATAGTGAAATAGTGAAATAAAAACAAAATTAACACCATGTAGAATTTTATGCAAATGACTGAGCTGAATTTGCCTTTTAGAAGCTTTGAGTGCAATTTTGGCTGACAGAGAAATATATTATTATTAATGTACTTCCAGATATTTTCAAAGACTACAACAATAAAAAAATGCATTTCTTCTAAGGGCCAAGAGTGCCAATTTTTTCACTCTGCAGATGCAAAGTTTTGTTAGCATCGTCCACCTAGACTACAGTAACAGATGATGTGACCCCTGAACTAAGGTGCTTTTCTTTACATTCAACTTAAGCTGGCCTGGCATCAAAAAGCCAATTGTTGCCCGGTCGTGCTGGAAATGTTGCTCCCTCTGGGACAATTATGAAGTCATCCAAGCACACAAAACAGCGTCTGTCCTGAAGTTCCCTGGAGTCCCCCTCACAGCCACAGGAACACTGTCTGGGACTTTATTTAAAGGGCCAGAACCGCAGCCACCTAAATGCAGATGACACTTTTCCTGCACCAAGATTGAAGAAAGCACTGCTGCACTACTTTTGGGTTCATTAAGCCTAAAAAGAGATTTCCAACACAGTTATTAAACTGGTGAGACCATACTGGGAGTGTAACCTACAGGAGATATCTGAGCTCTGCTGCACCCTGATCTGAGGTTGAAGATCATTCATTTCGAAACAGAGTTTATTTTCAGATTCATCCTGCTGAATATTTATTCAGGACCATTCTTATCCATCGTATCAGGAGAAACCAACTGCTGTGTGACATCTGGGTAATTTTGACATTTAAAGCTTCATACTGCGCTGCCGTGGAAGCTGTTATTATCCGTATTTGCGACTGATGATCCTTCACCTGTTTCAAACTTTATCAAAGGATAACGTTGATGCGATTCTAAAAACATTCAGACAAAGACCAGAGGCAGCCACAGCCATTTCAAAATTCCCTCCTATGTCCTGGTTGATCCCCTCAAGTATTCATAATCAGAACCAGGATGGTCCATTAGGTTCAGTTTCAGGACTGGCTGAAAAGATCTATATCCATGTTTATCACTCGTTATCTCTTTACCGTAATTATGCTTTATGTCATGTGTCACATTTTTAATAGTTTTAATCTAAAAGTAAGAAAAAATCAACCTTTAACTGGAGTTGATTTTATAAGGGAGTAAAAAGAAAGCTGTTAGGAAATAAGTTTAAAAAAATAAAAGTACCCCTGCTGTTCATCCTTATTGTGCAACCCCCTTTTTCCCAATAAGACAACGTTTCACAAGGTTGGACACGGCACAAGAGAGGCTATTGGCCAGAGTCTTTTTATGATTGTCACAGACTTGCGCTTATCTCTTATGCACCCAATTCACAGGTTCTTTACAGCATTACACAGTATAGTTCTGAAATGGCCTGGGAAAAAGATCATAGTTTATGGGTGCGGTGTGTGAGAGCACCAAAAAAAAGAGACACGAAATCATAGAACACAAGTTACGGACATGTGAATTCAAAAGTTAAGAGAAGCAGAGATTAAGTTCACCTGTAAAAACCTTTTATTGTATTCGGTCATTAGTAATTGATTTTACGGAGTATTGACATGAAAGTGTTTCACAGTTGAGTGAGAGAGTATGGCAAATTTCACAAATGTGTCTCTCAGGGTTCTAACTGACGCTTTTTCACAGGGAACTTCTATTTGACTTTTGATTTATTTGCCCTGGTTAATTACAGACGGAGCTAGAATAAAACCTCTTTTTGCATCAAATTGTACTTTGCCATCTTTGTTTTTAATTCCTTAAAGTTTATGTTTTGCCTTTTTTCTGCTTTGACTTCTGAGTCTCCTTACATTGAATTTACAGAGATGACTAGAGATGACTACAGAGATGACCCTCTTTGAACTGCCACCTTAACGTGGTGGAGGGGTTTGAGTGCTCAAATGATCCTAGAGGCTATGTTGCCTGGGGCTTAAATGCCCCTGGCAGGGTCTCCCATGGCAAACAGGCTCTAGGTGACGGGTCAGACAAAGAGCGGTTCAAGAACCCTTCATGACAACTAATATATCGAGGCACGTGACGCCGCACCCGGTACGGCGGAGCTGGGGTCGGGACTCGCCGGAGAGCGCCTGGTGGCCGGGTAGCTCCTCGCGTGACCCGGCCTGGCCAAGCCCGAAATGAGAGACGACGAGGCCCATTCCCCCAGTGGGCCCACACCTGCAGGGGGAACACGTGAGCGGACCGGTGACAAAGAGGATGGGAGGCGGACGAAGGCGGAGACATCATCGGCGGCCCGATCCCCCCGGATGCTTAGGCTGGCTCTAGGGACGTGGAATGTCACCTCGTGGGGGAGGAGAACCTGAGCTTGGCCGCAGGCGACTTGTCGAGGGTAATATCGACACTAGACAATCACCGCGGGCTCACCTCCCCACGTCCGCACAAGCGTAGGCTCTGGAACCCACTCCTTGAGAGGGGCATGATCTCTTCCTACTACTGGAGCAGCCCAACGGGGAGAGGTGGCGGGTGGTGTGGGTTTTGCCTTGTTGCCCCCCAGCTCAGCCGTTCTGGTGTATACGGCTCTTACACCCAGTGGATGATATGGAGGATTCGCATCCACTGCGCCCTTCCGTGTTCGGGGATAGGTCTATTGACTGTCGTTTCGGCCTACGGGCCAAGCGGTAGTGCGGAGTACCGAGCCTTCTGGTGATCCCTGTCGGGGGTGCTGGATAGTGGCCCCTCCGGGGACTCCATTATTCTGCTTGGGAGACATTCAACGCCCATGTGGGAAATAGACAGTGACACCTGGAGAGCGGACGTAATCGGGAGGAACATGGCCTCCTCTGATCTGAATCCGAGTGGTGCTTTGTTATATTGGACTGTCTTGCTGGCTGTCATGAGTGTCCATAATGAACACCATGTTCAAAAAATAGGGTGTCCACACAGTGCACCTTGCACCCAAGGACACCCTAGGCAGGAGGTCAATGATCGACTTTGTTTGTCGTATCATCCAAACCTTCGGCCGCACATGTTTTGAAAGCACTCGGGTGACAGAGAGGGGCTGGAGCTGTCCACCTGATCACCACCTGGTGGTGAGTTGGATCCGCTGGAGGAGGAGAAAGCCAGGCGAGGTGGCAGGGCCCAAAGCGCAAAGTGAGGGTCTTGAAAAGGTCCATCGCGGAACGTCTGGCGGAGCCCTGCGGCCAGGGATGTATTACAACTACCACCTCCGGGTAGAGCTTTGACCAGATTCCAGGGGGATGTGGAGACAATAGAGTCCGAGTTGGACCATGTTCCCCACAAATCTATGGCGGATGCTGCATGCCCGTAGCTTGCCGGGCCGTAGGGTCTGCGGTGCATGTCGTGGCAGCAATTCCCAGAAGCCAGTGGTGGACACCGGCAGTAAGGATGCTGTCTAAGCTGAAGGATAGGAGTCCTATCAGCTGTGGTTGGCTTGTGGGACTCCTGAGGCGGCTGACGGGTACCGTGAGGCCAAGCATGCTGCGGCGCGCGGCTGTGGCATGAGGGCGCCCCCACCCTCAAACTCGGGCCTGGGAGGAGTTTTTGGTGAGGCCATGGAGAAGGATCTACGGGTGGCCTCGAAGCGATCTCGGCAACAACCGTCACGGCGCCTCAGGAGGGGGAAGCAGTGCTCTCGCCAACACTGTTTATAGTGGGGGTGGAGGTGGGAAGGAGTACTTCGAGGATCTCCTCAATTCCTGCCAGTTAAGCATTCCCTGGTGCGAAACAGAGGCTGAGGGACTAGGGGTTGGACCTCTTTCATCGCCCCAGGCTGAAGTCACGAGGTAGTTAAAAAAGCTCCGCGGTGGCAAGGCTTGGGGGTTGAATGAGATCCGCCCTGAGTACCATCAAATCTCTGGTATGTTGTAAGGCTGTCATGGTTGACAACGACCTCATCAACCATTGCATGTGCGGTGGCGGACAGTGACCTCCTGGAATGCCAGACTGGGGTGGTGGGTGTGTTCCAACTACAGGGGGATATCACACTCCTCAGCCTCCCTTGTAAGGCCTACGCCAGGGTATTGGGAGAGGAGAGGCCGGTAACCGATAGTCGAACCTCGGCTTCAGGAGGAGCGCAGTGTGGTTTTCGTCCCGGCCGCTGAACACTGGACCAGCTCCTATACCCTCTACAGGGTACTCGAGGGTTCATGGGAGTTTGCCCAACCGGTCCACATGTGTTTTGTGGACCTGGAGAAAGCATTCGACTGTGTCCCTCGTGATGCCCTGTGGGGGGTGCTCCAGGAGTATGGAATCGTGGGCCCTTTATTAGGGGCCTTCCGGTCCCTGTACGTGCGGAGCAGGAGTTTGGTTCGCATTGCCGGGACTAAGTCGGACCTGTTCCCGGTGCATGTTGGACTCCGGCAGGGCTGCCCTTTGTCACCGGTCCTGTTCATAAATTTTATGGACAGGATTTCTAGACGCAGCCAAGGGCCGGTGGGGGTCTGGTTTGGGGACCAGTGGATTTTGTCTCTTCTTTTTGCAGATGACGTGGTCCTGCTGGCCCCCTCTAGCCAAGACATACAGCATGCGCTGGGGCGGTTCGCAGCAGAGTGTGAAGCGGCTGGGATGAAGATCAGCTCCTCTAAGTCAGAGGCCATGGTACTCGACCAGAAAAGGGTGACTTGTCCTCCTTAGGTTGGAGGAGAGTTCCTGCCTCAAGTGGAGGAGTTCAAGTATCTCGGGGTCTTGTTCACGAGTGAGGGAAGAATGGAGCGGGAGATCGACAGACGGATCGGTGCGGCTGCCATAGTAATGGGGGCACTGTGCCGGTCCATTGTGGTGAAGAGAGAGCTGAGCCGAAAAGCGAAGCTCTCGATTTACCGGTCGGTCTACGTTCCTACCATCACCTATGGCCATGAACTTTGGGTCATGACCGAAAGAACGAGATTCCGATACAAGCGGCTGAAATGAGCTTCCTCCGTAGGGTGGCCGGGCACTCCCTTAGAGATAGGGTGAGGAGCTCGGCCATCCAGGAGGGGCTCGGAGTAGAGCCGCTGCTCCTCAACATCGAGAGGAGCCAGTTGAGGTGGCTCAGGCATCTATACCGGATGCCTCCTGGACGCCTTCCTCGGGAGGTGTTCCAGGCACGTCCCACCGGGAGGAGGCCCAGGGGACGGCCCAGGACACGCTGGAGGGACTATGTCTCTCGGCTGGCCTGGGAACGCATGGGCTCCCCCCGGAGGAGCTGGAGGAGGTGTCTGGGGAGAGGGACGTCTGGGTGTCTCTGCTTAGTCTGCTGCCCCCTCGACCCGGTCCCGGATAAGCGGAAGACGACGAGTACGAGTACGAGTACGAGATGACTAGTGGTAAAAAAAATTGTACCACTAATGATTTTGTTGAGAACAGTCCTCTCTGAGTTTTTTTCCACCACAGAATAAATATTCTTAAATTAAATGTTGGATTTTTTGTCACGTGATGCTACTGAAATAAAATAATAGTTTATTTCATTTGTTTGTTTTTATAATTTAACATTTACTATACACCCTTATCGGGGAAATCTGTTTGTTGGTCATAAATAAAACCTTGATTTAAACTAGTAAAACAGCTGCAAAGTCAGCAATTAGGAAATAGGAAGAAAAGCTTAAATCATTTTTAGTCTTATCCAAAATATTTTAATGCTTGAGTTGCAAAATGCATCTGGAATAAGCCAAGATGTGTAAATCTCCTGTACTGACTAACTAGAACATTCACACACTTAGGTCATGGAAAGCTGAGGAAAGATCCCTGGGATATTGTGCTTTCTTCACAAAAACACTAATAGGTGGACTTGAGTAGTTTGGAAATGGTTCGTGTGGGGATTACCGTTACTGCTTCTTGTTGCCAGGCACTCAGTGTGAATTGTTGAGCTTCAGTAAATACTGTACTGAATATTACAGAATTGGCTATTGCTGTACAATGTGTGTTTAATGTTTGAAGGGTTACCTTGCAAACACAGTCCCGCTGCCTCCAGGGAAGGTGTAGGGATGTTGCTTCCTGAAGACGTGGCCAACCCTGCTGCAGGGGATGATCTCTAGACTGCCGTCACACTGCCACACTCGAAACGAAATCTCTGAAAACACAGAAACCCGTCACACTCCATTAATTATAACAGTTTGTGAGAGGAACACACAACAAACTAATTTAGTCCCCTGTACCTCCTAAATGTTTGAAGTGTGTCTATAATTTGCAGTTTGCTTTGTGACATCCTCTCAGTTTGAATGAGAATGAGCACAAGAGTAAGGTAGAGTCTGGACTGTCAATCCAGCTCTGAATCACTGCACCTCCCAGAGAGCAGCGTGAATCGCTCTGTCAGCTCTCTCTCGTTTCCCAACTGAATCCAAAACAAAGGCAACCGAGAGGCAAAGCTGCAATTATATCACTCCACGGTTTTGCAACTGATCCCCATTGTGTAGACAAGTTATTTTCACTCAGCGTTTCAGTTGTGTTATTATCAGAGCACCACTGTCATTTTCAAAACTGTGAATATAAATCACTGAAATGCTTTCTGTCCATTGTGCTTTTGGCATGCAAATGCAGACAATTTCCTGACACGGCATGAGACATAAGCAGAGAGCTTCATCAGTAAACATCTCACAGGAGAGTGGAAGTTTAAAGAGTGGGAAGTAATCAGTGGGAGCCAAAGATCACAGATATTACAGCTGGGCTGCAGTTTATGAAATAAACTTCCACTTAACGTTACTAAAACATATAGTTTCCCCCTATGGGGTTAATGAAGCATTACTGCACTGATCTACTGATCCACTACAGTAGATCTGAACGGTATTAGATTGAATTTGGATGAATTAAATTGCATTGAATTTAAATAAACTAAACTAAATAACCCCAAAAACAGTTTAACATTTCATCAAAAGAAAGTGCAAAAAGTAAAATTAATTTGTAATGTCTTTGCTTACAATTTGTAGGAACCCCAAGGCAAATTCATTTACCGTAGCTTTAGTTTTATGATATTTTTATGATATTTGTATGTTGTACAAATCATGACTTATTCAAAAGGGTTTGGTTTGTAAACTAAATGGAAAATTGAATAAATAGAGTTTTCAAAACTGCATAGAAGCCCAGACATCACTACTGTAAATATGAAACTGGTTATAATTGAATTTATGATGCTGTTTGCTCCCTGATATTCTTTAACAACCCTCTAAGGTCTTCAGAGAACAGCTGCATTTATACTGAGATTGAATGACACACAGGTGGACTCTAATAATTTACTTCTAAAGGCATTTGGTTGCACAGGATTTTATTTAGGGGGATCAGAGTAAAGGGGGGTAAAAACAAATGCATATGATACTTTTTAAAAAATGGAAATCACGTATCCATTTTCTTCACAACTACTTTGTGTTGTTCTGTTAATATAAATACATAACAGCCCAGTAAAATTCATGAACATTTCTGGTTATATGGTGACAAAATGAGGAAAAGTTCAAATAGTATGAATATTTTTGCAAGGCCCTGTATTACAGTATTGTATTTAATTATTTTAATGTCTTAACTATGGCAGCAATGTAAGTAACCAGTTTACGAATTCATGTTTAAGGGAGGTCATTTGGTGTTTGTTTGACCCAAAATGGGTCGTTGACCCCAACTTTGTGAACATCTGCATTCGCTAAAAGTGACTCACCCAGGTTTTCCCCTCCCCAGACGTCCATCATCATGTCGTACTTTCCCAGACGCTCAAAATACTCCTTATCCATAACGAAAAGACCTCCAGCGATCATAGGCGTCCTAGAGGTGGAGCAAGCAGAGAGGTCAGGTGGATGTGTCAGCCACCTGAAAACACGAGTGATTTTGTTCCTGGATGCGAGTGCGACTTACTTGATGGGGGCGATTGGGTTGCCTTGTCTGGCTCGTCTCTGCTCTAGGGTCATGTAGTCCCATTTAAACACCAAATTCCAGTCAAAGCCTACCAACAGAACAAGAGACAGGAGAACATACCAGTTATCATCAGTCACACAGTACGTCAATACACAATGCATACAGAGATACGTGAGAATTGACATGACCTCCTTTCAGATCGGCCGAGGCTCCCACATACTGAAAGTTGTCCATGTTGATGACGTCAATGATAGGAGAAACTACTCTCGTCTTATCCTGAAAAAATGGGATGGACAAATATTTATTTTTCTTCCACGGCAGCTAAACAATGATTTTAATAACAGGGAATCTGCCTCATCTGTAAATATTTACCACAAATCAAACTAAAAGGACCTCATGATGAAGAAGTTTCAAGTAAATATTTCAATTTGATCCATTGACTCACATGCTTATGTTCTGAATTTACTTATTACTGAGTTTAGGAGCTGGGAAGCTCTGTAGCTTTGGCATTCCCAAACAAAGTTGCTGTGCAAAGAAGCTCAGCTGGTTTGAGACAGATTCAAACAAAAGACTCTTTACATGGCCCAAAAACCGCAACAAGCCTCCAGGTACTAAATCAGTTAATTTATTTTGGCCTGAGACATTTTTAATTTGACACACAAGGGTTCACAAAGTTTTTTCTACCCCCTTTTATGTTTTTATTATTTTTAAAGTCAAATAAAGCCAACACTGACACTTGACAGCAAAATGTTCTTTAACAAACGGGAAACAACAGAACATCACATCTTTCGTATTAACTGCACAATCAGACCCCTTTGAGGCAAAACAGATAAATATTTAAAGAACAACCTAAACTTTCCTAATTTCAGATGATGTTAACAGATGTAGTGAGGCTTGTCCTCCTCGGACTGGAATATTATCCTATAAGAACTGCTTTTCTCTAGGTCCCTTTAAAAAATCCTCGTAGATCCATAGATCTACTCAACTCTTATTCCCACGGACGCTGGCCTGGGATCCCCACAATATAATAAGTATACGACCTTGCCAAGTTGCTATACTAAAAATGTTTTGGCCAAATGCTTGTCAATAGATGTCAAAGAACTTCTTGTATTAATGTTCAAATTTTGTTTAGTTTTTTTTTGTGTCTCTGCTCTGTTCTCTCTAACCCCCAGTCGGTCGAGGCAGATGGCCGCTCAAACTGAACCTGGTTCTGCTGCAGGTTTCTTCCTGATAAAAGGGAGTTTTTCCTCTCCTTTCCTTGCATGCTCAGTATGAGGGATTGCTGCAAAGTCAACGCCAGTGACTGTCCACTGTCTCTACATGCTCATCCGGGAGGAGGGAATGCTGCAAGTCACTGACTGGATGCAATCTGCTGGGTTTCCTTAGATAGAAGAACTTTTCTGACTTTTGTGAAGTGCCTTGAGACAATGTGTTGTGAATTGGCGCTATATAAATAAACTGAATTAAATTGAATTAATGAATTAATTTTTCAAATTGAGAAAGCTTTAAATTAACTGTTAATTAGTTTTAACTTTAAATATTGTTTCTTTAATGTGTCAAACCATAAATGTAAAAGTGTCTTTTATTTAATGGAATATTTACATAAAAAAGGGCTTTTGGAGTTTAGACACGTCTAAATAAGATATTTTAGAAAAATGGAATCCGTTTTTAACCGTTTAAGGTGGCATAGCTCTCACGAAACCCAAGTCTTGAGGGACTGTTCTCTGATTGGTTTATCAGTCCCTTGTGATGACTCCTTCTCTGGAAGTGCATCCTGCCAACAAGATCTCATTTTGAGATCGAAATCCTCTAAGTTTATACTTGATGCATTGAGCAATGACGCAATCACGCCATCCCCGTCCCCACGCGAGGGCACCTCCGAATTGTTGTAACTTTTTGTTTGAACATTTAAACATTTCACACACAAATACATTACTTCTTCATGAACAGAAGGTAGAGAGTAACATAACAGGAAAAACAACAAACAAAAAAAGGTAAGAGAAATGCGAGTTACAAAGTGAGATCGTACGCACTAACATGTTTTTTTATAGCTTTTCCGAAAAGTCCAAAATTGTATCTAGGGACAGTTTTAGATCCTTTACAGAGAGGTCAAATTGCAGTTTCCTCTTCATTGTTTTACTGTTATGAATCTGAAACTTTGCAAGAAACAGAATCACGTTGATTAGACATGTTTTCAATAGTGCACACAGCCATTTTTGGTGTTACGTGAAGTGCTTCTTCTCTCTTTCCACTGGTTATCTAACATACCGACCCCTGTGTTTTTGGAAAATACTGCAGCAATGTCAACGAGAAGTCTATACGCCTACAGTGCTTGTTCAGGCTCACACGGCCTCTGCAGAGCCCTGTGCGACACCCCACAGCGCAACTATAACTGAGCCTTTGGAGTTCTTCAAGAAGACTAGCTTGACTACAGGCACAACTCAAAAAATTTGAATATTGTGAAAAAGTGTAATATTTGCCGTCACTTGTGAAACTCGTATGTTATATAGATTCATTAAAGAGAGCCAAAAATTTCAAGCCTTTATTTCTTGTCATTTTGATGGTTATGGCTTACAGATTATGAAAACCTAAAATTCAGTGTCTCAGAAAAGTAAGTAAGATCAATTAAAAAGGACGTTTTAAACAGAAATGTCAGGCTGAGAAGTATGTTCTTCTATGGTCTTCTTTTGCATGAATTATTGCATCGATTTGGTGTGGCATGGAGGCAATCAGTGTGTTCTGCTGAGGTGTAATAGAAGCCCAGGTTGGCTTGACAGCGGCCTTCAGGTCATCTGCATTGCTGGGTCTGGTGTGTCTCATTTTCCTTTAGACAATACTCCATAGTTTCTCTTTGGAGTTTGGGGCAGTCATGTTTGCAAGCACAATACTACTGTGGTCATTAAAGGTTGTGTTTGTACCATTGGCAGTGTGGGCAGGTGCGAAATCCAGCTCGAAAATGAAAGCATCTCCATAAAGATTGTCAGGATAAGGAAGCATGAAGTGCTCCAAATGTTCCTTGTAGATGGCTGCGTTGACTGGACTTCATAAAACACAGTGGACCAACACCAGCAGACGACTTAGGACTTTCTATGGAAACTGTACACTGGACTACAAGTAACGTAGATTCTGTGCCTCTCCACTCTTCCTCCAGACTCTGGGAAATGCAAACTTTACTTTCATCGGAAAAGATGACTTTATATCACTGAGCAACTGTCCAGTCTTTGGTTCAGGAGTGGCTTGACACAAAGAATTCAACATGAAGCTTCCCCAAATTCTTAAATGGATTTTGCTCGACAATCCTCACAAGACTGCGGTTATTCCTGTTGCTGGTGCACCTTTTTTTAACCACATCTTTTCTATGAATATGCTTGGATATGGCACTCTGTGAACAACCAACCCTCCTTCTGTTAGGTGTCAGTGAATGTCCTTCTGCACATCTGTCCAGTTAGCAGTCTTCCCCATGATTGTGTAGCCTACTGACCCAGACTGAGAGACCATTTATGCCCATTTTCCACGGGCCGGGTGCAGACTTTCATGGTTCCTGCTCATCAGCAGGTCCTGTTGGGGCCAAATATGGCCAAAACGGGACGTGAACAAACTGCTGTTCACTGGCTGGCTTTGAGCGTGGTCAGCCGTATGTCAGAAAGTGTTCACCAAGGTAGCGGAGAGAATGGCAAGCCATACAGTGCTGGAAAAGGCTCAAAAAACTCAAGAGCAACTACAAAAACATTAAGGACCACGAAGGCCGAAGGTGTTTTGATTTAATTAGCTGGTCAAGATGTGACACCAGGATTTTTTTATATTTAACTTTTTCATAATATAATTTTCTGACACACTGAGTTTTGGGTTTTCATTATCTGTAACCAAAAATCATCAAAATTACAAGAAATAAAGGCTTGAGATATTTCACTATATGTGTAATGAATCTATATAATATATGAGTTTAACTTTCTGAAATGAGTGACAAAATTTTTTAACTTTTTTACAATATTCTTATTTTTTGAGATTGTCCTGTAAGTCACAAAGCACCAATCAAACCTTTGCGAATTACACTACATTAGGTTTGTATAAAGTAGCAACTTACTTTAACCACTTTTATCTTCAAATACGACCTGGTTCCGTAAGTGAAACAAAGAGGGGGCCTCTAGAATTTTATAGCCAGTGGCAGATCTGAACATAACAGCTTGTCAGTTTCAGAGTGACCTGTAGGTCGACAAAACTAGCTGTTCAGTGACCCAAATGTCCCCCAAAAACGTCCTCTAAGCCAGGAGTTAGAAGTGTAGGAACTGTGATTTAAGTGATCCAAGCTGGTTCAGTGAGTGAGATGATGGAACAACCCATGTCAGGCACTCTTTTTCAGTTCTACCGCGGCGGTTCTGGTCCTGAAAACTGACGGGTTACTTTCCCCTTTCAGAACTGAATAGCGGTTAAGACTCAGAATTAGGTTGTAAAATTAAAAATTAAATTATAAATTAAACACTTCTGTCGAAGTTTCAGGTTTTAATCCTTTTAGTTTGTTGAGGAGAATTAGCGCTGTTCGTCTTTGCTTGTTAGCCTCTATATTTGTTGGGTTAAATTTTTTCTTTCCCTTCTTTTAACTATGGGTGAATAGATATGCGTTCATTTTTTAGGATTCTATTCGTGATTATTTTTTCGTTATTCTTCCTATAACCTTAAATTTAACTTTAATTATCTGTGATTAATCCTAACTAAACTTTAATCCTGAAATATATACAAAACTCTCCTTATTCTTCTCTAGGTGTGTAACAGATATCCCTTAATGGAAAGGTCAAGAATAAATCCTTCAGACAGATGTTTGGTCAATTATGACCAGTAACGAACATTAAAACAAAGTTAGTTAATATTACCACATAGTCGATTAGAAAGCACATTTTCACACTTTTAGTGAAAGTTTTTATATAAATGTTACCAAACAGTTGTTTATGTCTGATGGTGTTAAAGTCTATACACATTTTTTAAAGAAATGGTTTGTGAATAAAATTTAAGACAGAATTGTTAAGTACTTCTTGTACTTTCCATTGTTGTCACAGATACCCTGACCTTTATTTTATAGGGACAAGAGGACAAAAATCTTAAGTTTAATTATTTAATCATTGCAATCATTTGGGGAAACCCTAAGAGAAAAGATGTTAACACCAAAAATGCGTCTATTTTGTTTTCTTACATAAAAATTGATTAAAACAAAAATATCAAACTGCATTGGTTATTCTGAACAGAGAACAAAACTGTGCTAGTTTCTTTTATAAATAAATGTAATTTCAACTTCCCCTCAGCAGATAAACTAGATTGCACAAACTTTCAAGCTGTCAAGCTGCTCTGGATGGATTATGATTAATATTTAGAGATTGTTTCATTTTCGTTCTGCTTTCTTTATGAGGCTGTCAGAATCACAGGATCATGTAATTTCAGTTGACAACTGATTTGCAAATGCTGCAATAAATAGGTTTGCATATGAGGAAAGCATTTGTTTGGTATAATTATGTAGAATATTGGGTGTGAATAGACTGTGTTTTACTCTCTCTTTCTAATCCATCATCACAGTGATGATCACCACAACTCTGAGATTTAACATCTAGATCACTAAGGTCTATATAGGTGTTGGAATGAAGAGGTCAAATATTAGAAAAGTATGTGATGAAGATATTATTACACTAAACTCTTGTTTTTCTCATATGTCAGCTAGAACCCTGTCCACGAAAAGGATAAGCGGGTTTAGACAATGGATGGATGAATACATCCAACACTCTGAGACCTTTGGCCTCTTTGACATTGCAATCTGTCTACTGCAGTGAGACACCATCCAACAGGCTTAATATCGTTTTGGCATCCTGAAACGTGCATTCGTGGCACTTGGAAAATATTAGCTAACAATACCTGCACGCCAAGTAGTCTTTTAAAATATTAATATTGCACACACTGATACTGCAATGACTATATACTCTTGATGTATTGTGCAGCCCTAATAGAAGGCATTAACAATCCTATAACAACACAAAGACAGACAGTCAATGCCAATGAACCACAACAGACAAAAGAAGCTAGAGGCAACAGAACAAAACAGGCAAATCTTATTGAAAATAAAATATTCCAGTTAGTCTCGGCTGCTTGTTTTTATATATGAGGATGGAGATAAACCCAAACAACCACAGTTGGCTCAGAAATTTAAAATCCAGATGGTGATAAAAGAATTTGGGCTAGTTCCTTTCAGGCGTGCATTTAAATTCGATTATTAGGTGGTATTAAGGATGAAAGCACGTGACTTTTTTTGAGAGTACCTCAGCCACTCGCTCCAGTAACGGCTCCAGCCAGTGATCGTTACATTCACAGTGAGAGTCCAAGAAGGTGAGGACTGGTGCTGTGGCGGCGTCTGCACCACGGACCCTTGAACGCATCAGTCCTGAGTGCAGGAAGAAAATTAAACTATATCAAGACAAAACTGCTTCATCTTGTAGACCACAGAACAAGCAGATATGATTTTCTTATTTATTTCCACTTAACCTCTTTGTACCTTCTCTGCGGTCGTTCCTAAGCACACGAACCTTCTCAATCTTCCCCAGCAGCGCTCCATCCTCCGCTGAAACACACGTTTTTTTTTTTGTTGAACTTTTATTGTAAAACAGGACTTTTTACTTATATCTACGCTGTGGTGTAAACACCATGGTTTGCATGACAGGACTGGGTAGATCACTCACGGTTGTCACTGTAGTCGTCAACCAAAATGATTTCTTTGACCAAGTGAGAAGGACTTTTTTTTAAGACACTAAACAGAAAGAAACGTGACAGGTGAATAAATCTAAGCCAATAATTCAGAAAATAACACCATAAACAGTGTAGACCTACCTGACGACAGTCCGCAGCAGAGCAGAGCGAGCTTCATTATGAAAGGTGATAACAACGCTGGAGGCTGGCAGGTCTGACCTCCACTGTTTACTTCTGCAGCTGCATGCAAACGCAGAAACAAGACAAATTATTGATTAAAAAAGTAGACTTAAAAAAAAGCTCTCACATGTACACAAGCTCCTAAACTCAAAAACATACTGCTGAATGCACAAGCCAGGCTGCTGAACAGATCCTGAATCCTTAAAGTCTAATAAATCTGATTCTGTACTTTGTGGACACCTTTGTGCTTTGGGTATTCACACTACATGAACTTTTTCACGTTTTTGTAATTTTATGCGATAGACTAACACAAAGTAAGAACATGAACAACTGTGAAGTGGAAGAGATATGATGGTTGTCAAGTCTACATTTAAAAAAACATGATGCTCACTTTTTCCAGCTGCAACAAACTGCCAAAATCAAGACAATTTTGTCCAGTCAGGATTCTGAAAAGATATTTACGCTTTGATTATTGTATTTCGGGGTCAGACAGGCTGCCCTCTCGTCTTCAGCTTGTCCAAATAGCAGTTGCATGTCTGCTACCTCACACAGATGAGAACACTTCACCCCTGTTCTGGCTGTTCTTAACTGGCTCCCTGTGTGGTACAGAATTGATTTCAGAACGATTTTATTTGTTTTTATACATCTAAATGGCCTTGCTTTACCTTTTCTTTCAGACTTGATTCACCCATACTCTCCTTCACGGACTCTAAGGTCAGCTGACCAGCTGCTCCTGGCCGTTCCAAAGACCATGCGGGTTTTGCGGTCCCTAAATCATGTAACGGAAAGCTCCTTCAGTGTGTTCCCTTAAATCCTTTTTGAAGACTCATCTTTTTTCCCTGCTGTTCATCACAGCATTATTTGTTTATTAGAGTTAATTGTTCTTTTGTGAGAGTTGTTGTGTTTTCAAACATTGTTTTTGAGTTTTTTACTTTACTATTTTGATTTATTATCTTAATATACAGCACTTTAGTCAAGCCTTTGCTGTTTTCAAATGTGCTTTATAAATAATTTGGATTGGAGCACTGTAATGTCAGTACACCTCACTGCACCTCACACTGAAACACAGTGGTGGCAGTATCATGCTGTGGGGATGCTTTGCTTTAGAACGGAAAGGGAAGCTGGTCAGAGTTGATGGGAAGATGGATGGACCTAAATACTGGACCATCCTGGAGGAAACATATTAGAGACCGCAAAAAACTTGAGAGTAGGTTGGAGGTTAACCTCCCAGCAGGACAATGACTGTAAACATACATCCAGAGCTACAGTGGAATGGTTTGATTAAAGCATCAGCATGTCTTAGAACGGCCCAGTCAAAGTCCAAACCTAAAATCAATTGAGAACCTTTTGCATAAGTTGAAAACGGATGTTCACAAATGCTCTCCATCCAATCTGACTGAGTCAAAAAAGAATGAGGAAATGTTTCACTCCCTTGATGTTTAAAGATGATGGAGACATACCCCAAAACCCTTGCGGCTGTAATTACAATGTAATTACAAGAAAAGGTTGACAAAGTATCGACTCAGGGTCTGAGCATAACTGAAAAGAAACCACGTATCATTTTCCTTCCAGTTCACAACAATTCACTTCCTTGTTGTAAGTCCATCACATTAAATCCCTATAAAACATTCAAGTTTGTATTTGCACTGTGATAAAATGTGAAAAATACGTTCAAAGCAGGATAAATTCTCCTGCAAGGCACTTTAAGAGTCTGCCAAATATGACAACCAAGCGACCCATTCCACCTATGCAGCCACAGCTACTGAACACTGTGGCAAATGGCCTGCACTTGTATAGCGCTTTGTCAAGTCTGAGGGCTCCACAGCACTTACTACAATCAGTCATTCACACACTCATGCACACATTCACACACTGACAGTGGTAAGCTACATTGTAGCCGCAGTTGCCCTGGGGCAGACTGAAAGAAGCAAGACTGCCATACAATCGCTGCCGCTGAACCCTCTGACCTCCATCAGTAGACACAGCAAGTCAAGTGTCTTGCCTAAGGACGACTGAGACGGACGGAGCAGGGTTTCGAACCAGCAACCCACCGGTTACAGGACAAACTCCTACCAAAGACCAGTGTTTGGTGGCCTATACCTTATGAACAGTTTATGGATCACTTTCCTGGAGAACAGTAAGAGCCCCTGCACTCTAATACACAACTGGTCTTGGAGATGCTCTCACTCCATTTTAAGGCACCATAACCTGCCTTAAAATGACAGTCATGAAAGGCAAAATGTTCCTTCCACCACTTTTCTTGCTTCAAATACCTTTAAGAACGATGGTTCACCGACAAACCCAGGGTATTACAACTACTGACAGGTGATACTGGAACACTCACAGGTATAAATGCTGGTGCTGAGTGTATGAATGCTCAAATCTTTTGTCCCAACAATACATTTGTCAGAGCAGCATTAGCTTTTAAACCACCTTCGAGGACTATAGCATCTATATGTGGTGGCGCGCTTAACCCCTACACCACCAGCGCCGCGCCATGCTTCATTGTTTTAAAGGAAAGCTCATCTACAGTCCGTATTAACCGTATGTTAAAAAATAAATAAGCACATTTCAGTGAATTAAGGACAAAGATATCTGGTATTTCTCAGACTATAACACACAATTATTCTGCAGTATTCAAAGTGGATGTGTAAAATTAGCAACAGTATGATGCGGTAAGATTTCATAGGTAAAAAAAAAAACAATCACTTTAAAATGTTCTTATTCTCTTTGAGATAAAATGCCCCCATCTCTTCAGAATAAAGTAAAACACTGACCAAATGTCATTATAGACAGGATGCATACAGAGTAAGAAATAAAGCCAGAATGGAAAACTGTGATATTTGAACCCGAAACCTTAGAGCTCACAGAAAAATCAAGACAAAAGTGCCGCCAAAACAGTGTGAAAACATCTAATCTCAAAGCATCAGCAACATAATCTGATTTTTGTTCTTTTTTCTGCCTCTGAGAAGACTACAGACAACATTATAACTGATACAGACGTGGAGGTTACATGAAACTAAAGTATTGTGGAAGTTTAGCAGGAAGATTACAGTGTAAGGAACCAGAGATGGAAACCTGACAAACAGTGGAGTAACATTACAATCTTTTTAACAAAAAAGTTCTCAGCATAAGCAATAGATTTCCCTTTTCTTCCTGAGAAACGTTTACTGACTACGTTTCCACCGAGATAGTTTTCTGTGGCTATCCATTATACTCCATTTCAGCTGCATCTAGAAGGGTAAAAATTAATGCCCAGGGTAGAAATGTACCCCAAAAAGCAGCCAAGGTTGGGAAGTAGTACTTTGCTAATACCCTGCACCTTCAAGGTGGAGTTCTGTAAAGGCAGAGTGCAAAGCATTTCTGACTGCATTGATTTTCTCAGTGTTATATAATATAAAGTGCTCCAGCCAAAATAAACAGTTCATTACCCTAAAATATTATCTTTGAATTTTTTACTGAGTTTATTATGTTTCACAAACAAAAGAAAAACCACAACCCGATCCTCTTTTCGGTTAATGTTGCATGTTTTCTCTGAGTTTAAACTTTCATTTTGTTTCAGAATGCAACTCCTGTAAAGAAATGGTTGGCTGCAGCAGTAGGAACACAGGGTTGTAATCCCAACCAGAGCTATCGTGCTTAGTGCACACTATCCCAAATGGTGAAGCACAGTGATAGCAGCATCATGCTGTGGGGGTATTTCTCCAGCAATGACAGATAAAGGTGCATTTAGTTGACAATCTGTGATAAACAGATTGTACAGACAAGGTGGTTCTACAAATTATTGAGTCACGGAGGCTGAACATAAATGCACACTACACTTTTCAGAATTTTATTACTTATTAAAACCATGTAAATATTTTTCTTCCACTACACAATTATGCATTGGTCTACATAAAATCACTATACAGTAAATTATCTTGGTCATAACTTGAAAGTGAGCAAAAGATCAAGAGGTAGTTATAGTTTGCAAGTCACTGTGTATGGGCCTACTGATGTCACTTCTGTTTATGTAAAGTGACTTTTGGCTTCTTAAAGGAACATTCCAGTTTGCAGTGGAATAATGTAATTACTAGGCTTTGTGACTTAAAATTAAAGGCCAAGGGAAAGCGGTTGTGTAAGGGGTCATACAAGTTAGTTTTTAGGCTGAATTCACTATTTATTTAAATTCAAATGTTGAGGTTAAATGGCGACATGAGCAAGGGATGGCATTTTGGCATATTAACAGATAATTTCCTCAGTCAATAATATGCCAGTTTATTTTTATCCCCTCTTCCATTGACCAAACAATCCAAACAGTCTGCTCTGCGGAGACTTCCTGGTTTTATATCACAGACAACAATGGAGGGAGTTCCCAGGAGATCGTATCCATTCTGGTACCAATTAGTCAGGCTGACAGGCGACAGAGAGCAGCACGAAGAAATACAATCACACATGCAGCAGATATAATTAACAGGAACACTGCGGTGCCTTTAATGCCTTCTTTGTATTTTTTGAAGAGCAGCTACTTACTGATCATGTCTTGTATCGGGCACAGCTCGGTCCATTTGCAGTTTATCGCTCTCCACCTGGTTGAACTTGTTCCTGGCATAAGGATCCTGACCAGGTCGGACCAAGGTGGCTCCGACATAAAGGTTCTGGTTGAAATCCTGCCAGCGCACCTTACCTGCACATACATACAAAGGCACAGATGTTATAGAAAAGTCAGAGAAGCTGTCACAAAACAAAGCGTTTCCAAAGCTGACAGGTTATAAGATAAAAATTATACAGAGTAAAGATCATCACAATCACACAGACTGGGCCTTTCACACACTGGGCTGTGAAAATTTATATACACGTTTTCAGATTTCTTCAGTTTTTGGTTTAAATGAAGAAATAAACTAGTGAACTAATGACTTGTCCAGGAGGTCAGAAAAACAACCCAGCTCCGCAGGCCTCATTTACCTCCGATAAGGCCAGTGTTCATAATTTACCAGTAGAGAAAAGACAAAATGGATAAAAAAAAACATCATGCTACCACTGCTGACCCAAAAGAACACAAAAGGTCCATCTCACATTGGGGAAAATATTCTGTAACGTGATGAGACCAAGGTCAAACATGGTAGTTTAATGGGGCTGCTTCCCTGCTTCAGGACCAGGAAAACTTGCCATAATTAATGAAACCATAAATTCTGCTCTAGACCATGTAATCCAGAGGAAAATGTCCAGCCATCCAGCCTTCCAGAGCACTCAGGTTTTGATCCAAATCACACCAGCAAGTTCACCTCTGAATCACAAAAAAACTCCAAAACGAATGACTGGAGGAGACCACGTCAAAGTCCGGACTCAAACCTGATTAGCCTCCTTCACAAAACATTTCGGCCCGTAAAGCCGGATTGCCTTTACATGAGTCAGCCAGGCCTGTGACTACCTCGCTCGGAGAGTCTCGGTTGAAACAGAGGTGGGGCGAATTCTACACCACTGGCCACATCGGTCCTTTCACAAAACGCATGGTGACGGCTAAAAACATCCCCACCATAATCCCACCTTCAAATGTTTTGAAAGGGCCATGACCTTAAACAAGCAGCTTATGCTCAAAAAAACTCAAAAATGAGTGTCCAACACCCCACTGTGCCACTTTTATTGATAACATATGACATCACAAGCAACACAATAAGTAGATTAATCATCAGTGACATCAGCTACCATTTGCCTGTTTTTATAATATACGACCAAAGCTATGAAATTAATCAGCCTAACAAAAAAACTAAATATAGAAGGGTAAGAACAAAAAAACTAATTAAATGCATTTTAAAATGAACTAGCGGCACAAAACTGGGATGTTATATACAATATAAATAACAAACATTGCATATGATAAATTTAGAATAGCAAATATTTAGAAGATTATGTGATAAAAACTGCCCTGTAAGATAAATCAATAAGAAATTAAGTATATTGATCATCTTTGGATCATAAAATGTCAACAAAATGCATGTAAAATGAAAAATACACTGCACAGAGTATTAAGACTGAGAAGCAAAGAGTCAGAAAATCAATACAAGAAATATAAAAATAACTCTCTCTCTCATATCATTATTGGTGGGTATTAGACGGTGTGGGATTAAATAAGTTTCTACTTATTCTCACTCCTTATCAAATATGTAATTAAAATAAGTATTGCTTAATTTTATTGGGTCATTTTTTGGTTTGTTTTTGTTCTTTTACGTGTTTGAAATAAACTGATAATTAACTAACCAAAGGAGATCCAAAGATCTATCCTTCAGAGAGGAATCTTTATAAAATTTTGACAATTTAATATGGCTTAATGTGGCTCATCAGTGCAACAGATAATTTTTTTTATATTTATGGCACTAAAACAGATGTTGAAAAGCTGAAGAAAAAAAATATATGTCAGACTGATTTAGTAGTGAAACATTGTTAAGCAAACAAACTGCCAAAGACTGTCACAAAGCCTGAAAACGTGTTTCTGTATTGAATGGTGGTAATACTTCAGTGGGAATAAGAAATGTAGTCAGCAGCTCGCCTGATGCAAGACTCCTTCAAGCGTGGCAGCAGTGAGAGATCACTGCTTCCAGCTGATGCTTGACAAGGCTACAACACAGCGCTCAGAGAGAATGACGGGGAATTTATGCTGCATGTATGCATGGATGTGCTGGGCAGGATTCAGGTGACAGAGCGAGAACACTGTGGTTGAGCTCCATACATCATAAAAAGCTGTGAGTAAAAAAAATTTCTATGCTTTAAATAACAGTTTTGGAAACAAATTTTGGTTTACTTTCAAGAACACACATCTTTACTGTATATTCAGGTGCAGTCTGACCAGATTACAGAGATCACTGTCCGGCAAATAGAGCTGTCACATTTAATTTCACAGTTTAACATAACTTATTGACACACAGAAACACACACATATTAATACAACCCATTAGTATAGTTTGGCTGCTCGATATTTGTGGGAAGCATGTGGAAATGTGAGATTACAACCTCTCTTGGCATAGATGAGTGTGTGTGCCACAGACGAAGGAACAAACCACTCTCTGAGGAAGAGAAAGTGGGTCTTTCATGTGTCTGCCATGTTAATTAGAAGAATGATCTGCAACAGAATTGGAGACGCTGTTGCAAATGGCGGTGATGTCCTTGCTGATATACATTATTAGGAGAAGTAATTAATCACTGTAGAGACATTTGAACAGCAATAATCAGCATGCTGGGTCCTACATGCAGTTTTAGGATGCAGCACCGTTTCTGTAAAAGCAAACCTCTAGTAATGATTTTTCAGATTTTCTATACCTCAGGCAAATGTTGAAGTTCATTAAAATACAGTCAGAAAAAGAATGAACAAGTATGGCTTGCCAGTACAAAGCCTCTTCTCTCCAAAAAGAACATTACAAACTTTGGTTTGCAAATTTGCACCTCAATGAACCAAGAGACTTCAGGAACAGTGGATGTGTGAGACCATAATGCACAGCAGAATACCCAACACAGGCTTTTAGTAAATGTATCTCGCACCAACTTTCGAGCACTGTGGTAAAGGTGTGGGGATTTGGGCTTTATTTGCAGCTACAGGACATGGGAACCTTGCAGTCATTCAATCAGCCATCCATGTTTCACTACCAAGAATGAGTCAAATGTAGGAGTCAAGTTTGTTAGGACTATTGTGAGATGTGAGAAAATTATAAATGTGCAATAGTTATCATGCCATTCTTATAGCATAAATTGCATTGCCAGGCAGATTAACATATTAGGAAATCACATGTTGACGATATTTTTGCTACATAATCAATATCAGTTTTGCTAAATTCTTATTTTCTTAACTTCCATCTTTCTTATCTGTCATTACACTGCTTCTAACTCTCTGTGTGACCTTAAGCATCCTGAGCACCATCATCTGAATCCACTGTGAGCATCTACTGACATGATATCAGGAAAATGCTACTGCTGTATAATGCAACAAAGATATCTTATCATGGGTAACCCACTTTATCCCAGCTCTTTTTTTTTCTCTTCTCTAGATCCTTTCACGAACAGAACACCAGTGTCGAACCTGCCAATTTTGGCAGTTCTCTGGCAAATGCCAGTCAGCTCCGTGATGCCGGGCAGTGGGCACAGGGGCTACTAGAGTACTGTCAGGCCCTCAGACCACCCTTATCAGAGTCTGTCTCTAATGGTTTGGTCAGAGACATTCACACCAGTGGCCCACTGGAGGTCACTTTGTGGGGCTCTGGCAGTACTCATCCTGTTCCTCCTTGCACAAAGGAGCAGATACCAGTCCTGGTGATAGGTTAAGGACCTACGATTTCCCTGTCCAGTTCTCCTAGAGTAAATGCCTGTCTCCTGGAATCTCCTCTATGCTCTTATGACTGTGCTAAGAGACACACCAAACCTTTGGGCATTGACACGTACTGATATACCATCCTGGTGCAGATGGACTGCCTGTGCAACATCTGTAGGATCCAGGTATCGCCTCAGGCTACCAGTAGTTGCACTGACCGCGGTCAAATGCAAAACTACTGAAAAGCAGTAAAAAAAAATAAAAATAAAAATGTTTGCGGGTCTCCAAATGCAAAAACCATTCCTGTTTTTGGGGTCGTCTCAGAGTTGCCCCTTTAGATCACCTGTTGTTAATTTAATTAACAGCAAAACGGCTGACACTGATAAACAACCCTCTCTACTACTGAACTGACCAGATAAAAAGTCCTTACAGCAGGCCAAACATATTATTGCTCGAATATGCATGTGTAGCACTTGAAATACAGTATAATAGCCATATATTGTTGTGCTCTACTGCATTCTTAATTGGAAAAGTTTTACTATATGTACTACTGAATCGCATCAGAAGCCCGTTTAGGGATTCACTTTGTAAAGAATTTACTAGATTCTGTCTTTGTGAAAACCTCTTTCATTTCTGTGTCTTATTACATAACCAAAAAGCAGTTCGCCCACGTGTTCTCAGCTAGGAAAAGTTTATTGCCATTTTTCCTCTTCCAAATGATACCCGAGATGCGTCAAACATATCTGTGAGGAGAGTCTACTGTAATCCTGCATAGAGGGTCTCTGTGGGTTGTCACAGCTGTTTGAACAGTTTCTCTTTCCTACGTCTCTCTTCGCAGCGCTGCTCTAGGCTACTGCAGCCTACAGCGTGTTGTCTATTGCAATGGTTTCTGAAAGTCAGTTGATGCTGTTGTGTTTCCAAGTAATAGCAACAGACATAAAGGATGTATAATAAGAAGTGCTCTGCACATCTTTCATAAGCTGACACCGACGCCTACCAGCTCAGACAATGCAAGCACTGAATCAGCGCGCACATAAAAGGATGCGTTTGTGAAAACGTTCATTTGCATTTCAACTACTGCCCTTTTAAACATGTAAGATAATGTACTGTGTAGTACTTTTTTTGTTTCCAAAGGGTGGTATTACAGGATGTACTCCACTAAAAACAGGAATAACAATACAATCAGACCACTCAAAGCAATGACTGGAAATAGAGCTCAGGCTAACTGAAAACATGTCAGCAGTCAAACTGTACACTCTAGTTGTAATCTGATCTTCATCAACTCCAGCAATAAAAGCGATAAAAGTCTGAAAAGACCCTCTGTAAATCAAGTGTTTTGTTCTGGACTCTTGTAGAAACAAAGGAGAGGCAGCAAGGTGGACTCCTGTGCAATCTGTCAGCATTAAGTATCCACCTCAGATACCAAAACACAGCTCCTCTTGTGACAAATAGAAAAATTAGCAGTCTTATAAGGATGTGTTTTATTCCAACAATGACCTTTGCATAGTACAATAGATACTGTTATAGTTTAAAAGCCAGACAATCCATGCTGGGGATTTTCCGCACAGGGAAAACTATTGCCCCCTTACAAGTCACTTTAGAGAGAGAGAGAGAGAAAATTCACTTAATTTTGCTAATTCAAATCAGGCAAATCCTAATATCAAAACATAGATAACCTGAGTGAACATAAAACGCAGTTTTCAAGTGGTGATTTCATTTATTAAGGGAAAAGCTATCCAAACCAACATTGCCCTATGTAAAGTTTTTGCCAACTTTGGCAGCAATAACTGCCATCAAGGGTTTGTGGTAACTTTAGCATCACTGCGGAGGAATTTTGTCTCACTCTAATTTGCAAAATTGTTTAACTTCAGCCAAAGTGGAGGGTTTTTGAGCATGAATGGCACCTTTAAGGACAGCCACAGCATCTCTTCCTTAAGCCATTCAGAGGTGGACCTGTTGATCTGCTTCGGATCAATGTGCTACTGTGCTCGACCTTCAAAGGTCACTGACTGGTGGCCAGACATTCTCGTTCAGGATTTTCTGTTACAGCAGCATTCGTTATTTTATTAATTACAGCAAATCGTGCAGGTCCTGAACCACAGCATCACACTACCACCACCATGTTTGACGGTTGGTATTGTGTTATTCTTTTTAAATTAAATAAAGTGTTAGTTGATGTAAGACAATGAACACCTTTCAAAAACTTTAACGAAACTTAAAGTCCATAGAAAATTTTCACAGTCTTGGGGATCATCCGGATATTTTTTGTGAAATGTCATTTTCATCAGAATCAGAGCGTAGTGTGGCTGGTGAAACTAAAATCAGCTTTCTACAAAAATGTCGATATTCACACTTAATTCATGCCTTGACAAGTGTGGAATTACTTCTTCACATAGGGCCAGAGTGGTTCGGATAGCTTTTCCCCCTTCATAAATGAACTCATCATTTGAAAAAAAAAAAAAAAAAGACAGCTGCACCATTCCCTTCTGTGTTCATAAAGCACAGCAGGGGCTTACATGCACTAACATATGGGCCAGGATCAGCTATACAACACTGAGCAACGCAGCCAAGGAAAAAACAGGGCTTTCAGGTATTATACATCATAATATTCATCAGGAGGCGTGCACACCTTTATAAAAGCAGCAATGATTTTAGAGAAGCAATTGTCATAGCCCATCATTCTAAAGTAAATGTTATTAATCACATTTAGAACAGCTGTTAGTCTTCCTGGGAGTCGAAGTCCCAGCAAATTCACCCCAAAATCAGATTATACAAGGCTCATATAATCTGAAAGAAAAATCCAAGAGCTCCTTCTCAGATTGTACAGTTAGCACGTTAGATGTTAAAAGTCATGACTATACAGTTAGAAAAAAAAACAGAAAATGTCTGGCTTGTTTGGAAGGGTTGGAAGAAGGAAACATCGTCTATCTAAAATAAATATGGCTGCATGAATTCGGCTTGCAAAGCTGCACCTAAATGAACCCCAAAACATCTGGAACAAAATCTTTTGAAGAGATTAGACCTTGGGAAGAATGTACAAAACTAAGTTTGTGAAATCCAGACACAGCAGATACATAAAAGTACCTCAGTAGTCAAGCAAGGTAGAGGAGGAGTAATGATTTGGGATTGTTTGCAGCCACAAGACCTGGGCACCGTGGAGTCATTTAGTGATGCATATATGCTATGCTTTTTCATAACCAAACACTACAGTGTAAACTTTGGGCCAGTTGAGAAATTAATAAACACTAAAACATTAAACATTACCAAAAACAATTAACAATGGCAATCTACAAGAGAATGGCTGAAAAAGAAAAGAATCAGAGTGTTGAAATGGCCCAATCAAAGTCCCCCTCAATGAAATGAAGCAACATTGTCGTTGGTGTCTTCTGCTTTATCCAGGACCGGGTCACAGGGACAGCAAACTTAGAAAAGACGCCCAGACTTCCCTCTCCCCTTGACACCTCCTACTGCTCCTCTGGGGGAGCCCAAGGCATTCCCAGGCCAGCCGAGAGACATATTCCCTGCAACGTGTCCTGGGCCGTCCCCTGGGCCTCCTCTCGGTGGGATGTGCCAGGAGCTCCTCCTGGGGGAGGCGTCCAATACAGATGCCTGAGCCACCTAAACTGACTCCTTGCGATGTGGAGGAGCAGCGGCTCTACTCCGAGCTCTTCTTAGATGGACGAGCTCCTCACCCTATCTCTAAGGGAGTGCCCAGCCGGATATTTAATTTTAGCCGCTTGCATCCGGGATTTCGTTCTTACGGTCATGACCCTAAGTTCTCCTTGAATCGCCCCCTTCCTTGAACCACCACCTTAACGTGGTGGAGGGGTTTGAGTGCTCGAATGATCCTAGAGGCTAGGTTGTCCGGGGCTTAAATGCCCCTGGAAGGGTCTCCAATGGCAAACAGGCTCTGGGTGACGGGTCAGACAAAGAGTGGTTCAGACACCTTCATAAAGCAACGTTTCAAAGAATAAAACTCCTCAACAATAATGTGAGACACTGATCGGTGTAGATGGTATCTACAGAGAGATGGGTAAACAAGCTGCTGGAGGACAATTGGATGAGATGTTTGAAGTTTTTTCAATGTCTGCACCACATTACCATACACATATTGGTTTGCTTCAATATCTATGTTTAAAAAAAACAAGTATTAACCTTTAATTAATATTTAAACTCATAAATCCAATTAGATATTTGTGTTAAGTGTTTGAATTTGGAAAACTAACAAAAATCCACTCAACTTACACTGAATAAAGATATTCAGACTTTTGAAAAATGATGGCACTTTATAACAAGGTTGGTTTAGTTTATTTATATGCTTTGAATGTTTTAGTGTGAGGATTTTAAGTACATTTAGACTTTTCTGAGTGACACATTTGTGAATAACATTAGGACACACAGTCCATCTTTACATTTTTAACCTCTAAATCTTTTAATCTTTTAATCTTCAGACTTGTTTTTCAGCCCCCCTCTTCCTCTATCTCCTCAATCTCCACCATTTCTCTCTCTTTATCTCTCCAGTTTTTAGGTAGGTTTCTGTTGTATGTGATATGCTAACAACTTGAAGCGTGAAGTCTCCCTGAGGTTGAAATGCCCTGATTTTTACTTCCAAATAGGATCCCATTTCCACGGTTGGGTGGGATGAAAGTGTTCGGTAGCAGTCATGTGGAGGGATGTGCACAGGCTGCTGTCTAGGTGATAATGATAGATCATCAATCAGCTGTGTTCTCCAGCTGTTTCTCTCAGATCCACTTTACATTAAAGGACCCTGACATAATGTCAGGGTGGAGAGACAAAATACTTTATAGGTTTACTAACAAGTCTGAATAACCTAACCCGCAACTTGGACTGCTCTTTTATAAATTGGTCGAGTTGGCCTCACGTGAAAGCTGGAGCTTTATCCTGACTGCTCCCGGCTAGCAGCAGCAAACCAAGTAGACGATTTCAATGCTGCTGGGGCCACAGCCACCATGTGCACTGCATATTCCTACTACTCTGGCTATGAGCAAAGCAATCTTGACAAGCAGCTGAAATATACAACACATGCTCTCCACGCCTTTACATGCACATAGAGATCGGTATGCATAGTACATATGTTTCACAACGCCAACAAGAAGACCTGGCACAGTATTTAGTAATGAGGGAGGAGGAGAATGTAGGAATAGAAGCAGGAGGAAGAAACATCATATGGTTAGTAATAAAATTCATAAGAGCCAGAGCTTGACCAACACAACAACTTTAGGCCTAAAAACCTAATCTCACAGTAATCAGTAAAAAAAGCACACACACGCATCTAGAAATTTGTCTACATGATTCGTTTTGACTACACTCACCGAGATTTGAATGAATCTGATGGAATCTGATTAAAAAACTGGGGGTGTTTTCTCCTTCACAGTAAGGCTGAAACTGATGGTGATTTTAGAAATGTTGTTCACAGAAACCTCTCTTATGGACAGATAAATTCTGTAACCTTTGAGGAACCATCCAAGAGCAAGCATGAGACATATGGGGGTAGCATGTGGTAGAATAGTTGGAAAAGCAGCAGGGAAAAACCTACCCATCAGGTGCTAGGGGTGTAGCAGCATCATGATTGCCCTCACACTGAAATGAGGTTTTCCTAATATGATGCTATCCAGCAACATCTGACCAATTGTGAAGGACCTGGAGACCATAAGATTGTCTTAATCCTTCGTAAAGGCGGCCTTATCAAACAGCTGGTGGCAGTTAGTCACAATCTCTGTCTGTTGTTGCTTAAAAATAAATATAACTATAACCTACATCCCCAAAATGAAAATATCTTTGCTTATATGAAAAACATGCAGATATATACATGATATAGAATTAAAAACAAACATGGTGCACCGTCCAGACTTCTCTGATCATCAACTAGTGGATTTTAATTGTTGCATAAAGGTGAAAGCCATCAACTGGACTGCATCCTGCCAACGCAGCATTTTCATTTGCAACAGAGTCCTTTTTTTTGTGTGGAAAAAAGAAAAGTGGTATGAAACCTCTCAAGGCTGCAGATGAAACAGCACAAGCTAAACTGCTTTCAGAGATTTTAACTAAAGCTAGAGCATTCATTTAAACTGAACCTTGCTTGAATAAATAACATAAAAGAAATGTAGGTGGAAGTCTACAGCCTGATCTTCGTCTCCGCGTTGGCTTCATGAGAATGAAGCAAAATCTGCTGTTAATCAAGATGCATTGTATTTAATAACATGGGAACCAGGATTTCAAAGGCAACATCAAAGTGAGGTTTAGAAAAAGACTGTAGATTGCAGACTCTAGAGCAGTGAAAATCTAATGGCAATTGGACAAAACTAAATCTCTTACATTCAACTGATGCTTAAAGTGCAATTTTTTAAATATTAGAAGTCTGAGGGACGTGAGAAAGTGATATATTTTTCTCATGCTTTGCTTTTTTTGTCTGTCTACAGAAAATTTGTGCATATTGGAGCCAGGTCAGCTCATTTAAGGAAGTGTAGATTCCCACCTGGTGGCAGGGCATCGATGGTGTGGGTCTTTTCATCGGAGTGCTGAGATCTGCCTCGGCTCGACGAGTAACTGGAGCCCCACTCATCCTGAAAGCAAATGAAAAGACAGACGTTTCCACTTAGACTTTTCTCAAAACACATCAGCCAAAATGTTCCAGCTGCATCCAGATCCACCAACATCTAGCAGAAATCAGATCATTGTAAGAGCAAAGTAGAAAATGATGAAGAGCAGCAGGTTATATTCAAACTTCCTTTGGATTTTTCAAACAATGCAACTATGGTTTAATTTAAAATAAAAATGTGAAAAATATATATATTTTAGCTATTCTTTATGAGAATCTAAACAGACCCAAGAAGCTTGTGGTAAACAGAATTTGAAGGAAAAATACAGTGTCTCTCAAAATATTCATACTTCTTCAACATTTTTACATTCTGTTTCCAACTTCCGTGTATTTTATTGAGATTTTATGTGACAGACCAGCGAAAAGCAGTGCATAATTGACAGGTGGAGGGAAAATGATGAACAGCTTTCAAAATGATCTATGAATAATGTCAAAAGAATAGTGCACATAACTTAAACTCACATTAAACGGAGCGCTCCTGTGAAAATCAAAATTTCTTTCAGTTGCCACATATTCTCAATGAGATTTAGGTCAAGGCCTTTCTGACACTTGAATGTACTGTGGTCTAAACCATTTCATTGTAGCTCTGGATGTATGTTTAAAGGTCCTAGTTCTGCTGGAAGGGGAATCTCTGCCCTAGCCTCAAGTATTTTGCAGCTTCTAACAAGTCTTCTTCCAGGATTGCTCTGTATTTAGCTCCATCCATCTTCACATCAACTCTGAGCAGCTGACCTACAGCATGATGCTGCCACCTTCAAGTTTCATGCTGGGGATGGTGTTTTAGGATGCTGCTTTGTTTACTTTTAGTCTCATCTGACTTGGGCCTCTCCTTCCACGTTTGCTGTTGGCCCTACATAGCTAGTAGCAAGTTGCAGAGGGCATATCGTGTGACTTTCTGTTAACACTAGCTTTCTTCTTGCCAGTCTTCCATGAAGGCCAGATTTGTAGATTCCACCATTAATACTTGTCCTATCAACATAATCTCCCACCTGAGCTGTGGATCACTGCAGCTCTCCTAGAATTACTAGTGGCATCTGATTAATGCTGTCGGTGCTAGGCCTGTTAGTGTCGATACATGGCCATGTGTCTTGGTAGGTTTGCAGTTCTAGCACACCATTTCCATTTCTGGATTGAAGACTGCTTCATGTTCCTTTACCTGTGTAACATTTAAGATATACAGGGGTTGGACAATGAAACTGAAACACCTGTCATTTTAGTGTGGGAGGTTTCATGGCTAAATTGGACCAGCCTGGTAGCCAGTCTTCATTGATTGCACATTGCATCAGTAAGAGCAGAGTGTGAAGGTTCAATTAGCAGTGTAAGAGCACAGTTTTGCTCAAAATATTGAAATGCACACAACATTATGGGTGACATACTAGAGTTCAAAATAGGACAAATTGTTGGTGCACGTCTTGCTGCCGCATCTGTGACCAAGACAGCAAGTCTTTGTGATGTATCAAGAGCCACGGTATCCAGGATAATGTCAGCATACCACCAAGAAGGACAAACCACATGCAACAGGATTAACTGTGGACGCAAGAGGAAGCTGTCTGAAAGGGATGTTCGGGTGCTAACCCGGATTGTATCCAAAAAACATAAAACCACGGCTGCCCAAATCACGGCAGAATTAAATGTGCACCTCAACTCTCCTGTTTCCACCAGAACTGTCCGTCGGGAGCTCCACAGGATCAATATACACGGCCGGGCTGCTATAGCCAAACCTCTGGTCACTCATGCCAATGCCAAACGTCGGTTTCAGTGGTGCAAGGAGCGCAAATCTTGGGCTGTGGACAATATGAAACATGTATTGTTCTCTGATGAGTCCACCTTTACTGTTTTCCCCACATCCGGGAGAGTTAAGGTGTGGAGAAGCCCCAAAGAAGCGTACCACCCAGACTGTTGCATGCCCAGAGTGAAGCATGGGGGTGGATCAGTGATGGTTTGGGCTGCCATATCATGGCATTCCCTTGGCCCAATACTTGTGCTAGATGGGCAGAACAATTGCCAAGGACTACCGAACCATTCTTGAGGACCATGTGCATCCAATGGTTCAAACACTGTATCCTGAAGGCAGTGCCGTGTATCAGGATGACAATGCACCAATACACACAGCAAAACTGGTGAAAGATTGGTTTGATGAACATGAAAGTGAAGTTGAACATCTCCCATGGCCTGCACAGTCACCAGATCTAAATATTATTGAGCCACTTTGGGGTGTTTTGGAGGAGCGAGTCAGGAAACGTTTTCCTCCACCAGTATCACGTAGTGACCTGGCCACTATTCTGCAAGAAGAATGGCTTAAAATCTCTCTGACCACTGTGCAGGACTTGTATATGTCATTCCCAAGACAAATTGACGCTGTATTGGCCGCAAAAGGAGGCCCTACACCATACTAATAAATTATTGTGGTCTAAAACCAGGTGTTTCAGTTTCATTGTCCAACCCCTGTAGTATGATAACCTAACCTTGCTTTAAACTTGTCCCCAACCTTCTCCCTGACCTGTCTGCTGTGCTTCTTTGTCTTCATGATGCTGTTTGTTCTCTAATGTTCTCTAAACAATCTCAGAGGCCTTCACACAAAAGCTCTGCATTTATACCGAGATTACTAGGCAGAAGGCAGTTGTTTGCACTGGATTTAATTAGGGGTTATCACAGTAAAGGGGGCTGGATGCAAATGCATGCCTCACTTTTTTAGATTTTGTAAAAAAAAAAAAGATGATCTCAGTGCGTTTCCATCAATCACTGTAGTTCTTTTCTTATGTGTCAATCAGGGAGACTTTTCATTGGCTTGAAATATTTCTTGATACAGATAATCAGTATTTTACTAATTTTTATTTCAGCTCTGACCATTTCAGGAGAAAACTTCTCTTTTTGAGCCACTTAATACTCCCATATACTATGAATCATTCAAGCATAAAAAGGGCCCCCAGCTCTTTTGATAGAGTTTGGCGCCCCAGACTCTGGACTATAATTAAAAATAAATCATCCCATTCTGTCATGACTTCATTCATCTACCCCTCAGTCAGTAAATTCGTCATGTTTCTCCTCATATATGGTTTAAAAAAGTCGTGGAAACAGATTAAATCCACGTTTGCTTCACCAAAAATCCATACAACTTTTTGAGCTTCAGTTGTTCCTTACTGAGTTTTATTGCAAGACACCCATACATGTACCTTTACCGTCTACCATTACAGAGTCATCCATCTTTGCATCCACATTAAAACCCAGCGGATCAATAAGCAGAGAGACATAGCAATTAGTACCATTCATTCCCTGTTCAACCTGCTGCCCTTGCTTTAATAAAACTGCTGTTGAACTTTCTTTTTTTTTTTTTACTCTGTAGTTCATTTTCACCTTCACCCTCTTCCAAATGCCTTATTGATCCATTCTTTTTCTTTTTACTGCTAGAGGACGATTAAATGCTGCCACTGCAGTGTTCAGCAGGTGTTTACCTACAGCTCAGAGAAATTAATTTCTTCTCTTTATTCAGTTTAATCATTTTTAAGCCTTTCCTATGCCACTTGAAGAAATAAAATGCATTGTGATTCTGTGTCTGAGCATAATGTCCTGTTCTGTGGAAAGAGCCCGAGCCCCCTCAGTCCTGAAGAACCATATTTTCCAACTCTGGAAGCACAATTCAAAACCACCATACATGTAAAGGTTTACACAAACATAATGACTGAGTGTTTTGAAAGAATGAGTCAGTCAGATGGTAAAAGCTCAGCGTGGGATGGAAATTAAAGCTGTTATTCTTCAGGCTCAGCCGTTTTAAGGAAAAACAGGACAAACATAGCGAAGCGACGAAAAAGAACTTCACTAGAAACTTTCATGGCTGACAATAATAAACCAATGATAAAAAGTCTCCGCGTATTGTTGTTGGTGGTGAGAGTAGTGCAATAATAATCTAGTTCATAGATTACATAGATCCATTACACAGAGATTGATTTTTTTAAAGCATTTATTTCTAATTATTTGATGATTGTGGCTTAGAGCAAATGAAAACCGCAAAAAGACCAATCAAAAAAAAAAAAAGGCTTTTAGAAGATTAAACACAAACTGGATAAACAGTATGCACGGCCAAATCTTTCACTGTATGCTGTCCACCCCTATTTTTATTTTTCTGTGTTTTGTTTAAATATTCGAAATGTTTAATATAGAGAAAAGTTTGACAAAAAATTTCTGTGTTAAATAAATTTCTTTATTTGATTAATGTAACATTCTAAATTTCAGATTAACTCATGTTTAGCTGTATGCCGTATTTTTCAAAATGAACAGAAATAAACCCCTCAAATATAATATTAATATAATATATGCTTTTGACTTTGCGAACTGAATAAAACTGAGATTAATTACCTTTTTAGCGATATTCTAATTTATTGACTTCCACCTGAAAATGTATTTTGTGTCTGTGTCCAACTATTTTTAAGGCACCGGGGTAGAAATCTCTTAAGATGAAGTTTTCCTTTGTCCATCCAAAAGCTGATCTGTCTCTTTAAATCCCTGGAAGCTTCCCAGCCCACAGCACAGCCAAACTACACAGCAAACTGCAAATTAAACCTTTATTGTAGAAACACCGCCTCTCATTCAAACATCCTCCAAGACTCATAAAATATTTGCGCTACTGCAAAACCCCAAAGTGCAAAGCAGATATTTAGAAATGTGCAGATTTAAACAGCAAATTCAGCTCTGGCATGCAGCTTTCTAGAAAGATCTTTACCACCTTTAACTTGGAAAAGAGAAAAACCTGCATGTCTTTCTCCCATGCAGCAAGTTATCAGTTGAGTTGTGAGCCTTTTTTTCCCCATGTATAGAAGGAAAAGCCCAGCTGTGACTAATAACATTAACTCTGCTCTTGTTGGTTGTCAGTAAATGATGACTGTGTAAAAACAAGCCTGGAGCATTAACACCGGGACCCTGAGAGTGACGCAGCTAAATGGCATTCAACCACGTCAAATTAATTATTTACTCCTCCTGCTGCGACGTGCAGTCTGCCTCTAAAGCCGTTAGAGTCAGACCCGCAATCCAGAAGCAAAACCGCTGCACATTAAAAACCTCAATCAACTCTAAGAGCTTCCCGCCATCATCAGCGACTCGTTTGACTGAAGAACCGAAGCCTAATGGGATGAGGTGGCTGTGGCTCACGAGCTGCAGCAGTTAAGAGTCCTGTAATCACTGGATCAGTGGTACAGACTGTTAACGAAATGAAACTGACCAAAGAAGATCCAGTCAGAGAAAAGAGAGGAAATATAAAAAGCAGAACATCCTTTATGTGTGCTCAGTGCTCATGTCTGGGATTTCTGGAAATCGTAGCTCAACACAGAGCACAACAGGACAGAAAACATGGGAAAAATGCAGCGCTTTAACAACATCTGGATGCTGTAAATACTACTGATTCAATCAGTACGGGGCAAAAACAGGGAGGAGATGCAGAGAAGTTATTTTTTACATGAATCACATGAACAGAGCAGACCTCATCTGCCTCTGAAACAACAAGCCTGATTGACATGATGATCTGATATGAAGAAAACCAGCTGGTGAAATATCAGAAAGAAAAATCTAACAGCATTTTAAAAATCCTGAATCCTGCTGCAGTCACCTTTCGCTTAGAAGTTGGGAAGTTGGATCTCTCATCATTTTTGACCTCTGAAAATCAAAAAAGAATCATGACCACAAAACCTGTCTTCTTGCTTATTTATTGAAAAGTATTGAAAAGGTTTTCCTCAGCCATTACATACTGATCTTATAGCCTATAATACTCTATGATGCCTTTTCTAACGTGTCATCAAATAACCAACAAAGGTGGGAAACTACTTAGACATGCAGAAGAAGGTGAACTGGTCTAATAAGACCAAGGCAAAGCATTTCAGCCCACATATAAAACGTTACGTTTGGTCGCAACTGTGACTGGTCATGACCCTGAACACACTGAAATTTGTTGGTGGCAGTGTCATGCTGTGGGGAAGCTTTTCTTCAGCAGGGACAGAGAAGCTACTCAGAGTTAGTAGAAAGATGGAAGGAGCTTAATATAGGACAATCCTGAGAGAAGATCTGTTGGAAGCTAAAAAAACATCTCAGTGAACCTTCTCTGCAGATTTGGTGCTACCCCACTCACAATGAAGCTTAGTCTACTTCTAATATCTTTCCATTTTCTAATCTTTTTATTTAAGTATGTTTGTGCAGAGACACTAAACCTTGAGGTCAAATTTAAAGTAAAGCTCTATTTTTACTTGATTTTGTGGCCAAAACAAATACAAGTAGAAATATGATTTTAGAGGGCCACTGAATTAACAAAGAGGTTAAATAAGAAAATAAATGTTGGAACATTTTTGTTATAACTGAATAGGAAAGCTGGTGTAAAGAATGAAAACATTGCCTACTCAGGTTTGCTTGTACCATACACAGGCATGCAGACAGAAGAATAAAAATTAAAATCAGATCTGCTCCATAGTGAAAACAAATTAGATGCAACCAGTTCAAAAAAAAATCCCTCCCAGTATTTTTAAAGTCAGCCTCTAGAAACTAATATTAAAAATCCCAGTGCTAACATCTGTGGCCAAGAACTCTAATAATAGGTTGCCTCTTATTTAACGTGTTTTGCACATTTATGGCCTTGGATCATTGTTTTCCTATCTCCTTTCAGCTTGCCAGGATTTTCCTCCTTTTGAGAGCGGCAGGTTTGTTTTTCTGCCTGTTTTCTTATTGTCTCCCTGAGGTGTTTGTTTATCTCTGAGCTTTGGTGTTGGTTTGTCACAAAAAGAAGAAAAAAAATCATGTAGGCTGATGGAAAAAGGTCCATTCAAAACAGAGGATTGAAAGAAGGAAAATGACTAATTATTATGCACTCATATGTCAGAAATATTTCCCGTTTCAGGCTGACCGTAACCAAATTAAATGCCTAAACCTTTTTTTCCTTTACCAAGTGAAGGATCAGCACAGTACTCAGCTGAATTTCCACGGCAGTTTTCCAGACAACAGGATGGACGCAAGGATCCGGCATATGTGTGTGTTTTTTAAACAACTACATTTAGAAATGACAGGATCTGTGTGTTCAACATCCCAGCAGACTGTCTGCCAGTTTATCTGTCATCTTGTTTTATCTGAGCCTCCAGTAGTCAGAATAATCCACACTAATCTGATCACATCCGCTGATAGATTACCGCAGATACAAGTCAAGAGTTCACCAGCAAGAGACAGAGCCTGCACACAGCGCTCCGAGGCCAGAGAGTCGGACATGTTCTGCTGCCGAGGGTCACACCCAACTCAAAACAACTTCAGTTTAGAGTCAAAAAGCGGTGAGAAGAAAGCCGCTGTTGAAAGAAAGCTAATGGAGGTCCCATTTGCAGTTTGCCAAAAAAACAAACAAAAAAAAACATACAAACATGTGAAAGACTGAACTGTCTGGCCATGAGACGTGCCATCCTCAGAGCCAAATATGGTGGTGGTAGGATGATGCTGTGGGGTCCGAGTCAACACAGCACTCTGAGATGTGGCATACGGTTAAAACCAGATATTTACATTCGCTGCATAAAAAGACAGCTTCTACTCACTGTGTGACATTAAATCACACTAAACATTTCTTATTTTAGGTCGGGTAGGATTACCAAAAGTATTTAAATTTGTAAAATACCAAAATGAGAATTTATTTAAAGGAAATATATGACTGTGAGAAAAAAAAGGTAGGTTTCTTTATACAGTGCATACAAAGGCTTGGTTTTAACAGTATACGGCTGCTGAACATTCACACTCAACCCAAATAAATCGGATTAATTCAGATTAAATCATGTCTGCAATGACAAGTTGTGCCAATGATGGGATTTGCTCTATGGATTAAATCCATCACAACAGCACTAAAAGACAAACAGGGTGTGGCAGGAGATAAACTGTAAGGTCGCAACAACAATTAGGTGGAGAAAGGTGCCCAGTAATGCTATGAAGTAAATGTTGGACAGACATTTTTTTTTGCATTTCTATTATTTTTCAGGATTGCAGATTAATTATCAGTATCCAATTGAGTACAATGTTAATATAAATGTTGAACAATAGCGGAAAAAATAGGAATTGCATTTTTTAAAATTTGACAACCAAACTTTTATCCAGAGAATAATTTTAGTCCTTTAGTCAGTGCACTGTGAATCTCACCCAGACTTCTGAATGGGTTTTGCTTCACAATCCTGTAAATTATTTGGTCATCCCTGTTTCTTTGTTTTAACCACACTTTTTCCATTCACTTAACTTTCCAATAATTTGCTTGAATACAGCACCCTGAATGGTGAACTTCTTGAAGAATTACATTTTGTAACCTTGTGGAGAGTCACTTACTGCTGAAAATGGCCAGCTGTCAAGTTAGCAGTCTCCCCCATGATGGTGTAGGACATAACATGTCCATGAAGTCATTTTTCTGTTTTTCTGTCAGTTTTATATAATTTCTGAAAACTAAATGGTTTGGGTTTCATTAGCTGTAATAATTGTTTTATTGTTAAAACAATTTATGATGATCATAAATGCTTGGATTCTAGCACTCAGTGAGTAATAAATCTAACAAAGTTTCACTTTTTGAACTGATTAACTGGAACAAAAACTTTTTAATGATGTTCTAATTTTTTTTTATTCAAACAAGCACAAAAGGTTGGTAGGTCATATTCATTAAATGCAAAACTACTTTCTTCATCTGGAAAAAAAACTATTCAAAAGTGGTTTAATGAAAAAGAAATGCAACTGCAGTCTGAAGCAGTTTAAAGCACTTCCAAGGCTTGAAATCTCCATATACAGGATTTTTTAGCACCCATAACCAACATTAAAGGAGTACATGACGACCAGCAAATGTTTACACTTTAAAAACTCTCCATTAACACATTCACATTATCACCATTAGCTCCAAAATGTTGACTGAAGATGATAGTTTAAGAGCCTGATTTAATGTGTCATATGTGTTAATAATAACTAAGCCCACAGAGGGAAGTTATCATGTGCCATCTGTTGACGGCGAAGACCGAGTGCTGTTTCTGATCCTGTTCTGTATCTGTTCCACTGAGGTTCAAGTCCTGACGACATCCAGCATCTATCCTGCTGAAGTCCCCAAATGCAAACACTGTCTCCAGACCCGCTCTGAGCCTGCCGATATCCAGCCTGAGGCCAACTCTGCCCTCCCAGAGGAGTGAGAAGAGGGTAAAACTCACAGAGGCTCAAAGCACATTCACAGATCTATGTCTCCCAGTGAGAAGCAAACCACAGCTTTCCTGGGAAAAGGGTTCTTAAAATAGGATGTGTCTGGGGTTTCTCTCCTTGCCACTTGAACTGAACGGAGGATGTGTTTAGCGGGTCTGTCTGCTCAGATAAACATCAAAAACGTCTCAGAAATGTCTTTTTGCCACAAGTAAAAAACATCATGAGCCACCTTGCATCACAAAGCTTTTTAAAACAGATCATTTCAACAACCATCAACCGTCTGTCTCGTAACTCCTCATTTCAGCCAATTTAAGATGAATTTACAGAAATCAATAGTTCTCTTTGGCTATTACCCCATCATCATTAACTTCAGATAGTTTCTCAGACGACACTTCGTACTAAACAAAGCATGCTAACGTCAATGTTCACAGAACTTACTCTTCGAGTAGATGAAATTTCTCAGAGAAGTAAAGATTGCACAATAAAGTTACTGCTGGAAAAGAGTCTGCTGCAATGCAGGCATGAAAAAATCACGAGCACATGCAGGTATACAACCAGGACAAGGAAGATTTTGAAGACTTAACATTTATCTGTGGTTATCTGCCAAGATCGCCCAGAGACCTGAGCCCTGTCTTATTCTCCCTGCTCTTCAGCTCACAGGTTTTCTGAAGGACTTAGCTCTGGGCGCTACGATGGCTGTAAAAAATGCGTATTTCTAGGTTGCTTTGGATATATTTTTTAGATCATTAACCTGGCGGAGGTTCAAGTGATGACCCGTTTCAATTGTCTATGGTAATCCAAGGGCTGCACGGAGGGCCAATTGTTAGCACTGCTGCCTTGCCTAGGTTCAAATCCTAAATTACTAATTAAAGTTTGCAAGACTTCAAAACGTGAAGTAGAAATTACAAAAATACTACAATCAACTGAAACTATTAGAGTCCTGTTAATGGTGGCAATGACCATTCTGTAGAAAAATAAAATTTACTCAAATTGAAGTTTGGAGTTTTTTCTAAATGTGTCAGTGAGAAAGTATGCTGTAGCAATAAAAGCTAAATTTTATTAAAAAGTTTTTACAAATCTTCATCAGAGGTGCCAATAAGTCTGGAGGGCACAGCAGACGTGAATGAGTGGGAATATTTACCCAAAGCTGACTTTGCTGTTAGACGACAAACAAGCTGTGGATCCTAACCTTCAGCCTGTACCCTTATGGTATTTTATTATTATCTGAAACGGGAACGGAGAAAAAAAAAAACTGGGAGCGGGGCATGCATTTTCTGCTTAAAGACGTGACAGCTCTGTCTCCGTGAGCGAATCAGGCTGCAAGTGTTTCACAGTGTGACCCTGTTAATATCCCCAATTCAGGCTCCCCTCCGTGATGTGAGCCCCTCCAACTCATTCTGAAATTTGTTTGTACAAGAGAAGAAAGAATCTAGAACAAGTCACATTATTTCCTCCTCTTTAATCACAGCTCTGTCCTGAGACCTACAAACACACTGAGAACACACTATAACACAGAGCATCTTCTGGCAGCGGCTCAACTTGAGAGATGAAAGAGGGGAAAAGAAGCTTGCTGCTGGAAACAAGGCCTCGAAAACAGCCATAAGTGGGGTGTCATTACGCAGTGGGACAGCGAGGTTATGTGAAGGGGTGGAGGAGGCAGATGAAGGCTCCTGGCATTTGCCCTCATTTTGCACAATGTGCTTTTGAGCTTCAACCTGCCGCATCTAACTGTGTTTGTGCCCCTTTGGCAGCAAATTTAAAGGGGATAAAATGTCAACTTACAGATGACAGAGCTTTTCCTCCCTTCTTCCTCTATCTTCTAAGTTAATTTTATTTTAACACATCTCATCAATTCTGCTCAGCTTTCCTCCCTTCGGCTCTTCTCCCCTCTGCATGCCACCTTCGCCCTCTCATCATTTCACTCCCTGATTCAACTTTCATCAGGATGCTGCAGCATCCACTGCTACCTGATAAGCAGCAAAATTATATGAAAAACACATTAACATATCCTGAGAGGGAGAACATAAAGCTTTGAAAACATCTTCGCCAACCGCATCGTGTCAGATTTTACTTTATATAACTGCTCCTAGTTAAATATTGCTGCAGGTAAATACAGCAGAACAATGTAAACCTTTTCACCCGTCGTGAGCAAAATGAGGAGGAGAAGGAAACAACAGAGCTGAGAAAAAGTGAGAAGCACTCAAGCATTTCTAGGTATATCATCCAGGTGCAAGAACATGTTAAACCAATTGGACTGTGTGATAAGTGTGTTGTAAGTAGAGGTAATTCCTCTTTGTGTTCACCTACAATTCAAATGACCCTCGAGAGTTTAAAGCAAAACGCATGATGGAAAAAGAAAAGAAGATAACAGTGGGACAAGTTGAGAAACAGCCATAGCCTTGTTTCAGCTGCAGGGTGCTGTGGTTCTGAGCAGGTTTGGGTGACTCTTTCCCACCCTGAAACCATGCATGCAAAAACATCACAGAATGTTATGCAGTAGTATACGATGAAACTGCACGTCTGTTGCGCATGCGGTCTTATCTGACTATGTACATTTATAACTGTGAATGTGTTCATTTATTTAGTTTGGTGACGATAAAAACATGAACCCTTCTAAATATATGACAAATGAATTGAACCAGGTTATTGTAAATTTGCTACTTTCCTCCTGCAGGACCTGGCCAGGTAGTTTTAACACTAAAATATTTCAATAAAATAATAATTTTATTGCTAAAATAGTGACAGACAGCATTTGGACCAGCTTGTTTTATTTATTATTGACTTTGAATTTCCTCACTGTCAATGAAAATATGAATCTGCAAAAGTTGAGATGAGCGTGAGAAATAAATCCCAACCTTCACACTATAATGATTTGTCAGTGCATAGTTTTTCAGCAACGTGAAGAGTTTGTTATCACACTGCCACATTTTGAGGCTTAATACTTAGCACTGTTTGAATAAAGAGTAAAATAAAGAACACACTGTTAAATGTGTGAATGGCTGTCATGTGATTGTTGAAGGTTAAAGGCTGGGCAGCCTTATCTTTAGAAGAGGAATAAAGCATCTGATTGTCAAATGATGTTTTGCCTGGAAAGATAACAAACAAACACACATTGTTAATTTTAATCAGAGGAGTGTCTTTGCTATTGTTTCTATTAACAACTGTTTTTTTACTGAGGTAAACTACTCATAATTCCTCCTGTTTGACAGTTTTGTCAAGTAATAAATAAATAAATAGACAAAAAGCTTAGACGGAGATGAAATCCAATTAAATCTAACTTTATTCATGTGGAAACGTGGGAAAAGTTAAAAAACAGCCAATAAGACTAAACCTCCTTTAGAGGTAGGGAGTGAATGAAATTCACGGCAAAACAGCAATAAATCTGAGTATCGCAAATAAAACCTCATCTCCATTCTATCCTTGGAAAAATATTTCTTATACTTCATATATATAAAGAAATTATTTTCCTTAAAGATGTCAGAGGCCCTAAAAGCACACACCCTATCATTTTATTTTTTAGGTATTTGTATTTCGTTGGTTAAAACGACTTGACGACTGAACTGTGTCAAAAATAAGTTTGATTTTAGTCCAAATACCATGACTAAAACTACACGAAAATTAACCCTACAAGCAAAGATCAAACATGTACAAATGCAGTTAAGCCCAAAATTACTTGATACCCCGGGCAGATTTAGATTTAAAATTAATTTAATTCAGAAAAATTTTTGATTCTCATAGGAAATGAGAAAGGCATCTCTCAAAAGATAAAACTATGTGAAACAAATATCTGTTTATTCACATTTGATTCAAAAATGGTAGATTAAAAATCACTCATATCCTCAATCTCAATTATCAGTAAAAATGTCTTTATTGGCATTACAGCTATCAAATCCTGCCTATGATTGCTGAGCAGTATGTTTCCAGCATTTGTTTTGGCGATAAGATCCAATACTTTGAGGTTGGAGGCCTCCTTGCCATCACCCTAATATGTAGCATAGTCGGGATTCTGGATGTGCTTTTTCAGAACCATGATATTACTTCTAGTCAGAATAAAAATTGTTAAAATTAAGATTATTTCAGATGCAAATCTATCAGGGATATGAATAACTTTGGGATCAGCTGTATTTTCAAATCTGGTGCAGCTGGACGTTCTAATTGGTACTGTGCAGGTCCATGTGGGGTGAAAAAGGCCAAGGATCTCACTCTGGAGCTAAAGAACAGAAGTGCAGAACGCCCTCAAACACATTCCTGCAGGTTTGTTGCTGCAGAAAACAGCTGTTATGCCTTAAACATGTTAACATACCAGTAGGGTTTTTGAGAGATATAAACTCTCTCATGTTTTAAGTCTGGATAAAAAATATGAAATACTGAGAGGTGCAACAAGCTGCTGGTAAAGTCCCTACGAAATCCCTGAAGCCTGTTCGACTTCATTTGGCTCAAAATTAAGATTGGACTGAGCAAACTGTGACAAGTCTCACCAGGGTGTGTGTGTGTGTGTGTGTGGTGTCTCATAGTGGAGTCTCTCACTCACTCTCCCTCAAAGGAACTCTGTCCTGAAACCCCATCTGCATCCTACTCACACACCAACTCATGCATAGGAAGGTACACACACACACACACGCAGATCTGAAGACTAACTATAACAAAGCATCAAATCTAACACATAAACATCGGTTCCTGACCCCCTTTTTGTTAGGTAACACAGCCTAATGAAGTCTCAATCAAATGAGTGACTTTAATTTGTCAGTCTGCCATACAGGAGCGAATTACTGAGCCACATCCCAGTCACCGTTTCTGCACATTAACTGTTATTTCTGTTGCTTTCATTGTCAGGGACATGAGCTGTTTGTCATTGATTCTCCTCAGCTGCAGCTCAACCACACTGGACAGCTCCTGTTCCAGGCAAGGGTTTATTTCTTTCCTTACAAACCTGAACCAATATGTTGCTTCTATTAAAAATAGCAAAAATAAACCTTGATAATTTCCAGGCAAACATGAGTGGTTTTACACATGACCGGCCCTGATTGGTCACTGGCTAGTGGGGGACTAAAATCCTGAACTGTATGCATCAATCCATGCAACATACGTAGGTGCCAACGCTGACAACAACAGTCTTCAGAGAGGAAGTTGCTAGGAAGTTTCCAAGTTACCCGTTATCAGTTTCAATGAAGGGTTTAAAAACAAAGTCAGAGGAGGGACAAAGGTTGTTTTAATGCTTTTAGAAAGCAAACTGCATTTTCTTTAGAGGTACGTCTGTTTATTCAGGGTATGTTGAAGAAGGGGTGAGAGATCGTTGCAGGATAAATGATCACTACTATAAAAATTGCTTTGAACTGAGATGCACTTACAGTAAGATTAGGAACCAACTAAAAATGGGCTGCAGATGTAGACATTTCATTAATGCTGGCTGCATTCTGGCAATATCTAATGCAAACCATCTCTAAGCTTGCAAAGACCGACAAAGCCAAGCAATAATTTTAAAATTTAACACTCGTTTCACACCCACTTACAAATAAATGCAAATACAGGAGTGGGCTGTGGAAAAGGTGGGAGTTACAGCTCTGATAGCAGCCATGCATAAGCACAGGGGAGGAAAAACAAACTCTGTGAGCATTATTTGGTAAAACAGTCTGAAAGTCAAGTTCACCAAACACCGCTGTCTCCTCTTTTCTCTGTAAGTCAGCCACGGTAAACAGCCCTACTGACACCACAGTGTCATTCACACGTATTGTTGCACCACAACCCTTTCCAGGACACAGAGGCACAGAGAAAACTGTCTTTTCATGTTTCAGTGAGAAGAGTCACAGACAGCCCCCTCTGTGTTTCTGGCTAGCCGTGTGGCTGGACATGACAACGGAGCCAGAGACAATGCATGAAAGAAAGCTGCGGATCTTCTTCACATCTGCCGACTGATGTACTGAGGAGCTTGGTGAGAGTGAGGAACAAGAAGCTATGGGGGGAGGCACAAATATCAGCTGCAGCAAGTATTGGATTCTGTCCTGTCACCTTTATTGGGTTTAACTCAGGGAGACCCAAAGTTGCACTGGTGATAATGTAAATACTACTGTTTCCACTGATCAACATACTCTCAAACAATCCTTCCTTCAATTGGCCTTTATAGACCCCTAATAACTATAGGACTGTAGTGCATATAGTTTTTACTTATGGTGCCGACATTAGCTTTGAAATATCACATATTAAGATCAAACAAGAAATACAAGTAACTACCTGAGACATTTAGATTAGAATTATGCGCACGTGTAGTTTTGCACACTTTATAAGTCCAAAAGTTCTATTTTTATCAATTTATGAAATGTCCCATGAGCCTTTGCTGCCTGAGCGGACAGTGTCAAACTTTCTACAAGCTCGCAGGCATAAATTAAAGTTTGAGGGTTGATGGCTAATCAAACACCAACATGGAGTGACATCTTCAGTGGCGCACAGACTAAAGACATTTCAAAAAATCTTAAGAGGAACAATTTTTTTTTTTTGTGAAATCGTTGGTAAAGCCGTCTGTCTTATTTGCAATCAGTCGGTTCTAAAACAGTACAATGTCTGTCGTCACTACTAGACGAAGCAGAAGCATCCAGGCTTTTAGGTTACAAAGGTGATGTCCGAAAGAACAAGGCTACGGACCTGCTGGCCCTAACTCCGTTCTCAACAAAGCACTCTTTGCAGCAGTTCAGCAAGTACTGGGTGAGCTGGGAGAAAATGGTCGAGATAACACCAGACGGAGCACCTGCCATGGTTGGGAGGAAAGCAGGCCTCGCTACACCAGTTTCCCAGAAGGTTGTCTGTTGCGGAGGTAAGGGGAAACAATACCAATGCACCCTTCAAGAAAAAATATGTGCCAAATCAATTGGCTTGAGGGGCGTGGTGTGCGACGTTATTGTAATTATACCCTGCATACGCTTAAAAGCCCTCTCACACCAACAGTTCAGGGTCCTTCTAGAGGAGGTTGATGCAGAGTACCAAGATGTGCTTTAACACCAAGAGGTGAGGTGGCTGAGCTGTGGGAAAGTCCTCAAAAGATTTTAATCTGCACCATTGCAGAGTTTCTGACAGGCAAGAAGAGTGACACTCAAGTCACTTAAGATGACAAATAGTTTTGTGACATGGCTTTTGTGGTGGACATAACTGACCTGCTCAACATCCTGAATATTCAGCTTCTAGGAAAGGAACAGATCATCACTTCGCTTTTTGGTCACATAAAGGCCTTCAGGTCAAAGTTGCAGCTGCTCTGTTGACATCTGTCATCAGGTAAGTTAATACACTACACACAAACAAACACACACAGTGTTTTAATCATAAGAATGTCTATTATAATGTCTATGCGATAACTAGGTTCTGCACCACTTTTACTGTGTTGCGGATGGACAGCGCTGTCCGTGGTACTTAAACTTGATTGACAGGCAGGTGTGCGTGTTCTTCGTCTTTAATCTTGCACGTTCTTGCAGTGGTAACAATGTTTAGGAAAACTGACAGCATGCACCTCACGTGATAAATGTGCTTTTACTCTTTTTAATATGTGGATTATATTAGAAGTAAGTGCACAAGTTTAACTGGGGCAACTGTGGCAACTGTGGTAGAGGTTCGTCCTGTAACTGGTGGGTTGCCAGTACGAACCCCTGTCCCTCCGCAACACAGTAAAAATGATGCAGGACTCACTCATCGCATGAGACAGGCAGAGCATCTGGCTGTGTCAGTCGTCGTGTCCTTGGGCAAGGCACTTCAAGTACAGAAAAACAATATTTATGTTGCAAAGTTTTTTTATTGCTATTGTGGTGTTGCTCTAAGTCTTAACAGCATTTCACTTCTACTAGAAGCTGTTTTCCAACCCCTTGAACAGAAATGTAGACTCGGTGCCTGATCATATTCAGATGAAGCTAATTGAGCTTCAGTGTGATTCTGAGCTAAGGAATATTTTCATGTCACTACACCTCAAAGATTTCTACACATGTCTCATCAGAAAGGTTCCCAGTTATCTTTGTTGGGCAACAGTAACATCTGTGAACAGCCCTTTAGTGTAATGAACCTTAACAAGTCCAGGTTAGAAGCACTCTGACTGACCCACACCTACAGGACACACTCAGATGCAGCCTGATATTGAGACTGATAAAAGCCAAAGACCAGCTTCATGTTTCTCACTAGTGCTATATTACTTTTGCCACTAAATTGTTTCGTTGTTGGTCAGGCACTTTGTGACATTTTAACTGCATCTAATTATACAGATATACTAAAATAGTTTTAAATGCCTGTACATGACTTATTTGTTATATTTTGTGTTCTGTAATGTCCTTTAAACAAAAAGGAAGGTTAAATAGCTGTATAATAATAAAGGGACTTAACTTTAAGAAGTATTTGCATTTGATTATTACATATTTGCATTTGGCCCACAACCCTCCCATAGATATCCATTTTGGCCCTCTCAGAAAAAAGTTTAGGCAACCCCTGCTTTAACCTTTTGGGGGGGGGGGGGTCCCCTCATTTTGTGCTCTACCTCCCTTAGACACAAAAATGTTTTTTTAAAGATTGCCATATAAGTATTACATAACATATTTCGTCTTACATACGAACATAAAATATATTTATGAATAAGAGCTTTTAACTGAGCTTTGGACTGAGGCTCATTTTATTATCCTCAGTAAAACGAGACCTGTAGCAATAAAGGTGAAAGGCCACTCAGAGAAGAAGCAATTACTCCAAAAGCAAACGAAACAGATTGCAAAATTCTAGCAGCATCAGGGTGTGGGGCTATTTTTCTGCTGGAGGGACTGGTGCACCTCACAACACAGATGACATCATGAAAAAAGAGAATTATTAGGAAACATTGAAGCAACATCTCAAAACATCAGACAGGAAGTTGAAGCTTGGGAACAAATGGATCGTCCATGTGGAGGGCCCTAAGCATATACTCAAATTAATTAAAAAGGGGCTTAACGAACAACCACATCAGGGTTTTTTAATGCACCTTACGAACCCCTGAACACAGTCCCATTGATATTTTGTAACGAGAGACGAAAAGGTGTGTGAGAGCAAGACGGCCTACAAACCTGACTCAGTTACACCAGTTCTGTCAGGAGGAACGGGCCAAAATTCCAGCAAACTATTGTGAAAAGCCAGTTGAAGGAGACCCAAAACATTTGAGCCAAAACATACAGTTTAAAAGGAAATCATAACAAACACTAAGGAGACCTGTCATCTGTCATTGCTCTGGCATTTAGTAAATAGAAATTACTTTAGTAATCCTAACAGAACTAAATCAGGAACGCTTTAGTCTGTTTTAATGATTTACAGTGGAAAAAAACATTTAGTCTTTTATACAGTGCATATGAAATTAAAATAAAACAAACAAACAAATAGATGGATAGATAAATAACAAAAATGTTAATGAGACGCAGATTGTGCAACCTAGAATAAAATGAATATGAAAGATTTATATTTTTTTTAAAAAGTAATTCCCTCCAAAATACAGAAAATGGCAAAACATCCTGCCAATTGCATCAAAACACCCACAATTATGAAAAAATGTCCAGGAACCCAGTAGGCTAAAAAAAGGATCCATCATGTGCTGAGTGACGATAACACCATCATCTGGTGGTGCAATCAATCCACTCAAAACCTGAAACACCACTTTGAAAAGAAATGTCCAATCCAAAATGTGAGATTTTCTCTCCTTTTTCAAAATGCCAAACGTTTAAATGATGCCCATTGTTCAGCGCTGTGAAAGCTGCTTATTCCTCTCCCGTTACATGGTGGGAGTCTGAGAGAATCAACTCAAACAACCGGCTCTTGGCAGTGGCCGAGCTCATGTCAAATTCTCAGAAAAACCAGAGAACACCCAGCTGGAAACACCGAAAGAGGAATAATTTACAACAAGACAAAGGAAGGAGGGAGACGAGGAGGGACGGCGTGGGTGAAAGACGGAGCGGGGAGGGAGATGGAGAGAAAAGCTGAATCATCTGAGTGCATGTCTGGAGGGGGAAAGTAGGTCAGGGTGGTGGGGTGCACTGGGAGGGGTTGTTGAAATCCTGAATTCAGTTGTACAAACTCGTTCATCAATCACTTGCTTCCTCTCCTTTCTTTTCCTTCAGTCCCCTCTTCCTCCTCCTCCTCCCTACTATCAGTACTTAATTGCCCCTCCTCAACCACCACTGACAGTCTGTGATAACAGCCACCACCCGCATTTCTACTAGCTCCGACACAAACTGTGTGTCATCTTGTTACTCATTACACAAGAAAGGTTTGTCGTTTGCTCAAACTGCAGAGCCTGGAGTTTTTAAAGGAGAACTTAATGAGGTGTATCAGGCGCCAAAAAAGCAAAAGGATCAAAACAAGGACGAGATCATCAGGCCTTCAGATTAAGACAAAATATATATATATATATATATATATATCACACCAAAACCCTACCACATAAAACACGATTGTGTTGGTGTGTCTGGATGGAACAAGATGGAGCTTTAGGTCTATAACTGTTTCTTTACCCTACAAGGAAAGCAGCTTGCTGTAAATAAGCAGGGAAACGACTGCGTTTCCTAGATGGGAATTCCATATGGTTGTGAGGAAGCAAGGCTAATCTATGTGTTTGGGCTTAGATGAGTTTACACAGCATGGCTAAATGCACAAAAAATGAGAATATAACTATTTAAAAATAGGGTGCTGTGCAAAAGTCTTTATTCACTGGTGTAAACTTTGTTTTAATTGAATAATTAACCTAAAGGATAGCCGTAGTAGACATCATGGCTTCTTGTTTCTTGTTACACTCAGAAACCCAGAGAAAATGGAGGCTGAAACCTGCAATTTTATGTGGGTGTTGTTTTGCATACCTAAATTAGAAGAGGAAACATGTCCTTTGATCTGACAGTTTAAATCGAAATAGTCGTCAGTATTGTCTTATCCTGAGTAAAATAAAAGAGGGAAAGATCTGGTTTCTCAAAAAAGGGTTAAAAGTCAGCATCTATGGTGGCATGAGGGGGGGCGTTAGTGCACAGGTCATGGTTTAGCACTCAGCAGTGTAAACAGGCATCGGGGTAACGTGCTTCCAATCTCATGACTGATTTCTCAGAGACAGCACCTGTACATTTAAAAGCCAAAGAGTAAAAAAGGCCAAAAGCTGAAAACTGATTCATATGATTATATTTATTTCCTGGGTTTAATCATTGGCATAAATAAAAGTCACAGCATTTTGTTTTCTTCACTTTTTAGGAGCTTTTAAACCAAGGTTGTAAACCAGTAAAAGTCTTTGTAACTAAGTTTTGTTGAGGTCATTAATGGACAGACCAAAAGTCATGCATTGAAAGACCCTGCTGGTAACATTCTGTCATTATTAGTAATTAATCAAAAGCTTCATTACTTCTCCCTCTGACATACAGTAATGAATTGATCACAACACTTTCAGCTGTTTTCCAGGCTGAGCCGGTGATGGCTGGACATTAATGTTTGGTGATGTGTTTAAAGAACCCACAGAGGAGCTTAGAAGATGTTTCTTTTTTCCTGTTAAAAACACTAGATGTTGTGTTATCACGATCCATGTCCTGTTTGCTATGTGTCATCTAGACATCTGGCCCTGATGGGCCCTCCTCGAAGCACGAGTGCGTCACCGTGCGTTGAAACACAGTGAACGTGTCGGTCCTGAGCACCATCGCAGCCACAAGTCTGCAGTAAACCTCACTGACGTGTTCAACAGGCTGCACTTAGAGAAGCAGATGGAGGACTTTTAATGAAAACTGAGGAGCCACTTTACTTCCTGTACTGCAGCCTTTCAGGCACATAAAAGCCTACATTTTAATGGCATGCAGTCCCTTTGAAACAGCGTGCTTCTCTCACCTTAAAACTTCCTCCTGGGAGAAGGAAAAACATTTCCTAGTGATGACCGAGAGTTTAAAGAAACCAGAGAGTTGTGGGTTGAAGAATATAAACTATATTTATGTATTCATCAGTTTGTGGTGTGTTCAAACCATCCTTTTCACATGTTGCTTCACTAAAACAACCAAGATCTATGCACCTTAATGCATCTTGAAACACAAAGTGATCCATAATAGTGAACTGGAAGGGGAAAAAGTGTGGTATTCATTTGTATTTAGCCATCTTTACACACATGCATATTAAATCTTCTTCATCACCATCATTATGTTCTTCTTCATGACTTTAATTCGGTAGCTTAACTAAGCAACATGGATGAAAGCCTACCCCTGTATTAGGAATTAGATCCATTTCATGTGATTCAGCTAAAACATTTGAAAGCCTATTTATCCATCACATTTAATTGTTTCTGTGTGAGACTAAATAACAGCGAATTTCAGTAATCAGCCAACAAGGTATGAAGTCTGACCAGAACAAAAAAACTGTCTGTAGCCACAGTTTATCTGAGCCCTGCCTGTCCTTCTGTCAGCGTAATTTCATTTTGTTGTGTTCATGCATCTTAATTAGCCGGCAGACAGGAGGAGCATCCAGACATCACGAGTTACTGGGTACGAGTCCAGATATCATCGTGGTCCTGCATTTACACACTGGTAAGTCAATCAGTCACTGGCAGGGGAACTCTGACCTGTAAGAGCATCACCACAGTCTGCGGCTGCCATGTTGTTAACGGACGGCGGCGAGAAGGAAACGCAGAGAAGAGATGGTGGCTGACAGGTGAGACAGTGCGTGTCAGGAACAAACAAAGCTGACAGCCGGCAGCTTGTGTTGATGTACACAAACAATCCGCATATTCCACATATAGACAGGAAGAAACACCAACACAGCACTGGGCCCATCCATTGAAGCTTCATCTGTAAAAAGTGTGAGCAACAGATTTGGCTGCAACTCAAATGTGACGTTAGACTCCAGTGTATAAAAACAGGCAACAGGAAAGGAGTGAAATAAGGCATTTTAAACCAATCCAAGAAACGGTGTTACATGGATTTAGCTATTTTTAGCTCATCTTGATGGGCTCCACACAATCACTGCTGCTGCTCCACCCCCACCAAGCTGAAAGCAAAGATAAATCAAACCTACCTTTTATGGCTGAAGCACAGAAATACAGTGAGCCCTAGAGCTTTGGGTTAAAAGGGTCCAAAATCAGAACCAGGTCTGTTTTGGTGGGTATGGAAATTTTAAGGGAGAAGTCTAGGCTAATGGCTCCCATGGTAATCGGCTGCTTTAAAAGAATCAACTACAGACAAAAAATGTTACTCAAATAGCACAAGAGACTGACAGTACATGAAAAAATAGATGCAGAACCACAGAAAACAAGAGCAAAAGAAACAGAACAATAAATGGATTTCCTTATGGGTTTGAGTCCTAAAACGTCAACACAGACAAGAACAAATAGAGCAGTGAAAAATTATTAAAGTGTAACATAATCCGCTTGCTTTTAAAAACAAAAAAAAGCAAACAAAATAAATAAATTACTTCTAACAATCATTTAAGATGATTCATATCAGCAAATAGGACAGGTTGTACTGGTTCTCTCCCTTCAGACTGGATTTTTGAATGAACGTCAATTAAACAAAATATATTTACAATCCTCATACTTGGTTTTTACTTTTACTGCAAGACAAATGTTTGGGATTGACAAAAATGTCATTTGGTAAACTGTTTAATAATTTAGCATATGAATAATAAAATAATGAAATTCTAATTAATTTCCTTAGATCTCAGTCAAATGAGCAAATACAAAAACACTTTATGTTGAAACTTCAATAAATATTTGAACAAGAGTCACTAAATGTGTTTTTATTACTGATGTCTGCCTCTCTGCCTGCTCAACCTTGCGTAGCTCAGATAAAACATTTCAATGCAGAAGTTTTAAACCACCCTTACTGTTGTGATAACTTCTTCCATCAAGAATTAACTTCAAATTTTTAAAAGGTGCAATCTCAAAGTTTAGGTTTGAGTTCTTTTTACGTCTAATTACTTTTTTGCTTGCTTCGATACTGCATAATGCAGGTTTTTAATAGATCATTTAACTTTCTTCTTTCATAAGACCTGAAGCTAGTCAAAAAAAACATCCTGAGTTTCAGCCCCAAGTGGTCCTGGTATAACAACATCTATACTCCGATGTGGGAGGATGGCAGGGCGTAATACGACGGAGTAATAGTGGATCAGCCAATCACATGGTAGCAACTCAATTCATTTAGGCATCTAGACCTGCTGAAGTTCAAAGAAAGCATCAGAATGGGGCAGAAATTTTATTTAATAGACTTGAATGTGCCACGCTTGCTGGTCTATCAGAAACTACTGATCTACTGAGGTTTTCACAAGTAGCCGTTCACTTCAACTGCAGGGTGTGAATGCATGACACTTTGCAATGGCAAATGGAAACTAATATGTTCTGCAGTTCAGATGTGTAGCCAACAAATCTGCAGCAACTGATGCCATCATGTGATCTGAATCTGAATCAAAATCCCTGAGAAATATTTATGACACCTCGCTGAATCAATGCCATGAAGAATTAAGGTAGATCTGAAGGCAAAAGGGGGTCCAACCTGATAGTAGCAAGGTGTACCTAATAGGGTAGCCAGAGAGTGTGCAATATTCTTAAATCAGTTGGTTTTATTTGTATAAAACAAATATGTCTGTGTGATAAAAAGCCTGATTGATATTTTTAGATTTCCTGCATACAGAGAAAATATTTTAAATCGTATTTTATAGTGAAAAAAATCAGTAAAATCGTTTTGATATTTAAGTGAAATTAGAATCAGAAAATTGTAGCTTTACAAAAAATCTGAAACTGCTTCCACAGATGGTCTGCTGACCTGTGTAAAATTGTAAAATTAAAGGTTTGGGTTAAAAGCAGAGCCAAATGTAACTGCCATTACGTTAAAAAGGTCTATTTATACTGGACCACTAACCAAGGTCTCCATCAGCACGGGAAGTGCTATACAGGAAGACCTTCAAACCCCTGAGTAACTGTGGCATCTAAGGACTCTTTATACGCACCATTTATGTTTTTTTTCTCTTCAGAACTTTAGCAGCTTTAAAAGAAAACTCCATTTCAGGATTTTTACATTATTTTTTACATTAAACTTAAAAGGTATCAAAGGCTTCTCCATATATTGTGTGATGACTTTAAGAAGGCTTTAAAAACAATGGTCAAACATTTTTCCCCTGTAACTGTTATTCATTTTGGTTTCTTCCTCATTTTTAAAAGGAGCAATAAGAGGGAGGTAGAGCCCCGTCAGCAACTCTGCTTCCTGAAACCCGTTTCACAATACAGTAAAAGCAAACTTTACAGGCCTTTCCTTTAACTTGGACCCTAACTTTATAACTTTACTGTGAAACCTTTTTTAACCTTTTCTCTAGGTGTGTGTTCACTTCAATCGTATAGCAGCCTTTCTGATGATCGTACGGAGGCTTGGAGGTCACAGGAGCCAGCCTTCTTGGAACGAGTTGCCGTTCCAGTTTTACAAGATAAAACAACTGTTCACTCCATCTCTACATAAACCCATTCTGATTTGTGAGCAGACTGCATTCTTTTGGGCTGTTGCCAGTAGATGAACTGTTAACATTGGTTCCTCACGTTGCTTTAAAACAATGACACAACAGGAAATGGCACATTGTTCATTCATTCAGTGCTGGCACAGAAAGACTGCAGTTAGATAATGAAACCTAAGAAATGGAGAATGATGTGGCATTCACAGTGCATCACAGATGGCAGCTTCAAATGATGACATTTAACAGAGGATTTTTTTTTTTTAATCAACAGAAGAGAAGCTTTGCTGCGCTGTTAGAGCCACCAAGTGTGGGAAGAGAGTTGGATGCCATTTGGTCTACATGCAGATAGGCAATGGGTATATTATTGATTAGTTTTGCTTGATGATCTTCAGTCACTGTAGGACTGATTTCTGCTGACATATCACTCAACTCCTCATGCCACTACTTCTGCCCTCTGGGGCCTATTTAATCATTAACTTTAAATCATATACAGTACGCACAAATTTCTGGTCTGCAGATGTACCAAAACATTTCTATTTGAACTTTCCTTAACATGAAGATCAACTGCCCTGGAGCGGTTCACAGTTGAGTGTAAAGCAATCTGTTGTGGTTACGAAAGATCTCAACTAAAATCCAAAGCACTTAATTTATTACTCAATCTATGTCTCAACTCACATCTGAGGACATGAGCTATGGGTCATGACCGAATGAACAGGATTCCAGATACAAGTGGCTAAAAGGAGCTTCTATCGCAGAGGGTGAGGAGCTTCATCATTCTGGGAACAGTTGGAGTAAGGTAGCTGCTCCACTGCATCAAAGCAGTCAACTGAGAGGCTTCAGGCACCTGGGCACCTTTCTTTGGAGGTTTTCCAAAAACATCCCAGTCAGGGGAGACCCAGGGCAAACGTAGAATACACTGTAGGACTAATATGTCTAGCCTGGGAACAGCTTGGGGTCCCTCTGACCTGTTACCATAACAATCCATTCTGGGATAAGTGGGAAAATTTGGACTGATTGGGGATAGATCGATGTCTGCACAGCTTTACACACTGTTCTGAAGTAACAATTTATTTATGTTGTAAATTGTTTAGACACAAAAACAGTGAACAAAGAGGTGCATCCTATTTGAATTCGAGGCAGAAGAACAAAGTCAGTCTCAGCATCCTGTGAGCCGAATATGGCAGATCACACATTTATCTGCTGTGTCTGCCAGGGAGAAGAGAAGGTGGGTGGACAGGATGCCTGTTTTTTATGTACCCTAATTAATTCTGCCTGTGTTTGCCATTTAATTTATCTGCTGGAAAAAAAAAGCTGAACTGGGGCAGATGGAGACGCTTAAAAAAATGCTAAAATGCAATATGTACATATCTAACACATATGCTGATGCAGTCTGTCTTTTATCCCCTTGGATTTTTATCGATCGTTAAAAAAAAGACAGAAACAGAAGGTAATATCTGTCCTTTACCCTGAGCTTCTGTTAAAGGCAACTGGATTTAGATGTTATGGTAAAAAGCTTACAGTTGTGCGGCTTCATGCTCCCAATAAAGCCTTATCACAGCAGTCCTGAAAGGACACAGGCAAAACACCGTGACCACTCACGCTTCGTATCAGTTGCCAATTTGTAAATTTAGCCTGATAAGAGCAGCACAGATTGCGTTCAACCTGACTATGAAGCTCTGAAGATGTTAAACTACAATAGTATGGCTCTATGTGATAAAACTGTACAAAAGAGCGCTATTCTGTTTTCCCTTGATGTGATAATAAGAAGCAGCTCTTTGAAAACTTTCCCTTTCTGCATGAGCTCGAACAATAGATATCATTGCTCCTTTTAACTTTTCCATTAAAGTTTGTCATCTGCCAGAAAGAAAAGAACAAACAAGCCATAAGAGGAAAGTAATCAGTTTAAAACTCTGACTTGAATCCAACATGATGTTGTGTTTAAGCAAAAGGGCTTAAATGACTGAGGGCATTGCAGAAGAAAAGCAGACACAGTAAGGTTTTTTTGTCAGTGATCGAGATTTCTTGGTTATTTTTTAGACTCTATCTCCTTGTAACAGTGCCATTAGATGATCACTGGGTTTTAGATACTCAATACAAACTCCATACAGCTGCTACAAATAAAGCCAGCCAAAGCAGATAAGACCCAGTTTTCTCTTGTTCAGAATATATTGCATTCTCCTTATCAATTATTTTCTGCGATAAGATCAGTCTGCCACAGGACCCCCAAACGGATCACCGAACGCATCCGTCTGGCATAGGACCACCAAACAGATCAGTCTGTCATAGGACCACCAAACCAGTTAACCAGCAAATATTAGATAAACTCCCAGTTTTACTTTATAAAAGGAGATCGCCTAGTAGTTACACTATTCTGCATATAACTAAGTTGAAAAAGTTAATAAATATTAGAAAGCATAACAGTAAAATCATTCAGTATATAATTTTAGCAGCAGTAGAAATAATTGTTCTTTGTATTTAAATAAAAGCAATTAGATCATGTTGCATATGCCCCACTTCATGCAAAATTTACTGTGAATACCATAAAATTGTGATATTTATAATGAAAGATATTAGAATAGGAGACTCTAGAGGAATTTCTCCTTTTTTCTAATCAAAAGGAAAAATGCACCCACCTTTTTTAGCCAGGTGACCAGCAGTACACAGCAACAGGTAGGGGAGGGGCAGAGCTGTGTTACATTAAACTCAATACAACTAGAGAAAACTGATCACTTCAACATTTTTGTAGCTCGTCCTCGTCGTCTTCCGCTTATCCGGAACCGGGTGGAGGGGACAGCAGACTCAGCAGAGACACCCAGACGTCCCTCTCCCCAGACACCTCCTCCAGCTCCTCCGGGGGGAGCCCATGCGTTCCCAGGCCAGCCGAGAGACATAGTCCCTCCAGCGTGTCCTGGGCCGTCCCCTGGGCCTCCTCCCGGTGGGACGTGCCTGGAACACCTCCCGAGGAAGGCGTCCAGGAGGCATCTGGTATAGATGCCCGAGCCACCTCAACTGGTTCCTCTCGACGTGGAGGAGCAGCGGCTCTACTCCGAGCCCCTCCCGAATGGCCGAGCTCCTCACCCTATCTCTAAGGGAGTGCCCGGGCACCCTACGGAGGAAGCTCATTTCAGCCGCTTGTATCCGGGATCTCGTTCTTTCGGCTGTGACCCAAAGTTCATGGCCATAGGTGAGGGTAGGAACGTAGACCGACCGGTAAATCGAGACCTTCGCTTTTCGGCTCAGCTCTCTCTTCACCACAATGGACCGGCACAGCGCCCCCATTACTGCGGCAGCCGCACCTATCCGTCTGTCGATCTCCCGCTCCATTCTTCCCTCACTCGTGAACAAAACCCTGAGATACTTGAACTCCTCCACTTGAGGCAGGAACTCCACTCCAACCTTAAGAGGACAAGCCACCCTTTTCCGGTTCAGTAAAAAGCAAAAGGAAAAATGCACCCACCTTTTTTAGCCAGGTGACCAGCAGTACACAGCAACAGGTAGGGGAGGGGCAGAGCTGTGTTACATTAAACTCAATACAACTAGAGAAAACTGATCACTTCAACATTTTTGTAGCAAGGATTTTAAACAAAAACTGGCCCTGTACAATTTTATTTAAATAGATCATTCTTACAAAAAAGAATGAAAAAAAATGTCAGGATCTTACTTACTAGAAGAACTAAACCCTTCATTCTAACAGAGATGTTTAAACCTCAACATCCGCTGTAGTAACTTCTCCCTTCCAGAGCCAGATGCTGCAGTAATAGTTTCTCGTCTCCCAAACTTACCGACAGCTGTCCCCAGAGAAAGGAAGCTGTCAACCCTAAAAACACCCACACATAGACGCACACATCTGCGGAGCTTCTGCAGAAACGCCATCTTTTTCCTAAACCTTGCAGCTGTAACCAACTCTAATGTGAATCTTAAGTAACTTCCTGGAAAAAAAAATTACTGCTTCTACAGATAAAAAAACAACTTTAATTAACAATTATTTTAAATTTACAGCCGGATAACGGGGAGCATCTGTTAGAAAACATAAAAATGATTCAGAGATTCTCCGCTTAATTTGAGTTATTGATTCTTGGGTTTGGCTGAATGAAACTGCAAAGAGGGTGAGATTACATTATATTTTGGCAGTGTAAACATATCGACCTGCTGAAGCCTAACTGGTGTTAAAGAGATGCGACTCTGCTGTAGTTATACAACAGCAGGAACCCCAACATGTGCGATCAATATTATGATAAAAGCAGTGTGTAAACTGATTTCAGGATAGAAATCACAGGAATAAAGATGCACGTCACAGATGTGCGAGTTGTGCGTCACTCAGGTCAGTTTCTTCTGTATACCACCAAACAGAGCAGTAAAAGCTCATCCATGTCCGTAACGAGGCAGCCTCATCTGACTTCTTCAAAAACCGTCTGCTTTAAAACCATCCGAATGGACAGAGTCAAAGAATTCATGCTGCGTGTGATAAAAAAATGGTGGTATCCACAAATCTAATCTTTGAGGCATGCAGAGACAGGTGGAGGCTGAAGGCCTAGAGCTGAAGATTACTAACGAACTCTAAACCAGCCCAACTCCCCGTTGAGCCGATGCCTCAGAGCTCGACTCTCTCCTTCAGTTTTCTGAAGATGAACTCGCAGAACATCAGCTGCCACCTACAGATAACTAATGCCAACCTGAACAAAACCCACTCAGAGTCCACTGATGTTAGAGGCTCGGTTGCACCTTTGGGTGAGAGCAGGAACATGCCTCACTATGTCCAAACGCATGCTTCCTTTCTATTACAAGGCACCAAGTTTGGACAAAAAAAATCAATTATCTTCAGGCAAATTATACCTTGCATACCTCATCTTAAGATTGATCTAAAATGATAAACGACCTTTTTTTGAGTTTTATGAAAAATGCGTGCTTGTTCTTTTAAATGTAGGCCTGCGGACATCCTGCTTATGAGCGGGAAGCAGGTTTGTCCAACAAGGTAGAGTTTAATGTGGCATCCCAACAAGTCCAGGCAGCCCACAACCACAGCATTATATTTGTGTGTAGGACAGTGGATTTGCAGGTTTGTTCTGAGTCCAGTTGGGTTGCTCCCAAAGGTTCCTGTGAGTCTACATAAAAATGAAGTACCTGCTAGAAAAAAGAGAGGAGATTTCATCTAGAAATCTTCCTTTTTGGCTTATGTGTAGAACATAATACGTGGAGGAATATGGACACTAAACATCACTCTGACCGTATCATCCCCAAGAAAAACATGGCAGTGGCAGCATCATGCTGTGGGGCTTCTGTTCAGCATTGGAAGATCGGTGGAGCTAAAAGGGCAATCCTGGTAGAAAATCTGTTAGGGGATATTTAACACGTTTTCTTAAGACTATTTCAATTAAAATTCATGATCTACATGAATTGCAAAATTTACTTAGACAGGTTCACTTACAAACTTACCTACCAAGTACCTCATATAAAGCTTAAGTTGGTTTAATATCAATTTGACAACCTGTAATTGTGTTTTTTGACATCGGAATGTGGCTTCAGTGCTTTTACTTCTAGATTATATGACTTCAAAGCCTATTTAAACAGCATAGAATAAGCTTCCCTGTGTTAAGCCAACCCTTATTTAATATTGAGCAATTTCCCATACAGAAGGCGCAGTAACAGATAAAGTAACATAAACATGTCGATCTTATTTCCATAAACTAGGAATATCAAACCATTTTTTAAATGTCAGTCTGAGGTGCATGGGTCATAAAAATGCAGCACTGATTAAAAAAAAAATGTAATAATATGGAAAATCTGCAATCTAGCAAATGTAAGGAATGTTAAGCCCTAAAATTGAGATAACATTTAAGACGTATAAAGGTCCTGCTGTAACCCTGCACTCTGAGTCTGTCTGATGCATAAAAACCCAACAAAATCTAATAAAGCTTGTGGCTGTAAAGTGACAAAATGTAACAAAGGTCAGGGCATTGTGTACTTTTATGACTTTTATGTCACTGAACTATTACAAAAAATCCAGAAAAAAACTTTTGCAAAAGTAACTGAGCTTGACTGGATCATAAAGGATCAAGAACACTTTGAATGTATATTTGAGCAAACATTTTAGGGAACATTTTGGAGGGTTTTTTTTGTTTATTTTTTTGTTATTCCAGAACAAACACAATGAAGAATGTATGGTTTGAAATAGCCTCATTAATTTGGCCTGCACGCTTCAAAGAGGAGTCAGACGGGTTCTCCCAAATAGAGGTGGTTTTAGGCTTTTGAGTGTCACACTTTAATCCAAGGAGCCGGAGCGTCGGCGGTGTGTGACAGAGACGAAGAAGCCAGCTCAACTAATTCTCCAAACAGAGACGGGTCCGTTTGAGACGCCTTCAGAAGAGGCCGTTTGTTTCAGCTGTCGTGACCGAGTTCACCCTGAGTGATCGGGATCAGCAATGACACACAGGCATTCATCTTTGTCAGGTGGAGTGGAGGCAGGCAGGAAGGGACTGTGTTTCAGTGACCAATTAAAAGTGAATGGAGGTCAGGGTTGGATGCATACAGATATTTAATGCCAACTGGAGTAGATTTCTTGGAAGAATTTTAGAGAAACAAAATCCAGCGACTGCTTCCTGTAAACCTCTATAGATATACAGTCTATACTCTCCTGTTAAAATACCAGGTTATGGTAATGTGAAAAACATTAAACCATGTAAAATATTTTTTAAGAACCATTTTTCACGTATTATTTAACCTTTACAACTCCATAGACAAATAAAACACTAAACTAAACATGGTTGCTTAAGGATGCAACACCCTCTTATAACCAGGAAGTGGCTGCATTCAGAAACAACCGCCCCATATAAACTCATGTGAAATATAGGAGTCAGTACACACCTGCCATAATGAAGAGTTCATCTAATAATCCAGGATAAACTTAAGCTGTTCTAACAGGCTTTCCCTGACATTTTCTTAGGCGCATCTAACAGCAAAAGCCCTAAAAGCTTCCAAAGCATCAGAGGTATCAGGCAGGAGAAGGGTACAAAATAGTATGCAAGACTTTAGATATACAATGGAATACAGTAAAGACAGTCATTATCAAGTAGAGATAATATGGTGCAACAATGACATAACCAAGACCTGGACATCCCTTGAAACTGATAAAAAGATAAGAGGAAATATAGTTAAGGAGGCTACCAAGGGCCCTACCACTTTAATGGCTATGCACGAATCTCTGGTAAGGACTAGCGGTCCAATTCATGTAAAAACAATCCTCATATGCCTGGAGCTCTTTGGTTGGGCAGCACAATGGAAGGTTTTCTTACAAAGAAAAATTTCCAAAGCTTGCTAAATTTTATAAATACATATTTGGAGTCTCCCAAAAGCATGTGGGAAAAAGTGGTCTGATGAAACCGAGGTTGCACCTTTTGCCCATAATTTCAAAAGGTTTTTGCGGTACAGAAGCAACATCATACTCAGAGTAAAGCATGGCAGTGGCAGCATCATACTTTGTGGATGTTCTTCTTACCTGGAACTAGAACTGGGGCCACACATCCAAAGCCAGAAAGGCCCGTCCAGAGCCCGAAGATGTATGTGCTCAAAAATCTTTAGGGTTGTCTCTGAAGAGGGCAAAGCAGTCCTCGCAATCTAACAGTTATGGAGCGTTTCTGCAAAGAACCCTGGGCAAATAGTACCTGGGTGCTACAATAACATCAGACGTTGTTTCTCCAAAGTATTAGCTTAAGGGTGTGGACACTTATGTAAAAATTTCAGTTTGTTTTTAAATCGAGTTGTACAAGGTATATTTCACATTAAAGGTGGGGGAATTCTGAAATTATTTATCTTGTTCTCCGTTTCTCTCATCAGGGGTGTGTTGACTTTTTATGCCCGCTGTAAACGACTTGAGGGCTTTTTAACATGAAATTGGACCCAAAAAACAGGAATGACAGAGTCCACCAGCGCTAAAGATACTTTAGGCACTAAAAAGACAGATGCTAGCTCAATGTCAAAAACCCATCGGTAGACAAGCTACTAAAGAAGCAAACGTTTAGGTGATTATTATCAGAAAACTGTTTATTGGCAGGGCATAAACAAAACAAAATGTGTTCTAATAAATATTAAGTGTGAAACACACCAAAACAATCCCCAAAAACCAGCAGACCAGGCTGATAATCAGATTTGTTTTTGTCCAATCAGCTTCGTTACTTCAGGAAAATGTTATCAAAAGTTTTTGTCAGACTTAAGGAGGGTGTGACAGAAAACAACACTTTACCCGAGCTGCAGCACTGTTATTTAAACTGATGAACTGTCCCGCTGTGCAAAGACACCTGTCAGGTGCATCCCGTCCATCCATATTAATGCTCCTCGCGCCAGGAGAAAGTTGCTTATCTGAATGTGTTACTTTGACCCTTCTGAGAACCACACTAACACACACACACACACAAACAGCAAGCAGAGCTATCAGCCTAATGGAAACGTAAAAAGGCTGCTGTGGTTGACTGGAGAAGAGCAAACATAGAGAGACAGATAGGACAAGACGGGAGACAGGTGGAATACACACAGGACATTCAGACAGCCTTATCGAGTTTACTGAGCACACAACCAGGATGCAAACATAGGAAACAGGCATCATGTATACAGAGCCTGGGTGTAACCTAAATAGAAAATACTGTACTGTAAGGAAAACTGACCTACTGCCAGTTTATTAGGTAAACGTGGACTAAAACTAATCCAGTCAGGGAGGACATAAAAAGGAGGGCGATCTGCAGGCTGTTCATTTATATTACCTCAAGTGTTCGATTATTGATTAATCTGCCAGGGAGGAACTCGGTTAATCTATGAAATGTCAGAATGTTGTGGAACATGCTGCAACTTTCAAGGTAATCAGAATCAAAATCAACTTTATTCGTCAAGTTTGTGCACACAAACAAGGGACTTTGACTTTGGTTTTGCTTGCTCTCAATGAAGACATTTAAAAGACATGTTTTCTTTTGTGTAAATATTTAAATATACATTGTTTTCACAAAATGAAGAAAAGGTTAAATTAGTGAAAATATGCATAGTATTGATCTGTTCTGGGCACTCTGACTGTTAAGTGTTTATCAGAGAGACAGTCTGGGGGAAGAAACCGTTTCTGTGGCACTCTGTAGCGGCGACCTGAAGGTAAAAGACTAAACAGTTGGTGTTCAAGATCTGTGGGGTCTGTGGAGATGTTAGCTGCCCTTTTCCTGACCCTAACCCATCCAAGTCCAATCCTGATTTAATGATTTTTACCAATAAAATTAGTTTTTTTTTTTTATTAAAAGGGATATAATATGTACAAGAGAAAAATATGTGCAGCGGATTCTTTGATAGCCGTTGAAGTTTTAAGTCCAACAGAAAATTAAAGAATTAATAAATAATAAAACTATGAGGGTGGCTTGGTGAGTTAACTTCAGATATGGTGCTACTGTGTGGGAGTGTAGCAGCTTTGGCTGCAAATTCGCATTACACTATCCTCAACTTTGTTATACTGACACCCAGAAAGTGCTTTGCCTAATCGTTCTGGGTTTATTTAACGAATAAACAAAAATACTGTCTTTTTATCCACACTTTATTATTATTAAAGCAACAATATGAAATTAGTTTTGTGCCTTCTGGTATTTCTATATGATTTATAGCCTTTAATTGTGGTCCTTAGAAAATTAGAAATCGGTATTGACCGAGAGAGACCCGATCGGTGCATCCGAAATTTTAACAAATGTTTCAGAGTCAACAGAGTCTAAATCAGCCGCCAAATGTCCAGAACAGCGAGGGTACAGGTGCTTGTTTTCATTCATTGCATAAGAAAATAAAGAATGTTTAAAGTCACTTGGGATGAGCGTGTCATGTCAGTGATTTAAAGCAGCATTAATCTGCACAGTTCCTAATCTTTGCTTATTGCTCAGACGGCAGCACCAGCTTCTGCTGACGTGCTCCATAGGCTCAAACACCCCCGGCCCCGAGAGCCAGGCCTGGCACATTCGTACTGATCACCACCGCTCTGCATGCTTCCAGACGCATTGTGTTTATAAATCAGTCCAGAACCAGAAGATCACCGTGATTTAGGAAAGTGGCTGCTCGAAGGAGCTCTTCTCCCGCTGCCACTAGAAGGCGAACACCAGCACCAGAGAAGGGAATGGGGGGTCAGTACAAGCCGACCGGCCGGAGCAGCCACTCTGTGCAGCTCCTGTCCAAACGTATCTCCACCAAATCAATGCCTGCCCACTGATAAAAGCAGGCCCTTTATCACACGGCTCACCGCAGAATCAAAACCCCCGAAACAGAGGGAGAACAGCGACAAATCACGCCGTGGCTTTATCCAGGAAGAAATATGCACCCGAGCGCCGGTCGGGGCGAACCGTGCAGCCAGAAAAAAGGCAGCTGAGGAACGGAAACCCTACCTTTCGACTCAGCGCTGTCCCCGAGTAGAAGTAGTAGGCTATTCCCAGCACCCACAGCACCGCAAAACACAGCAACACCCTGGATTTCCTCCGCATGGCTGAGGGCTTCGCTAATCTCCGTCCGCCTGGCTTGACTGCGTGTTCCGCGACTCCCCGGTCCGCTATCCTCGGGCTGAAGAAGCTGCTGTGTCCGTGCGGGGCGCTTCGCTTCTCCGTGCGGCTTCGGCAGCCTTCGTTCAGTCGGCAAGGGGGAGCGGAGAGAGCAGGAAGCAGTGAGCCAACATCAGCGGGGTTAGAGGGCAAAGGCTAAACGAGTCTGATCCAATCAAACACCCGCTCAGGCAGCCCTGGAGGAGGGAAGAGGGCCCGGGGTCGGCAGGGAGTCGAGCCGTGCGGTTCCGTGCCGGAGGCGGGTGGAGGAGGTCCCGATTGGGGAAGGATTGTTGGAAATGTTCAGATGTGGCTGAAGGAACACTGAGAGTAAAAAAAAAAAAAAACAACCTTACATTGTTTCGCTTTCTATGTTCAGGCGATAGGGGGCACCAGAGACACTTTAAACTGGGTTAAAAGCAGCGCCTCAGGTGAACCTAATACTATTTATTACTATGCAAAAGAAAGGAGCAGTTATTTGGAAAGTAAAAGAGAAAAAAAACTTACATTAGTTGGTCTAGTTGTCTGATACAGATGCAACTCAATATTTAAAAATATTATCAAAAAGTTTGGTTATTCAAATCCAAAAGGGGAAAAATTATGTTCCTAAAGCTAATGAAAAAACAAAATTCACTTTCTGAGAAAAATTAAAGATTGTATACGATCTATTTGAAAACGGATGTTTAATAGATGTTATGTTGTTGGGCAGAATCATGGACAGAGACTGTTGCATTCCTCATGTCAAAAAACTCCTGAAACAGCTTTAGGTGCTTTATCTGGGCTAACGAGAAATTCTTTTCTTTTGTTCTTTTGAATGGATGGAAATCCAGTTTGTACAGAAAGATATAAAACAACACATGCAAATAAAGCAGAGGTGAGGTAATATAGATTTTTTTAAAATTATATTTCTCTTTGCCACATTGGCTACACTAAAATTGTCAATATTCATAGTTTTAAAAGTCTGAAATGTCTTTTTAAGCATGCTTTTTGGCCATGCCCGTAAAATTTAATAAATGAAAGTGTCACATCTAAATCAACATGATTTGACAATACCTCCCGCCGTAAAAAAAAACTAAAAAGGCATTACAAATTTGTAGTATTTTAACTTATATGTGAAAGACGGGATATTTCCTCACAATTTTCCAAAGTCATGCTCTTTAGTTAAAAGAAACTGAACTTTTTGTCCATTCTTATTCACAAAATAGCTCAAACTCAGTCAGATTGCATAGAGAGGCTCAATGAACAGCAAGTTCAAGTCCTGGTGCATATCTCTAGTTGGATTTAGGAATGGATTTTGACTGAAGCATTCTAACAAATTAAAATGCGTTCATCTAAACGATTTCATTGTAGCTCTGGCTGCATGTTTAACGTTGTTGTGCTTCTGGAAGGTGGACCTTCACCCCAGTGTCAAGTCTTTTGCCCTTTATTTAGCTCCATCCATCTTCCCATCAACTCTGATAAGCTCCCTTGTCCCTGCTGTACAAAAGTATTTCCACCAAAGTATTTTACCGTGGGGCTGGTGCGTTCAGGGTAGCATGGAGTGTTAGTTTTCATCCACGCATAGCTTTTTGCGAGTAGGTCAAAAAGTTCAATTCGACCAGAATGCCTTTATCCACGTTTGCTGCATCCCCTACATGGCATTTGGTAAAACAGCTAACGTTGCTTAAAATTTCACAACTTTCTCCCCTTTCCTTGGTCTGTAGGATGCTGTGTGTTCACTAATATTCTCTAACAGACCTCTGAGGCTTTCACAGAACAGCTGGATTCATACTGAAATAACATTACGCACTGATGGACTCTGCTAAACTGATCACTTCTGAAGGCAGTTAGTTGCACTGGGGTTTATTTGAGGAATCAAAGCAAAAGGGGGTAAATACAAAGGTATGCCAGACTGTTATGATTTTCATTAGTAAAAATAAAATGTATCTTTCATTTTTATTATCTCTAAAGTGTAAATATTTATACTCAATATCTGTACACTGAGAGTCAATTTCCTACTTTGTGCACACAATCTTTGCCAATAAAACGTATTCTCGAGAATTTAAAATCTAAGAATAATTTCCCTTCCATTCCTCAATTATTGACCAGGTCACATCAATACAACAGATAAAATAAAACGTGGCATAATGTGAATAAGTTCTAAGGTGTTCACACTTAAGCAAGGTGTTGTATTCTGAAAGCCAGTAGAGTTTATTTAGAGCTGTTTACTTTGTTGACGAGACCAGCGGCTGATATTTAAACAGGCTGCAACATCCTTTATGAGGTACAGACACCTTAAATAAGAAAAATGCTTACAGAAGAGTTTTTACTGTAGGATGACAAAATGTTTCAAAGTTCCAAATAAACTGGTTTCAGGATGAAAACTGTAATTATGAACAAAAATGCAATTAATTGTTGATGAGAAATCCCTGAGTAAGCGCCAATACTACTTAAGTCTAAAATAGCCTGAATTTACTGAAAAATGCTCAAAATATGACAACAAATATATTATATATTATAGAAAGTAAAACTGCAGAGTTTTAGTTGGTCAACCATTATCAGATACTGGCTAAATACAAAATTTTAAATGGTTGCAGTTATTGTTAATTTTAATTTAGAGTGAATTATTAGTTAAGTAATGGTCAACTGTCTTTACTTTTGAGGTGTGGCAACTTTATAAATGTGCCACGTACACATCATTCTTAGTGGCAGTGAAACGTATCTTTGGCTTCTTGGAGCTCGTGTTTTAACATCTGAGCGAGTTGGGATTGTTAAACCTGTTCCTCATAAAAAGCAGGAATTTCTCTTTACAGTGTGCACGTCTCAGGGCGTGAAAAAGCAAGGCAAACATCATGGAGGTACTTTGTAGTCAGCCACACGAGTCAGCTTTTACTATATGCAGTTCTTTAAGGTTATATGAGAAAATAAGCGCAGATCAGATTTCTATCCTTGCTGAACTAAATATACCACCTAACTGGTGTAGCTTATTAGTCTACATGGTTTCTTTTCCTGAATCAGCCTTTACATGATGAACTTTGAACCTTCTAGGTTTAGGATTTCTACCATAACCAAATATTTAACAGAAATTTTAAATTATTCCCTTAACCTACTGTATATTGTGTAAAAACATCTGATGTTTGATATCAAAAGAAAAAGCAAAATAACTTCAGTCTGTTTTGTGTTTGATCAGCTCTGGTTCAAATTGAAAAATCTAAACTGGATAATTCTACGCTAAACAGACTCCACAAAACACAGATTACAAAACCTTTATTCTTTTTTCAAAAACGGGACGTCTTCCATGTCTTTTCGGCATCAAGTCAACCTTAAATGTGACAAGCATGAAAGCAACAAGCAATATCTACATGGATCAAACTTAAGACTTAAACTCAGACTTAATTATTTTGGAATGATTAAAAATTCTTTCCAACAGTTTGGATTGAAAACTGAGAATTTTTCTTTTCTCAAAAAAGTCTCCTCTTACCCCATTTTTTTAAACCCAGTGTTGCGTTGCCTCCATCTTCTGCGGGGTTGCCATACCGCATTAATAAAAACCGACTAAAATCATGGGACCTTTTCCTGGTTCCCCTCAAAAGACAATAAAACAAATATTAATCAGAAACTGTAAATGCTGAAAGTACTCTGTGATATGCAAACTTTCCTTTGATTGTTTTATAACAGTCTTACTAACATGACCTGTGGGAGCTGAAAGGATCGCTTTACAGTATAAAAACTCAAACCGTCATTCACTAAGACTTTCTATTATTATCTCTGATGATCTACTCAAAATACAACAAAACAGCTGTCAAATTTAACTGAATAAGCATAAAGCCACTCAAACATGATGTGCAATGATAGGTTTAGCAGCATTTGAAAAGGTCTCTTCATAATAAAAATAGATAGTTTAAATGGTAAATAAAACTTTAAAAGGCCTGAAATCCCTAAAATGTTATAATTTAGTAGATGTCTCTAAAGAACAGTTCTCTCCTTTCATTAATTCATGTGTCAATCTGAAAGAATCAGCTATGTTCCTTCATAAGTAAAGATGGAGTAATCTACACTTCATTTAAGAGATTATATAGTGCTGTAAAAAAGTATTTGCTCCCTTACAGGGTTCTCCCTTTTTTTTAATTTAAATGTTTCAGATAATCAAATTTTAACATCACTGTGGAGATACTGAAAGCAGTTTTTAAATGATTTCACTTAAGGGAAAAAAGCTATCTAAAACCATAAATTAAGTCTGATTTAGCTTATTTTTAAGCTGAGTTACAATTCACCAGCCACTTAAATAGAACCTGTCTGATAACATAAAGTAGGCCATATGACGTAAGCTACACATCATGCCCTGATCTAAAGTAATTTCGTCATTGAGATATATCATCCCGGAAAACTGTCACAAAGTTTTTTCTATGGGACTCCAGTGACCCACAGTGAGAGCCACTATCCAGAAATGTTAAAAAAAAAAAAAACATGGGACAGTGGTGAACCTTGCCAGGAGCAGCCAACCCACCAAAATTACTCCAAGAGCGCATCGATGACTCATCCAGAAGGTCACAAATGAACCCAGGTCAACGTCGAAAGCTCTGCTGGCCTCAAAGTCAGTGGTCAAAACTTCATAGCAGTGTTTGCAGCCAATGAGGTCACAACCAGTTATTAGGTTTAAGAGAGAAGTTAATTTTTCCACATATGGCCCAGCAGGTTTGGATACATTTATCCCTTGATAAATAAAATGGTCACCTCAAAACTACATTTTGTATCTCCTCATATTATTCGTGTCTAATATTAAAATGTATTTGATGATCTGAAAGATGTAGGTGTGATGAAAAGAAAAAAAATAAATAAATTCACAGAGGAAATCTTTAAGGAGGCAAATATATTTCACAGTGCAGAAAACAAAAGACATAATTGAAATTTATTTCTACACTTATTTTTGCATTCAATGAAAATAACATACCATAAAAAAATTATACAGATTTCCCTAGAGGTGGTCCCACAGAAGAATCCTCAGTCGAAACAGTATGTGGGGTCTACGTTAGGGGTCCACAGATATGAAAATCTGGGCCGACATCAATATTCCTATTTTGGCCAACAACTTATCATTACTGATGTTATATATTTCCCAGCCTTTATGACACAGTGAAAAAACGAGCATACTGCTTATATTACTTCTCTGCTTCAGTTAAACCCCCACAGTGATGCGTTGCATTACTGTCACATCCCTAAACAAACATGGCCACTTCCCTACCCTTCGAGAAAACATACATACAAAGATGGAAGTAAACATTGTTTATTAATATCAACCCAGTTTTACTTACGGGACCAATAGGAATGTGTTAAAAATGACTAACTTAGGCTGATACCGATGTAAATGCAGATATAGCATGCATCCCTAGTCTACGTGCCTCCAAACGTAGCCTCTACATCCTCAGCCGGTCACATGCTGGGCGCTTACAGTGCAGGCTATATCCAAACAGAGCTACCTTTACGTCTTTTAGGCTGCAGCAGTAAAAAATCTCTATTTCAGCTCTATTCTATAGCAACTACATTACAGGCCTGCTAGCTTGATACACGTGATGCTGATTTCTGTTGACTGTTGTGCTTGAAGGAAAAATTTTAAAAAATCTTAATGTCAGGTTGTTAACAATACGAAGTCTTCAGTGACCTTTTCAACTTTTTGCACATCCTAAATTGTTTTCAATCGGGTTGTTTTGGGTAAATCAGACGGTGTACTTGTCCTCTCCTTGCCTCTGTGTTTTGTGGTAGTGGATGTAGTTGCTGTGCAGCTCGTTGAACACTTCTCTGACTCCCGTGTGCAGGCTGGCTCTCAGAAACTTGATATCCTGCTCCATGCACAGGTCCATTATGCAGTAGATGCCCTCAGTCAGATGTAGCTTGATGTCTGGTCGCAGAGTAACCTACAGAGGCACGAACACACACAGATTATGGAAAAATAAAAGACAGCAGAGGAGATAATGGGAGGCTTCCGCTTCATAAAGCAGACCTTTACTTCACTTGATGAAGTTCAATTTTAGTTAAAATAGGGTGAGACGCTGCTTGCATTTATAACATTCTTACTCCCTGCTTTCTTTTAGCAATCTTCCTATAGTATTCATGCCTCTTGAATTATTTGAGATTACCAGTACCAGCTTTAAATGTATTTTATATGACAAACACAAAGTGGCTCATTATTGTGATGTGTAAAAATTAAATTCATAGCTTCCAATTAATTTTTAAAAATAAATATCTGAAAGGTTTGGCATGCATATGCCCCCTTTGAAGAACCACCATTTTCTGCAACTGCACCTGAGAGTCTTTTGTTGTATGTTTCTCCAAATTTGCACATCTGGAGAGTGAAACTTTTGCTCATTGGTTGTAAAATAGCTCAAGGTTAGTCAGATTTAATGGAGTGTGCCTGTGAACAACAATTATCTGCTCTTGCTACAGATGCTCAATTGGATTTAGGACTAGACTTTGGCAGGGCCGTTCTAACGCTTGATTAGGCTTTGATCTACACCTTTTCATCAAAACTGGCTTTATGTTTAGGGGCGAAGTTTTGATAGATGGTGACCCTCCAATACGGTCCTAAAACCTTTGCTGGATCGAACATGTTCAATGGGGCATGTCTTGGTAGGTTTGCAGTTGTGCCATACTCCTTCCATTTTTAAATGATGGACAGGCCCGTGCTCTGAGAGATGTTCAGAGTTTGGAATTTTTTTTTACTGCAATTGATTGCACAGAATTTAACTTAGTGGAACATTTTTAACTTAGTGGTATTAGAGTAAAGGGGTTAGGGAAAAAAACCTTTGCAGAAGAAAGGTTTTTGCATCGGTCTACATGACTTCTAGCTATAATTTCAGATTGTTTGCTGCACAAGATGGTAATTTATGTGAGTAAAAAAAACATTATTTTTACTCACTATTTACTTGAACTCACTAGTTATGTGAAATATCTCAAAGAGCTCTGTTAAAGCACTTTGGAGGCACAGAATCAGCCCAGTGTCGTTCCACATCCTCAGTCTGAACTGTGGGTAATGCATCAGGTAACGGAAAGACTTACATACACTATGGGAAATTAGTTCAGTCAAAGTTTATTTATGTCCCTTTTTGTAACACTAGATGATTTATGTAGGATAATATAAACAATACTGCCAGAGCTTTGATGATCTGATTGTTAACTGTAACAACCCATATTATTGGCAGAAATAAAGGGCCCCAAAATCAAATTTAGCTTAGGGTCCTGTGGAGGCTTGGGCTGGCCTTGTATGATTTTATTTGTAAACATGCAGCACTGAACTGACCCTTTTGCTTTTTGAAGTCACATTATGTTTACATGTATAAAGAGAATTTTTATGATGCAATTCTCAGAACGTAGGCTAAACCTGGAGCTGTTTGCTTTGTAATTCTGATATTTAAAGCAGGTCCTGCACTGCACATATACCTGTGTGACAAAAGCAAAGCAGCATTTTCAGCCAGCAAGAAAACCAACACTCCAACGACTTTTCTCTCTTCCTGCAACAATAGGTAAACAAATACTGGTCGAACAACAATCTTCGTGATCGGTGAACCTTTACAAGCAAGCCAGCAGCACATTTAATAGCTTCTGCTCATTCATCCCAGTGACATTACACTCCTCAGGTACACAGGTGGCATACACCATGACGTAGTCTGCACCCACCACAATCCTCAGACATTTGTCATACATGTCGGCCACTCTGAACAGTCCGTGCTAAATGATTTAAACAGCAAGGTTCCCATTATGAAGAAAACTACCTGTTATGTGTCACCACAACCACCACCAGCAGATGAAAGGTGATGAGTAGTTTAAAGAATGTCCAAATACCTCGCTATGTTATTACACCTGGGTCAGCTTCTCACCCATGTGACTCTGCTACTGTTTTTTTATATGTACATTTTAAACCTCCTTTTAATAATAATAATTAAAAAAAACTAGAGGACTGGCTAATAAAAATAACAACATAAATCAGATTATATTCAGGACCTTTCAAAAAAAATTCATTTTATACGAGTAACAATTTGAAAAATCCATACTTTTTGCTTCATTGGTTGCACTGGGTTTTATTGATGGAGTTTAGATTAAAGGGGGCATTTTTGTGTAAAATAAATAAATAAAATAAAACCCATGTATCATTTTTGTTCCACCTTGTGTCTGCTCCTTCAAGCCCCTCTGACATGCTAAGCCTACATATGATTTTGTGCTCATAGGTTCAACACTGCCTACCTTTCTAATTCTCATGGCAATAAGGTATTTTGATGAATTATGAAGACAAATTAAAACCCAAAGGGTTTTTTCCATTATGGTACATTGCAGCCCATTATTTAATCAGATTAATTGTACTTTATATAGCACCTAATTACCACTAACCTTACGTAACGGATACTATTTATGTAGAAATAAATAGTCAGTTCAATCTAATCGTAATATTTTAGGGAGTTGTTAACTTGGCAGCAATTCCTCATATTAAGCATGTATGAAGTGAGAGTGGAAAGGGAAACTCCCTTTTTAACACGAATAAACCTCCAGCAGAACCAGGGTCAGTGTGAGCGGCCATCTGCAGTGATCGACTGGGGGTTTGAAAAGACAGAGCAGACACACAAAGTACTTTCTGTGTTAAAGAAATATTAAAGAGTTAATGGCAGCAGCAGGCTTGATCGAAAACGTGTTTGCTGGAGTAAATCCTGTTGAGTCATGGTGACCTCTGGTTAAACCAATATAACTCTAAATGACCTCCTGCTAGTGATTATTTACTGGAATCACATAAACACATTTCCTTACAGCAGAGTGTGACAAAACATATAGCAGCTGAAAAATGAGTATGAAGTGAAGAGACATGAGGCAGGTGGCTGTGAGAAAATGACCAAACAGACCAAAAGTGCAAGAGCAGGATGTAAAAGTTGAGATAATTTAAGTTTGATAATCCAGTTACTGTGGTCTCCATTAGAAATTTAGTAAGAACCCAATCTGACATCCGGGTTCAATATTGATGGGCCACTGCATGGCTGCTGCTGAGAATATTTCTAAAAAATACTCTATTGTCAGCAAGTTTACTATGACAATTGTAAAACAGTGAGCATTTACTCCATTGCTGTTTTAGTTAAAATGTATTTTTAGATGAAAACAAACTCCTACAATTTGTTCAAACTCTGGCTGCTACATTGGGGCTTGATTTTAAAATAGATCACTAAATTACTTCTAAACTACAAAGAGCACATACTTTTTCTAAAGCCCAATAAAAGCACATAAACTGATATTTTAAAAGACTCCAACATCTTCTGCAACATTTCCACTTTCTTTCTTCATAAAGAAACTCATTACAACACGTTGATGTGTGTTTCCGGGCTGGAAACCGCTGATTCAGGGGACACGTTAAACACAGTCTGGCAGCAGACGGGAGCCGCACTCAGAAGCCAGACATGACTCAATGGACTGAGGGAACATCCAGCCTTAATCTTTCCTCCCGTACACAAAGTTACAGAAGTACAGGACCTGCCCAGCGACTTTCGTCAACATCTACAATTTGGCTGCTGGGAATATTTCCTTTCTGCCTCTGAGCGTCACCTACACACTAACATCTGCAGAAAAAAATACTAAAGATAAGACAGTGTTGGCTTTGTGCTGCTGTATGAACAGATGTATACATGCTGGTTCTAACCTACTGTTATTAAATTATAAAACTGTGTAGTAAATGCTGCTTAAAGACACAGAAGACATCATTCAGTGTGTAGGTGGTTAAGTGTATACCTTCTGCAGCTCTGTGACGTACTGAGCCACCATAAAGGCTGGCAATGCAGTGAAGCTTTCAGGTGTTGCAGCAATGTGAGAGTACATCCTCTCAGTCAGTCTGGAGCACTGCAAATAAACGTCACTGTCCACACCTGCAGAAAACAGAGCTTGTATTCATTTATTAACTGCCTTGAGGCACGTGAAGCTCGTCTGTTTAGCTAATGCAAATGAGAAGTCAGGTTTGTCAGGAAACATCGTTTTCTAAAGTCAGTCCGTTGTTCCTTTAACTGACGTCAATGAATAAAATCACATCGAAAGGCTCAAACACACCAGGTTCAATCATTAAATCATCAAATATAAAAGTTTAGAAGACTCTTTCAAAGTATGTTTCAATAAGTACTCTGACTTGGTGTATAAAAAAGTATGTTCTGGGACCAATTAGAGATTTCTACTAAAATAAGGATCACAGGAGCTCAGTTGTAAGTGTGAGTGTGTGAGTAATTCACTGGCAGCTCTCCTGTTTCAGATTAAATGAAATGATTCCACCTTGAGGGATTGGGGATCTGATGTACCTCACCTTTTCTTCCCTGATTTACTGGTTGAATAAATCATTTTCACTCACAGTAGCTGAACATTGCTCTTTGATGCTGTACAAGAAGAACATTGCATCATTTGACAGTAATCGGTTCAATGTAACAAAGTAAAGCAATTAAATTACCAATAAATGGTTACAGTGGGTTAGTTTTAAATGCATGACAGGAACGTCTGCAGTTGTAGTAGAAAGTAGAAAACAATGCAGCAATAGAGCAGAACACAGGGTGGTTTACACAGAGCTCTATCTTTAACTGATAAATAATCTTATTGATGATAATGTGGAAAGCGTAGCGTCCATTTGGGTTCAGCTCGGCTGAGTAAATACTTTGTAGAACCACCTTATTACAGCTACAGCAATTACAGCTGCAGGTCTTCTTCCCAGACTGCCTTATATTTACCTCTGTCAACTCTGACCAGCTCCCATGACCCCCCAGCATGACCCTGCCACCACCATGCGTTACCATGCTGATTATGTGTTCGGTTCCATGTGCTGTGTTAGTGTCTGTTTCCAAGCACATGTGATGTTTTGCATGTCCGCTACATGTCTTCTGTGAAACTGCCAGTTCTCTTCTTACAACAAAGGCTTTCATCCTTTCATACAGGGAGTCTACGACGAGCAGTTGTCCTGTCAACAGATTCTCCCACCCGAGCACTGAATTTCTGCAACTCCTCCAGAGTTACCACTGGGCCTCTGAGCTATTTTTCTGAATAATAGTGTTCTTGCCTGGCTTGTTAGTTTACTTTCCATTTTCAGAGGATAGATTCAGCAGAGCTCTGTGAGAAGTTTGTTATATTGGCTTAAATTTTAGTGCTGCTTTAAACCTCTCCAGAGCTTTCTCCCTGACCTGTCTGCTGTGTTATTTATTTTTTGCTCTGATGTCTCCTGTGTTTGAAGGTTGCTGTATGAACAACATATGGCTCAGGCACCTGAGTCAGTGTCCCCTCTCTGCCGACCCTCCTGCATGATAGATGCCACCAGCCGATAGAAGACATTTAAGAAGGATGGAGCTGCCTTGGATATCACCTGGAGACACACAAGTATGTGGTACAATCATTTAGTGCATGGTACTTTGTTATTGGGAATGCTTTTTTCCTCTTTAACGGAATCCATTTATTGTTAGCTTGTAAACCGGGACTAAATTTAAATAAAAGAGGTAAATAAAAGGTTTTGGGCATTAAAAATTAAAGAACTGCAACAGTTTTTAAGGGTTTGGAGTCCTGAAGAGTCCATCTCACATCAGTTTCACTGCTCCATGGTGCAGACAGAGATGGTCAGCACACACACTACTGAGCTGTATGCAGACACGGGCCAGTTACTAGTCCCAAGGCATAACAAGCTTCTGGTTTTGAAACTGCTTTCACTCCCATTACCATTGCTCAAAAGTGATTTTATGAGAGATAAAGAATCTGAGTGCCTGGAGTTTTCTTAAACCCTGTAGAGCATAGAGTAATGTAGCGCTGCCCCACCCTGATTTACTTATGCACACTGCAAGGCTACCTTACTTTGTTGATTGCTTTCCTGTTTTAAATATAGGCGGTGATGGATGAATGGATGGACGAAAGTATGGGTGAATATATAGAGAGATGGCTAGAGAAAACCTTATTAAACCGATTTTTAAGTAAATAGTGACACCAAACTCGTATTTTTACTCAAAGTTATAATTTAAGAGTGTCAAACTGGTCCAAACTGAGCTGTGAGCTTATTCCTGTTTCTCGTCCTCTCCTCCAGGCTTGTCTCCAGTCCTGCTGTGGATAGATGGAGGTAAAGAGCAACAGGAAGAACATAAATGAGGCAGGGATGAAGTCACCAGCCCTAGTTGGAGCTCAGCAGTGGTTTCCATCTACTTAAACATGCTTTATGCCAACCCACCCTACCTCTTTTTACACCACCTCCCTCTCAAGTCTCCTCTCTCTATATTACATCCGTACTTTTACATTTTGGACCAGATCCTTCTGTGTCCCGATTAAATCAAATGCTTTAACCCATCATCTCCAGCTTCCTTTCTTATTTCCACATCATCCCTTCTCTTCCTCTATAAAATTACTCTGCTTTCTTTTATCTTCCTCCCTTTTTGTGATGTCTTTTCTCCCTACAAACATCTGACTGCACTTAACTGGTTCTTGGCCTATTTAATTCAAACCAGCTGCCTCATTTGAATTCTGCTTAGTCATTTTATAGAGTTAAAAAATTTCCCATTGGGACAAAGACAATAAAAGCTATTGTGTGGCCTGGAATACAAATGCTCTCATTTAAGAATAATCTAAATGTTTCAGTTTAAGGGAGAAATGCTCTTTTTAACTTAACTGAGCCTTTGGGGCAAAACACAAACTTCTAGAGAAGTTGAAAATGTGAACATCACAAGGTTTCCATGCTCATGAAGTACAATTGTACAGAGCTGCAATATCCTCTTGTTGAAAGCGACATTCCTGTGAGGAGTATCCCGAGGGCTCAGCAGCAGCACATACCTCATTTTCTTCATATTATAGATGCATAGCACCATTCACCTATACCAACTTCCAAAACATGACAGCTAACAATGGGTTTCTTATGCAAGACACAGCTATGTAGCAGCATTCATGAAATCAAGAAGATCAAATACAGATACATCTTTTTAAAAAGCAAAACTGACCTGAAAATTTAACTTTCAGTCGTATTTAAAAGGTGGTATTTGTTATTCTGACCAGGTGCTGTCTCTAGGGAAAGGCTAGGCTTGTTCAAATATAAAAATCCTCCCACTACTGGATGACATTTCCACAGATGGATGTGGTATACTATTCAAAATGTTACAGAGGGTGTGCAAAAAGGGTCTAAACTTTATTTTTTTTTTAGCACTAGACGCATAATTTTAGGAATCTAATCAATATTTATGATTTTAACCACAGCAAAAGGAGACTTTGTCTGTGTTTGAGTTTTTGCTAAGATGTGTTAACAGCCCCAAACTCTGTACATTCAGACTCGGGGCTAAAAGCTGTGCAGGGTTAATGATTTTGATGCATTTGAAGCCACAGGCCTACAGAGCACAGACAGACTGAGGCCAAGAGTGAATCAGTCAGGGTATCTGCTTCCAGCAGGAGTGTTACCCTCCATCTAGAAGGCACATGATCCAAAGCACAGCTCATGATCAGCTCATGATCCAAAGCATATCAAATCTTCTGTAAAACACGGTGGAGATGTGATGGTGTGATGGGCATGCATGGCTGCCAGTGGTGCTGGGACACTAGAGTTTATTGATGATGTGACAGAGGTGTTCAGAGACATACTGTCTGCTCAGATCCAGCTAAATTTGATCAAACGATTGGTTGGCATTTGAAAATAAAGATGAAAAATAAATTAAAGAGGAGAAAACTCAGCGTCTCGTGATGTCCATGAGCCCAACACTTTAGGCTGTCATTGCCAGCAAAGGGTTTTCAACAAGTATTAGCAATTTACATTTTATTTTCAGTTCGTCGAATCACTTTTAAGCCCGACATGAAGGGATTGTTTTTACAGTGTAAACAAGGATCTGGTCCTTGCAAATGTATGCAACAGCTGCCCTGTACAATTTCTGTCTTTCTGGTACTTTTGCTGAATATTTTCATTAGTGATCAATTACAGCATCAGGGTAGGTTAGTACAGATTCCTATTTTGTTCTGCTTTAATTAGTCTCCAATGCCTTTACAACTAAACGGAGGAATAATGAAGAGAGGGGGTACCGGTTCGTTTCATTGCTTCACTATTTATTTAAAATTTCCCTGCGCTGATTCGTACTGTGGCAGAACGGAGCGTTCGTTGCATGGTTTGGTAGCATTAGCTTATGTTGTCTGGGAGGTTTACAACTTCACTGTTGCAGATACCGGAGCTTTACTGCAACATCTTTTAGCATTTCGTTTTTTTCCTGTCTGTCTGCCTCATCGGGGAAGTTCCTCTGAACAACAGTTTGTGTTTGCCTGGTTGGCTAAAGAGGTTAGCATAGAGTGTCTCTGATGTTACAGTGCTGCTGCTGGAAGAAGTGTGACAATCTGGACAATTATGTCTTTCTACCTGCCGGTGACACTTGATGATGGCAAACAGTGCCTCATGGATGGCCAGGAATGAAGCGTTATAAACAGTTGGGCTCAGGTGGTCAAGAGGCAGCGACTGCAGCGCTCCGAGGACCAGAATCACATGTTGAGGGTTGGCAATGAGCCCCTCTCCTTGGCGCAGCAATGCCGTCAGTGACGTCACCGTAGGAACTGTGAAAGGGAGGGTCAGAGAGGGATCCTGGCTGGACGATCTCACCAAAAACTGCAACACAGAGGAAGACCAGAACTATGATAAGGATATGTGAATGCAGACAAAGATTCAGGAGCTAAGGATTCTTCTTCCCTTATTTCGTACAGCTTTGAAGTATTAAATAATCGAACAGCAACATTAAAAAGCAGCAGTTTCAAATAAAGACACTTGAATGCAATCTATGTGAGTTTAAGGACTTTTTGTGCCCGACAGTGTGTTTGTTTGAGAAAGAGAGGCTCAGTAAAAATGTCAATAAGTACACATTCACACCAAAACTGACATTTAGCTGCTGTGTCATCTAAAATAGTTTCCTCGATCCCAGACAGTAAAACTGCTGACCTAAGAATACTCTCAGTTATTTTCACTGTGTTATACTAAAAATGTCTGTGTGGTTTAACTCCCGTCTAAACCTAAAAAAAGTAATGGCAGACTGGAAAAGTCTAACTCAGCAAGAAAAAGAGCTTAATAAAGCCTCATTTCATGAGGGTACCTCCTCCTGACATTAGGACTGCATGTAATGACAGTTACAGCCATAGACTACATAGAAGAGTAGATGCAGCACTGGCTTTGTTAAACCAGTAGAATTTATATGCAGCTAATTAATGTTCAGAAACATGAAGAAAACATAATAAGTATAATATCAAAAATATTATTTTCATTTTTTTTTAAATTGACAAAAAAGCCATTATAAATCATATGTATTTCATTAAAACACTATACAGCAAACTATAATACAACTGATTTTACTGACTTCACCAGACTCTTGTTAGTTTTTCATTTTGTTTAAAATAAATATTTGTAATTCATATTTTGTGTCGTTTCCCATTTTTCATCATAACCTAATAAACAGGTTGGGACAATACCAATGCAGAATTGTTTAAAGTATTATTATGAAACATTTAATAAATCTTAATTATTTTTATTATTATTATATGATGTAATAATAATAGACTTTAAAATGAATGATAAAAACGTATTATTGTGATTTTTCTAAGGTGTTGGCCCAACTTCTTAGAAATAGCATCTCTAAGGACATTAGCTAATCTTAAATCTTAATCCCTCATTAACAGCATCCACACTGAAGAGTGTTTTGTCCACATGAGCTGGTTGTTCTTATATGTTTACAGGTTGGGCAGTGGAGCAGGTTGAGTCCTTTAAACACCTCAGCATGGAGCTGAACAGGTGTCTCCCCTTTTCCCAGCATGTGATCTACATTAACAAAAAACTCAACATCTGCTGAGAAAACCTAAATGCTTTTCATGTCAGTAAAAACGTTTTTAAACTGGTTTACTGCTCACTTATGGAACCCATCCTCATTTTCAACGTCTCGTCCTGGTGCAGTTTCATTACAATTAAACACAAATCAAAACTTTCGTGAAATATCAACTACTGGTTCAGTTCGAAGCTCCCAGTCAGAGCTATACAACGCCTCTTTGGTCAGGATTTTTGTAGTATTCTTTTTGAATAGTTTATCTTTTATTCCTATATTTACTGTCTAATGTGAAAGCAAAGAGTTTTGTGCTGTGGATGGCTCGCAATATTACAAGAGACCCCACAGTTTCATTTAAAAGCTTTGGTACAGAGATATCCTGTAAAGCTTTCTGTGCATCTCAAAGTACGGCACTGACATTTAACATATGATCTACAAGCTTATAAAGCTTCTCATCTTCTCCGTCTATGGTCACAACCCCCAGCTTTGGTTTCGGATGCTGTGGATCTCTCACATGGTTAGTATATTACTCCTTCAGGCTTCTTTTTCCAACAGAGCCGCCCATTATGTGTGTCAGTGTGTCATTTTTCTTACCCCCATGGCAGAAATGATCTGCGGAGCGATGAGCCACAGAGCTTTCGAGCAGCTCTCCGGTAGCTGACAGCTGGACAGCAGCTTAACAGTAATTACTGCTGACAGCACCTCCTGCAAGACAGTAAAATAAGAAAGCATAACTTGGGTGAAAGTTTTAGTACATGGGACGACTTTTCCTCAAAATATACATGTTTACACTCAAAGCCATTAACAAAAATAAACATTCAAACAGAAATCTCCAGGTTGAAACATTATGATTATAAATACACACATACCAATAACGATTTCAAAACAAATGTCAATCGTGTAGCTGTATAAACCAAGTACCTTGTCTTGTCACAGCGAATAATAGGCATTGTTTGGCCAAATTATTCACAGCTCTTGAGCTTTTTACATATTTTCTGTCTCTAGGTTTTTATGTGATACAACTACACAAGGCAGTACAAAATTATAAAGTAAATGAAATGGAGATATGGTTTTAAATTTTATAACAAATACAAATCTGAAATTTATGGCATGCATATGTATTTAGAGGTTCACATTCCACTTGGACCAAGTGGAAGGTAAACTTCTGCCACAGCCCCGAATCTTTTGCAGCCTCCAAGTGTTTTTTTCCAGGGTCAGTTCCCGTTCTCCTCCCATCAACTCTCACTCGTTTCCCCGTCCCTGCTGATGAAAAGCCTCCCCACAGCATGATGCTACCAGCACTGTGTTTCACAGTTGGGATGGTGTGTTCGGTAGCTGAGTAGTGTAATGTGTTTTACACACATATAGTGTTGGGTGCCGCAGTGGCGCAGGGGTAAAGCACACACCCCATGTACGGAGGCTTCAGTTCTCCACACAGCTGCCACAGGTTCAAATCCCGAAACTCACATTAATAAATTAGCTCAGGTGAAAAACACACCTACTCTTAAATCTTAAATTTAAGAAGCTGAATGTTATGCAATACTGAGAAAAACTTCAAATCAGAAAAAACTGAATCTGCAATATTTCTCACTCTTAATACCTTCGTCTCACCTTCCAGTTTCCTGCCCTCAGCTTGCGAACATCCAGGCCATCTCTGATCATCAACAGAAGCATATTGAACTGACTCGTCGTATTCTTCTCCACCAGGTGGTGCAACAGCTCCTGCACTGCTGGCTCCAGCTTCCCAACATCAGTAGATGACAGCCAAGGGGCTAAAAGCAAGTAAGAGGTCCATTTTCTTTCTGCCTTTTTATTACATTCTGGACATTTGAGTCGTATTAACCATTAACCTTGAACCCGTTTGAATAGCAGTTGGGTCTTGTAATCTGTAGGTTCCACAAAGATAAACATAATGCTAAAACAGGCTTCTAAAGTGTGTTATTGTGAAATCTGGTTAGTTTTATGGGGCTAACTTAAATCAGCTCAATTTCAGAATCTCTCTTATTTAAAAATGTATATATCTTTGACTAAATGCAACGATAATTAACTTTTTAACATTTATTTTAGTCGAAAATACTCATCAAAACAGCAGTTGTAAGGCTTTGTTTGGCACATTAAACCTTAATACGGGGACACAAAATATAACTATGAGCTGAAAGGCTTATATTCTTAAAATGTTAGTAAAAAATTAACCTTAAGTCATTAACTGTTATTCTGCAAAATATGCATAACCTTAAATTTAAACTTATGTATTCGAATAAGCTCTTTATCGTTTGCTCCATTTACCTGTCAGGAGTCGGTTCACATTCTGTATTATCTCAACGTAGAGCTCCTCCAGCTCCTCTCCTTTCTCCCTCTCCTCTCCCCTCCTCTCCGTCGCTTTATAAAAAGCTGACAGGAAATGTAGCGAGCAGACCAGGAAGTCCATGGGCCTCGGAGCCAAGCTCATTTCTCTAAGAATCTGCTGGCAGAAGGTCTGATAAAGGCTCATGTGAATCAAGGTTATCTGCTTGTTCTCCAGCTGCAAGGACATCGAGGCCAGTTCACTCTGCAGCATCACCGTCACAACCTCCACAACAAAGGCTTGACCTAGGGTGCTGGATGGCTCGGTTACTGCCTCGAAAAAGGCACTTTGGGGCTTTAGGGCAGACTCGACAGCAGGTCCCAGTACAGAAGTTGTCTTCCTGAGTATTTCTGTTAAAGTCTGATCTATTGCCTTGCTTCTTCCCAAGTTAGCCATCATTGCTTGGGAGAAGGAGGTCAGAGAGGCCAGGAGAAGATGGACAGACAACATGGATGCTCCAGAACTGGGCAGCTCATTTTGCCTACTTACCATTTCCTTACTGGTTAAATAGGAAGCAATCTCGTCCAGGTTGAGTCTAACACTGCTATTTCTGGTTATAATCAGCTCCACGAATGATCCTATGAAGCCCTGTGCTGCACTGACAAAATCCAGCCAATCAGAGTGGATTGTGGCTGTAGGTTTTCTGCAGCTGCTGTGCCGCAGGAGAGATGACAGCACAGTCTGCAGAACGGTACCGCCGTGGATATGCTTCAAAACACTCTGGAAGTTGTTTCCCTTAAGGAGGTAAGTCAGAGTCCGGAGAAGCTTCCCAAAGACCAAAGCAGCTCCTCCGGATTCAAGAGGCTCCACAACCGTCTGCTCTGGCTGCATGGAGGCAAACATGAAGACGAGGAGGAGGAAGATGGAGGAAAGATCTTCAGAGTTCATCCCGTCTGGATTTAGGTTTGTCAAAATCTGGATCAAGTTTAGGAGTTCCTTGGTTTTTGTGTCTGTCAGCAGGACGAACGTCTCTCCAGCTTTAGAAGAAGCAGAGATATCCTTAACTAGGGCTTCAATGATCAGCGGTGAGAAAACAGGCTGACAAACATTGATGTCTGAAGGAAGTGATCCAGTCTTTTTCATCAGAAACGAAGAACAAGCTTTGGGTGTACATCCTGATCTTAGCACGCTTACAATCCTCTGTGCGATGGCGCGAACTGTAGCAGAGAACAGTGAGGGCAGCTCTGGAAAAACTTTGCTCAGAGCAAGCTGTGAAGATATGGAGGAGAAACTCAGACTATCAGGTGGCTGATCTTTGGCTCTTTCCACGTCTCCGTGTATCAACGAGCCCACCAACACATGGGCAATGTGGCTGGCGTCTTCATCGCTCAGATGGAGAACAATCAGAGGTAAATTTGACACAACAATATACCAATGTGCAACAGGGTATGTGCTGCCATTTACACTGGCTATCTGACCGTCCCACACATGCTCTCCGACAGGTCCCCCCTCAAGCTCTGAATTGGCTACGATGAACTGTACTGCCCTGTTCAGCAGGGCTGTGGTGTTGCTTTCACCCAGTATAGCGTTATCCAGTAAAACCCTTTTCATCTGCTGCAGGGTGAGGAGTTTGAGCAGCAAACAGCTCATTGGGCTGCAGGATAGAGATGGATGGAGACGTGCTGGTAGGATTGCACCTGATATAAGAGTCTCCAAGTGGGTTAGGAGAGGAGAGGCTTCAGCTTCGTCCTCAGTGGCCATCAGGAATGAGTCCACAGACGTGTATCTGCTGCAGTGGATGTGGAAGAGAACGTCCACTTCCACCCAAGTATATCTAAGCAGGAGAGCAGCCTCCTGGGTCTTCTGTTCCCAGAGGGATGCTTTTAACTCCTTCTTTTTGCCTTTTTTTGGAGTCCTCTGAGCAGAAGTCACATTTGGTTTCAAAGACAGATATAGCAGGTCTTTGATAGTCTGCTGCATCTCTTCCATGAATCCTTTGCTTCGTCTGATGAGAAGAACCGGAGAAGAATTATCCAGAGTTTTCAGGTTAAATAAAACAACATGAAGCAGCTGACAGAGGCTGAACAACTTTAGAGATGCCGCTTCTTTCCTCGTGTGTCCGTGTCCTCCATCCACCTCCATCGCCTCTCCGTCTCCTTCCTCGTTCACCAAGTCAGGCTGTAAATGGGTCCTGATGTTCTGTAACACTAATGAGCAGATTTCCAGGACTTGAGAAGGGGATGAGTCCAGAAGGCAAGCCCTGATAGACACAGATATCCCCTCAGAGAGCAGAGGAGGGCGGCGCTCAACCAGAACTGGCCGACAGATCACAGACAGGAGAGAGGAGAAGAGATGAGCTAGCTGACGGAGCTTAGTGTAGGTCTGGAGGAGACTGCACACCATGAGCTGGTAGGAGGCAAAGAGTAAAAAGTCTCAATAAAAACTAATATGGTATAGGATGAATGAACAATTCAGCAAACAGGAAACAACACAATACTAAAATTGACTTTTGAAGTGCTTTAATGCTCGATGCCTCTGGACTAACTCAGATCTCTGGTATTTCAACATCTATACCTCTTGGACTTGTCAAAGAAATAAATATCCAAGTCAAGTGCAGATTATTTAAAGCACAGCTTATTAATTTTAGTACCATCATTTTGTTTAAAAAATGATTTGTTTGGCACTATAGACCCAGTTTAAGAACCAGAGGTCCATTTAGGCCAGACTGTAAAGGTATCTAGAGACCAAACATGTAATAAAAGGGCCTGCTTTTGTTTTTTGGTGTGTGTAGTCAGTCAGCAAGTCACAAACCAAAATACCGATGGGTAAAATATTGAGATGAAAGTGTTATTTGGCTGATTAAACATAATCCGTGTCATATTTGTCTAAATCAGTGTGAAAATCACTGCAATAACTGTGCATTATTAGACATTTGTCCTTTAGAGAGTGGAAGAAAGAAAAAAGTCTGGAAAAATCGAACCTGTCTGGCCCGTTGCACTTGTGCTTCCATGTTTTCAGCGTCTACCCAAGCTGAGGATAGCAGCTGCTCCAAGTCTGGCTCAAGAATCAGATGGTTGAGGTTCAGAAGCACCTTTAAACACCGGTACCAGGACGGTATGCTGAAATTCAAGAGGGGAGCTTTTTTCAATGCCTCAAAAGCACTGTGGTAAGGCAAACTTGTAATAAACATGGAAAACTACAGGTGCATCTCAGTAAATTAGAATACCACTAATAATTGAATTTTATTTCAGCGAATTCATGGAAAGTGAAACTTATACAAAAAAGCTCCACTTGCCAAATTAATTATATTTTTCGAACACGTATTCAAATGTGCACCTTCATCTTTTGTGTCTGCATCACCTGCTGAGTGTTTCTTCAATAGTTGAAGTATGTATGAGAAAGAAGCCTAAACACCATTTTTGTACAGTGGTTTAAACATAATGGTGCAAATAACACAGTTGTTGTATTTCCTTTCATCCCACCCTCTTATCCGACTTCAGTTTCTTTCCCTCTCTGGACATCTTCCTGCTCCTGGTCTCCAGCAGAGTTCAGACAAACGTTGGGAAAATGGCTCTTTGTTCTCTTTAACAAACTGAAGGTGAAGAGGGACGTTTATGCTGTTATGTTTTAGTTTCTGGGGATGTTGTCTAAGGGGAGCTTAAAAACACTAAGAATGGATCAGTGTATCCTGTACAGCGTTGAAATGTTAATTAACTGCAGTGTTTCTGATCAAAAAGGTCTAATTCCTGGGGCATTGTGTGGTGTAGCAGTACCGGGGGCACCAAATATAAGGAGGCTGTGGGTCCCTGATGAAGCCCTCCCGGGTTTGTCTTTCTCCTTCCTCTCTGCCCACTTCCTGCCCGTCAGTAAAGGTCACTAGTGCCAAAAACGTTTGATACGTTTATTACACAGATTAATGTCACACAGTGTTTATTTTGGTTAATTTTCATCATTATGGCTTGCAGCTAACGAAAACCCAAAATTCAATTTCACTGAAAATTAGAATACATCATCAGAACAATTTTTTTTAAGTGGATTATTAATAGAGAAATGTCGGCCTGGTGAAAAGTGCATTCATATTAAATAAATTAGAACGTGTTCCAATGAGACTCGTACCTTTTAAAAATAACCTTCAAGCAGGTATTAAACAAACTTTTTCATTAAGCCCACATTTCTATATTAAAATGTTTTTATTGGTCTGATCTAATATTCTAGTCCTACAAGTGTCTTCATTGGCAGTAAGCGGAAATATCATAATTATTTTCAGCATCATACTCATCACAACCGAAATAAAGGCTTGGAAACATCATATTGTGTGAAAATAATATACATTTTGTGTTTCACTTGGTGAGTTGAGTTGCTGAAATATACTTTTCTGTACATTTTCTAATTCGTTGAATGGGGCTGTATATCCGGAACCTGTACAGTATATACTCTCAACATTTGGTTGGGCTCTTCGCATGACTTACTGCAACAGTCCAGCGTTGCTTTAATAGCAGCCTTCAGCTTGCCTGCATTATTGGGTCTGGTATGTCAGATGTGCAACCTGACAATACTCCATGGCTTCTATATGAGGTTTATGCCACTAAGGTTAACACAGGGATAAAGCTCTCTACTACAGGAGTGAAATCTAACAGCTACTGTTCATATCCTGGATACCTCTGTGTGTGATTACTATTGACACACTGACTCTAACCCCAAACTCTTGAAGGGGCTTGGCATCCCAATCTTCTCAAATTTGCATTTATCCATGTCGCTTATGCAAATTTTTCCACCACAGTTTTTCCTTCCAATGAACTTTGCACTAATATGCTGGGATACATCACACTGTGGACAGCCAGCTTGTTTGGCATTGACCTTTTGTGGCTTATCCTCCTCGTGGAGAGTGTCGATAACTGTCTGCTGGACATCTGTCAAGTCAGGAGTGTTAACTTTGTAGGCCATAACATTTCTGGGTTCTTCTCTTTTTTAATTGTCATGGGTAATAACTGAATTTTGGGTTTTCATTAGATGTAGGCCATAATCATTCAAATTAACAGCAATAGACAACTGAAATATATCCCTCTGTGTGTACTGAATCTATATAATATTCTTGAATTGAATATAACACTTCTTGAATTGAATTACAGAAATAAATTAACTTTGATTTTATATATTGAGATACATCTGTGTTACAAGCAATATGGCAAAGAAAAACTATTATAAATCAACCATTAAAATTACACGTTACCTTGGCTGTGCTTCATTAAGGAGTGTTTGGGCCACGGTTCTGTAAAAAATGAGCTGGACTTCCCCATGTCTTATCCTGTCTGCAGCTATGTTATAGATATCTGCTGACAGAGCCTGGCTTAACAGAGCCTCCAGAGCCTGCAGGGCCTGGTTCCAGCTCTGTGGGGAACAGGAGGAGGCTGGAGGTTTCTGCTCATGGGAAACTGAGCGTCCATCAACCTTAAGATCTAACATCGGGACCAGCCTGGCTAGAAAGTAGAAACACAACATCCTCTGCTCCTCCTCGTTCTCTCCTTTTCCGTTCCCGTAGCTTTCCAGAAAAAATCTGAAAATTAGAGGCGAGGTGTCGGACTTCACGAGGTAGCACAGAGACAGGTCGCAGTAATCCTGCGCATTCAGTTTGGAGAGCAACGCAGTGACAGGCTTCAGGGGCCCCTTCGTCCCAGCAGAACCACGTTTCCCAGAGTCCTCTTTGGGTGGGAAGAGCTCTGCCTTGTATGATGCCAGCTGCTCGGAGGGGAACAGAGCTAACTGGAGGATGGAGTCGATCTTGATGCGGACATCTCTGCGCAGCGGCTGACGAATATGGTGTGTGTAAGGAACAAAATCCTGAGAGGTCAGCAGGTACCTGAGCAACACCAACGGCTGGATAAGTTGGTTGGTGACCAGAGTGAAGACTCTGTTTGGGTTAGCTTGTTGTCGCTGCACTGATAAATAACAAGACAGCACCTGAAGCAAGACTTCAAAAAGAATAGCCGACGGAATTGCTTTCTTGGATTCATCAATGATCTCCAGACTGGTAGCAGGTTCAGTCTGAAGATGTTCCCTTTTAGTGTCTTTTTGCCGTTCTTTGGGTGACTGCTTCTGTATCTCATGGCAGGCCAACAAGCAGAACTTGGCCAGCAGACTGACCATTAGTTCATACTTTGTAGTAAATACAGATGAAAGAGCAGGAGAAGACAGAATCCCCTGACACACACTGAGTATGGTGGACAAACACACCGGCGGCCGACCATGTGTGCATACCTGCAGGTGGTCGAGCAGCAACTGAAGGAAAACAGAAAGAGATTTTGCATTAATGTATCAAAATCCTTATGTAAATTGCTATATGCTGAGAATAAATACTATCAGCCCTGGTGTTTGCATTAAACCACTTGCACACCTGTGCCATGTTGAGCCTCAGAGTTACAGTCTTTCCCTCTTTGACAGAATGTAGCTTCCGACTGTGAACTACTTCATCCAGATAACACCATAAGCCTTCCAAGACATCCTGTGAGAACACCACCTTCTTATTGTGCCAGACTGTAAGGGCATGGGTGCACCAGTCCAGCAAAACCTGCATACAAAGCAAATCCCGAGAGAAAAAGATGAGAACACGAATGAAAGTTTTCACAATAAAAAAGTTAGCTGAGACCCCCGGCCAGGAGTCAAACCCAGGACTTGCTGCAAGGCAACAGTGCTACCAACTGCGCCACCGTGCAGCCCATGTGGCAAAGATAAATATGCATCTCAATAAAACTGAGTATAACTGAAATTCTTTGGATTATTTATAAAACAAATAACTGTTTTTATCCCAGAAACATTACATTATGGTCTCACAATGATGGGGAGGACTGCTGACTGGGAGTCTTCTGGAGGAAGAGTGAAAAGGCACAGAATACAATTTGCTTTAGCCAAGTGTTTAATCAAGTCAGAAAGTCCCCACATTTGTATACCAGTAAATTTAGAGCACATCATCCTTCCGATCTGTTGGCATAATTTATAGAGACGCAGAGATCATTTTCCTACAGGACTCGTTGCACTGTCAAAAGTACCAAAACCTGCTTTAATGGCCATAGTATCAATGTGCTTGATTGGTCAGCAAACTGGCCTGACTTGAACCTCGTAGGGAGTCAATGGAGCATTATCAACAGGAAGACCCAACGATGAAGACACGCTGAAGGCTGCTGCTAAAGCAACCTGCGCTTCCTTCACACCTTAGCAGAGCCACAACCTGATCAAATCCATGCCAGGTTGCACTGATGCAGTAAATCATGCAAGAACCCCCGGGCAAGTTTTTAGTGCTGATACTGTATACTTTTCAGTAGGCAAACATTTGGGTATCTAAAATTACCCTTTAGGAGAAGACATTTGAAATACGACACTGTCTGAATCAGATGTTTATAGAAGTTTCACACAGAATTGCTGAAATAAAATAACTTCATGATGATATTCTAATTTATTGATTGCGACTGTAGCTACTGTATCCCGACAGTCACCTAGCAAACATGCTCGATGTGTTGTTACCTGCTCTTTGTTGGGCAGCAGACACTGGGAGGAGATCCAGGCAAAACGGGCCAGCTTCAGCCTGTCCTCCCACGAAGTCTGTGGACTCTTCAGCTTCAGATGGATACCTGAGTATATAGCAGCCATGGCTGCATCAGGGCCGAAAGGGAGGACAAGTCATTACTAGGTGAAAAGGTAGAACAACAAAGTGCAAACAACTATGCTCGACTGATAGACTAGAAAAAACACTGTTATTAAGGAAAACCTAAACCTGAGCGGCCAAGAAAATATCATATTGTATAAAAAGGAAGAACTACTTCTGTAAGAGGCAGTCTTTTAGCGCACATGCTTTTAAGCTAGCTACTACTAGCTTGCTTTAAGTAACGAATGTAACTGTTACGGTATTCGTTAAATTATATCATCATTAAAATTTAATTTAACTTGATTTTAAGCCTTTAAATGTACATATACTACCACAGATCAGTACCTGCACGTGTCTGCCGTCAGTTCTGGTTCGCACGAACTTTCTGCGCCCCCCACCACCGGCGAGACAGACTCAACCACTCGAGAGTCGATGTAATCTACCGGCCAAGATTTATTTGTACAGTTACTCAATAAAAAGAAAAAAATACTCAAAAAACTATGATGTTGAATGATAATAAGTACAATGATAAAAGTAATAAACATATTACATAATAATCATCACATATTTTTAACAAATATTTATTATTAAAATTATTTGCTGATTTAAACCAAACACGTTTGTTAACAATAAAGCTGTTAGCATCATTTTTATTTAAAAAGAATTTATTATTCACATTTTTTTTACTTAATTTTGAAATGTGTCATTCATAATTCAATATTATTTATGTATGTTGCATGTAAATAATAAAATAAACACGTATTTGTTTACAATTTGCCCACACTTAAGATAAATAAATGGTTTCCAAAGGTAGGCTTAGAGAACCCGGCTATGGACCATGAAATCTCAAGTGGTGGGTCTCCAGAAATCAAATTATTTTAAAGATTGATTGCTAATTGCATTTTTTTTTTATTTGGCAAAATTCAAACAAGATATAAAAATCAAAAGTTTTTTATTAATTAAGAAATATACAAAAATGTTCCAAAGATAAAAGAAAAAAGCGATAACAGCTCCAATCCATTACATCTGATAGTCTTAGACGCATTGTGTTATATTGAATTTCATGTTAGAATGTAGCAATACGTCCCATTCGGATTATTATCTAAATATTCTGATAGTCCTAAAGCCACAGGAAGTCCTATTTTTCATACTTTCCTAATATTTTTCCTACTCACATTTTTTTGTTGTACAGGCTGTGCTTGATCGACCTGGGTTTGTTTAGTTCTGTCTGGGAAAGTTTTCTTACATCATCATCTTTACCGAGGCGGATGATTCGTGAGTTGCTGTAACCTGCGAATCAAACTGGGTCATCTTTGATGTTTAAATTGTTGCCAGCTTCTTCCGGGTGAATTTAGGTTACGTTTCGCAGGTTTTCCATGGATACTAGGGGATTTTCGGCCGCTGGGGTTGGCGCTCCAGGTGCCTGTCGGCGCAAATGATAGTGACAGGCAGCAGGAGGGTGTTGGGAGCTGGTCAGTGATAAGAGATAAAGTGGGTTAAAGACGGCTGTCAGGGGCTGATAAAGTCTACATTAACGGTCTAAACCCCCACAATGACGCGGTGACAAGCTTCACAGCTGAGACGCTGAGGATATGGAGTGCTGACCTGCAAGCTGGGACTCTAGCATGCTTCTTCAAGGGGACTTACTCAACAAGAACCCTATCGACACTGTCAGTCACCGGGTCTGAATGTCTGTGTAAGAAGCTATTGCTTTTAATTTAATCAGATTTGCTAAATTACAGGCTTACAGCTGGGACAATGCGGCTTTTAATTCGCGTGTCAAATTACACGAACAGGTTGCACCTATGTAAATTAAAGCTGGCCCAGTCCAGGTTGTTTTGCCTGGAGCACCGAGCGATCCTTTCCGCTGCCCACCGGGGGAGGAGGCAGTGCGCCGGGTTAAAGACCTCCGCATGTCCGCCACAAGCCAATCACTTCCCGCCAGTCTTGTCCTCCAGCACGCTGACTACGGGTCTCTCTGTCCTCCGAGGACGGACTCTCATACACACACCTGTTGCTTTTGCCAGCTCCTCAGCGGCCTCCACACCTGCACCACCTGCCGAGGCCGCGAAGAGCCAGACCGACGCGGAGAGGGAGCGGACACCGACCACCCCCGGCCTGGATGATGTTAAAAGGATTCTGGGTCTTGCTCATCCGGAGAGATGGAGACTGGCGGGTAAGCTGCAGATAACGGGTTAGAACAAGGATCTATTTCCCAACATCATAGATGAATCACTGCAGACTCTACCAGCATATTAGTCACTTTTATTATAGTGAGTTGCTCTATTTTGTGCACGAAGTAATAGCTTACTCAACATTACTAGACTAAGTGTTGTCCCACATGTATTTTCACCACAAAACAAATATAAATGAACAATAACTTATAAAATGAGCACATGTCTAAACGTTTAATGAGCTTTTGATGTTTGTTTTATCCTTTAGTGTTTGAATATTGCATTTTCCTCAAACTACTGAACTTTCAGATCTTGTGCATTCCTATTACTCATACTGTATTACTGTGTTACTCCTAAAGTATTATCTTTTTATATCTATTTATTATGTTTTCAAAGGTTTTACTTTTGTTTTTTAAATGGCCACCTTCTTTTTGGGGCTCTTATCTTGCATGAGCCCAGCAAACCTCTGAGGTCAGGGAACCTGCTGCTTTGTGATGTTTCTAGGACTTGTGTTGTGAGCCGGAGAGGCAGATCTCTGTTGCGACTTTGGATTGATCCTCCACTTATTGTAAGGACTGCCAGTACTTTGAATGATTTAAAATCTCTTTAAAAGACTAATCTTTTTTAACTTGGCTTTTAATTACAGTTAAGCAGAACGATCAGGAGATCAGGTGTTCCTTGCCACTCACATCAGTCGTTTCACATTATTTGTTAAGTTGCATTTAATAATTTAAATATATGAAGCCGAGTTGGCCAAGTTTCATGCTGCATTTACATCAAATCATATGTTGGTGCTGGAAATGCCTTTTCAGCTCTGATAGAAGCAGCAGAAATGACTAAATTAGCTTTAATGGATGACTATGTTACCATAATTTTATAACGATGAACGTTTTCCTTACTGTTCTTACATCAATTGCATGTGTCAACCTGTCTTTGGGGCTTGAAGGCCAGCAGAAGGCCGTCTGCCTGCTTATAGAGGACAAAAAGAGTTAATGCTGCTTGGCAATCATTCCCTTTTTTGCTTGAAGTGTTAAATAATACTAGACTGTTTCATTTTTCTTTAATTCTGATTTCTTTTTACATCTTTTGGTTTTGTCCGCCTCCAGCTGCCGTTGGCTTCCTCACTGTCTCCAGCGCCGTGACCATGTCGGCTCCCTTCTTCCTGGGCAGAGTCATAGACACCATCTACTCCTCCGGGGCAGACACAGAAACGATGACGGCCTCTCTGACATCCCTGTGTGTCATGCTGATGGGGGTTTTTCTGTGCGGCGGCGCAGCCAACGCTGCCAGGGTCTACCTCATGCAGGCATCAGGTGAGCCGTGTGTGGCACATAAAGTATCCGCCCACAGATACATTGTCTTTCACATGGGTATGTCAGATGAAAAATTAGAACATGGAGATGTCATGCATCGCTTTTAATAAAAAAAGTTGTGCGTTTTCTGTTTAATCAGTAGTGCTTTGCGGAGAATAGGAGAAGGATGCAACGTTAAAAACTTGGGCTACAAAGCAGGGTTTCTCCTCTCAGACATACCACCAACAATCTGCTTTCTGACAAAGCTGTTAGGTACACGGCACTGTTTTATTGAGAGTGATATGCAGCCATCGTTCAGGAGGGGGGCTTCCTGAAGCCGTAGCTGGTTGCCTGGCAAACACTGTTTGTGTGCAGATAAAATCAGGTGAATTTAATTTCTTTCATTAAAAATCTTGGGGGTTTTATTTAACCTTCTGAATTGTGAGTTACATAAAATCAAAACTAGCAGGCTGCAGGTCTTAGAAGATAATCAGTTATATTTATCAACTTTTAGATAGAGACTAACTGTTCTTACAGTGCATTGTAAAATTTTCCATAATTGTTAAACCTTCTCATATTTTGTTACGTAAAAACCACAGACTTCAGTGTGTTTTTTGAATTGTATGAGACAGAGAAACACAGAAGTTGTGGACAAGTTTAAATTAGGGTTAGGTTTTGAACCATTTTTCCAAGCTTTGAGCGTCTCACAGAGCCCTGTTTAATCCGTCATCTGAAAATGCAAAAAATCCGAGATTAACTGCGGACATTGGGCTATCCATCTAAACGAACAAGATAGGCTAGTACAACATTAATCAGAGAAGCAGCTAGGGGACGTTTGGTAACTCTGGAGAAGCTGTGGAGATCCACAGGTGGGACAGTCCTTTTACATGAGTGACCAGAAGAAAGCCCTTGTTCAAAGAAAGAAAAATAGAAAGTAATTTCCTGCAGTTTGCCACAAGCTATGCTGGACACATGGCTTTTGCAAAACACGTGGAAGAAGATCCGCTGGCCAAATGTCTACTTATAGGCCTATGTGCAGAAGGTGTGTATGATTGAAAATGGACTCTGCATATCACCCTGAACACACAATCCTAAGGGTGAAACACGTGGTTGCAGCATCATGCTGTGGGACACTTTTCTTCTGCCAGGAAGAAGGCAGCTGCTCAGAGTTGATTAGAGGATGGAAGGAGCTAAATACAGAGCAATACTAGAGGAAAGCCTGTCATAGGACGCTAAATACTGGAGACTGTAGAGGAGGTTCACCTTCCAGCAGGATAACGACCCTAAACACACCGCCAAAGATATAATGGGACGGTTCAGACTGAACACACAAATACTCCTCCTCCAATCTCATTGAACATGAGCTATTACATTATATCTTGCCAAATGTATTGGATCACACCAAATCACCGAATTCTGGTGTTTCAATCACTTCTATGGCTGCAGGTGTATAAAGTTTGGTGTGGAGAAACTTGACTGGCCTGCGCAGAGTCCTGACCTCAACCTACCTGATCACCTTTGGGATAAATTAATTCTGGCCTTCTCATCTAACTATGAACATACTCCTGAACCTTGTGGAAGATGTTAACAGATTAAGATTTGGAGAAGGGGCAAAAATTTCGGTTTCTAGATGTACAAAAGCGGTAGAGAGGTACCTCAAAATACATGTAGCTGTGATTCTATTGAAATGTTCTATGATAAAATGTAAGAAAAGTTGAAAGTGTTCCCACCCATTCATTAAATCTTAAATTAATTTTCCTCTGTTCTTACTCCAGGCCAACAGATAGTTCGTAATCTCCGAGCTTCCCTCTTCTCCGCCGTCCTCAGGCAAGAAGTGGCTTTTTTTGATAGGAACCGGACCGGAGAACTTATTAACAGGCTGTCAGCGGACACTACCGTGGTGGGCCACTCGATCACAGACAACCTGTCAGACGGACTGAGAGCCGTCGCTCAGGCATCTGCTGGTGTCAGCATGATGGTAAGTACTGTTTTAGAGGTCCACTGGGATCACTCAGGAACAGACTGAGTAAAAAGCTGCAGGCACCTTATGGCTGGAAAACAGGCAGTATTAAGGATCTGAAGGTCGGTTATTAAAACCAAGAGAGGGCTTTTAGAAAATGTTAGAGCAAGGAGAATCTTGTATTGGGAATATTTTGGATCATATTTTGTATAAATATCTCAAATGTTTTGGTTGTGCTCATTCTGTTATTAGCAGCAAGGAAAGGTGAGGGTGTGCCTCGCTCTGCATTGTACAATATAAGAAAATAGGTATTTCTTTGACATCCTCTTAGAGCTTTTGTTTTTATTGTGACCTTCTCGTACAAGTGAAACGGGTTTCGATCAAGATGACCAAATATAGACTGTAAAGCTGGTTTTACAGGAAAGCTATTTATCTCTTAAAGGAAATGGATGGCTTCTGGTTATTGCATTTCCCAGTCTGCTCTGCCTGCTTTTTATTACTTCGGTTTGTTTTTTTTAATCGCTGTCTTGAAAAAAGATATTGAAAAACCTGTTCTATTTTGTTAAATTGTCTCTATGTCTCAGTTTAATCATTAAATGCAAGGCATGCTCACATCTTTTACCTAATGAGGAAATAAAAGGATTCCCCGAAACCATATATAAGTCGAGGAACTTAAAGGAGCAGTTCCTGTAATCAGCTGATAGAATGAGGCGATCGGTGATCTTATAATTCTTAGCGACGGTGAACTTTTTAAAAACTCGACGAAGCAGCAGCGCTAATCATGGTATTTTAATCATGTTTAGTTTACTTACATAGCGCCATTTCACAACAAATGTCATCTCAGCAATCAGGTCCTATTCTTATCCTGCTTTATAGAATCAACTTCAGTCTAAATCAGTCCATTCCAGAATAATACGAATAATAATCCAGTCGAGTTCTTTCAATTTATGATATAGTACTGTCTGTTGAGTGTTTCTTTTGTTTCTTAAAGTGACTTTCTGACCTTGTTCCAGTTTAATGGACATAAACTGTACGCTCCTGGTTTTGTTTACACCTGCTACACTGAAACATGACGAGTAAAGCAGTTGTGTCAAGTGCCATTAAAAGCATTTTGTATTTTATTCAGAATTCTTATTTGTTCCCCGCCCAAGTAGATTATTGTAAAGGTGGTCAGTTCATTTGTATTCACAAGTATTTTATAAGATTTTTCTGGGATGGATGATTATCATAGTATCATTTATTTAATTTTGTTTGTATGAATTGTTTTCGATATTTACAGGATTTTTTGGGAACATAAGGACCACATTTTGGTTCTAATTTAGGTATTCAAAAACTATAGACCTAGGCCCGACTTTAGGAAGGGCTTCCCAGGGCACTCGGCTGGGGCCACTAAGGTTTAAGGAGCCCCAAAATTGTTTTTCTGTCTTTATGTTTTTTAAGAAACAGATGTTTTTTACATGGGAGGTATTCAGTTCCAACTAATTTTACAATTAATTTTTTTAGAATTGGTTGGATTATTTGTAGATGAGCCAAACACAACCATTTTTAGAACCATGATGTTAAAGCTTCACATCCAGCCTCAACCCCTAGCAGGTCATTTGTAACAGCAGCGATCTGTAAGCATATTCGCTGCACCTGCACCATAAACATGCCCGGTGTGAATGCTAGAAAGTTTCTCCTTTTTTTGTGGATGGAGACATTTCAGAAAATCGGCGCAGGAAAACAAATATGCTTCAGGGACCTCAACACTCTGCAGCTCATGTATATTTAATTATCAATTTATTGCATTTAGCATGCATAAAAGAAACTAGTGTGGGTGCGGCACCGAAACTAACTCAAGCTCAGGGGGCCAGGTCCTCCTACATCCAGCCCTGCTACAGACCCTTTCAATTACCGTAGTTTTGTTTGTGTACTCTTAAAAAAAAAACGAACTACGCAGTATGCATCTAATTTGCATTTAATTTGAAATACCAGACTGTATGCAAATGTTAATGTTTATCTTTTTATTGTTTCTCCATTAATTGCAGATCTCTCCTTTTTACTCTAGTTCTACGTCTCTCCCAGTCTTGCAAGCTTTGTTTTGCTGATTGTTCCTCCCATGGCTGGTCTTGCTATCATCTATGGCAGATATCTTCGCTCCATCTCCAAACGTACACAAGATGCACTTGCACAAGCCACACAGGTACGCAGGCTGGCAGCAAAAGGTGGTTTCAGGTCATTTTTAACTTAAATTTTCGCTTTACACCTCTTTCTTTTTGTCTCTGTTATTTTAGTAAGACCCTTTTCATATCAGTGTTTGTTGGTTGTTTAGCATTCAGTCGGTGTACCTGTTATTTAATGCCGGCTCTGCCTGTTGTAACTTAATTAAAACTGGAGATAAAGTTTAACTGACAGTTAAAAGCCCAACTCTGCGTCCAGCTGGCGGAGGAGCGGATCAGCAACCTCCGGACCGTCCGGGCCTTTGGTAAGGAGCTGTCAGAGGTCGACACGTACACCCAGAAGACGGACTACGTCCTCAGCCTGGCTAAGAAGGAAGCCATGATCCGAGCCGGTTTCTTTGGAGTGGTGAGTGTGTGAGCAAACGTGATGCAAATCCACAGTTACCAAATGCGCCGCTGCATTTAGGTTTCTGCTGTGTGGTTTTTCACAACACCAAACCACTAAGTAATGCTACCATTTAAAAGATAAACTACCTTAAAGTAGTCTTCTCTAACCCACATTTTATCAGGTGTTTTTTTTATCTCTAAGTCATGAAGCTGTATGTGTTTCTGTTTTGTAAACTTTTATTAGTAGCTGGTATCAAAAGAGGTTCTGTTGGGGAAACTAGCCGGTCTGTCCAGCCGGTTTCCATTGAGGCAGTTATTTGTGTAATAAGAGCTCAGGAAGTCAGGAAGTGTCAGTTGCACCAGATGCTGTTGTAATTAAATAGAGAAAAAAAACGTGTTTATGTCCCAGACTGGTCTGAGCGGTAACCTCATGATCCTGTCGGTGCTCTACAAAGGAGGCCTACTGATGGCCAGTCAGCACATGACTGTAGGAGAGCTCTCCTCGTTCCTCATGTACACCTTCTGGGTGGGCATCAGCATCGCAGGTAAGTCAACAATTATACCCTCACATACCATGTTTGTTAAGCAGTGTTCGTTACTTGTAATGGTGTTTGTCTTTCGTGTGCAGGTCTGAGTTCATTCTACTCGGAGCTGATGAAGGGTTTTGGAGCCGGAGCCAGGCTCTGGGAGCTGCTGGACAGAAAGCCTGAGTTTCCTCTAAATGGTTTGTGAACACTGTGTTGACTCACAGTATTCCTTGGTTAAAATTAGTAATGTTTCACAAGTCTTTTGGGTACTAGAATAAAAAGCATCATATTTGCATTTTAAAGATTAGACCGTAGTGTTTTGCAAAGGTATTCAAACCCCTTGAACTTTTACCCTCTCAGGTGATACTTTGTAGAACCACATTTTGTTGCTATTGCTGCTGCAGGATTTTGGGGGTATGTGTCTACCAGCTTTACTCATTCCTCTGTGCAAAATAGCTCAAGCTCAGTCTGATTAGATATAGTGTCCGTGAACATTAATTTTCAAGTTATAAGATTCTGCCGTTATAATACTTGAAAAAGCTTTGATCTAAACCTGAATTCTACTGTCGGTCTGGTTGTATGTTTAAGATTGTTAGTCAGCTGGAAAGTGATCCTTGATTTTGCATGCTGGCCAAAAAGTTCAATTAAAAGTTCAAGAGCACCTTTTTCATCACGTTTGCTGTGTCTCCTACATAACTTGTGGCAAACTGCAAACAGGACTGGCTTTCGTTCGACAGTAACTTTCTTCTTGCAACTCTTCCATCAAGACCAGATTTGTAGAAGACGTGGCTAATAAGTGTCTTGTCAATAGATTCTCCCTTCTGAGCTGTGAGTCTCTGTATCCCCTCCATAGTTACCATGTGCCTTTTGGCTGCCTCTCTGATTAATACTGTCTTTCTTCAGCCTGTCGGTTTAGATGGATGACCATGTGTTGCCAGGTTTGCAGTGGTCCCATACTTTTTATATATTTGGATGATAAATAGATCAGTGCTCTGAGATGTTCAATACTTTTATCTCATTTAATCCTGCTTTAAACTTCCCACAACTTTCTCCCTGACCTGTCTGCTGGTACTGGTCTTCATTGTGCTGTTGGTTTACTAAAGTTCTCCCTCAAACCTCCGAGATTCGAATGCACACAGGAGGACTCCAATGACTCTCTAGCTGACCTCTGAAGGTAGTTAGTTCAACCTAGTTTTTTTATGAATGCACATCACACTTTTTAGATTTTTTTTTTGATGAAAAAATAAAAAACATTTTCCCTCATCTTCAAACTTTGTGTTTGCACATCACAAAAAATCCCAATAAAGTTTTATAAGGTTTGTGTTGTGTAATGTGCCAGAATTTGAAAAAGTTCAACAGGTATCAATACTTTTGCAAGGCAGAAGGTTTTTCATGTTCATATGATTTTTGTTGTTTTTGGTTGGTTTTAAAAATCCTGACAAAAACCATTCTGCAATTTGTCTGATAACAATGTTTTCTCCATTCTCCTGCTTCTCCTTTAACTATATTTCAGATTGTTTTTTTTTTTACTCCACCCATTTACAGAGGGCCAGATCCTTTCTCCAGATCAACTGAAAGGCCAGCTTGACTTCTGCAATGTCTCTTTTGCCTACCCAACTAGGAGGGAGGCTCCTATTTTCCAGAATCTGAATCTCCTGATTCCGGCTGGAACCATCATGGCTGTGGTGGGACCCAGTGGGTCGGGGAAGTCCTCCCTTGTGTCTTTGCTTCTCAGGCTATATGACCCAGATTCTGGTAAGAGCGACTGAATGTCTGTCCATCAATCCATTGTCTACACCCGCTTAGCCTTGCAGGGTCACATGGGGGCTGGTCCCCTATTTCCAACAGTCATTAGGACAGGAGGTGGGTAAAATCTGGACAGGGCACCAGTCCATCACAGAACAACATGGAGACATATAGGACCCACAGTCATGCATGCACACTCTCACCTAAGGGAAATGAAGAGAGGCCAACTAACCCAGTAGTCAAGTTCTTGGAAGGAAGCTGGAGTACCCAGAGAGTACCCATGCCTGCAGGGGGAGAACATGCTAACTCCATGCAGAAAGACCCCAAACTGGTTTTGAAGCCATTATCTTCACTATGCAGCAGTACTAACCACAGCTCCACTGTGCAACCCATGAATGAATATGCCACTGATAAATTAATGCAGACCTAAACGTTGAGATGGAGGCTTTTGCAGTTCTAATAAAGAGCTTTCTTTTCCAGGTGTCATTACTATAGACGGTCATGACATCAGGGATCTAAATCCCTACTGGCTCAGGAATCACATTGGGACTGTCAGCCAGGTAATTAAAGAACCACTGCCATCTAACACCCAGACAGAAAGTCAGCTTGAAGGATTCAGACATTAAAGGAGAATACAGTAGTCAGTGTATTTTCTCTCTTTTAGGAGCCAGTTTTGTTTTCCTGCTCCATCAGAGATAACATTGCGTATGGTGCTGCTGATCCGAATGCTGTGACTACAGAGAGCATCCACAGCGCCGCAAGAGTGGCCAATGCCTACGATTTCATCCAGGCCTTTCCCAAAGGTTTTGACACTGTGGTGGGAGAGAAAGGGGTGCTGCTGTCAGGTGAGGAACTGGAGCAGCAAAATGACAGCAGCAATCACTTTATTCTTCAGCTTTTAGCTGGCAACTGCAACTTTAAGTCACTTTCCTTTAAATCCCATGCCCTCTACACATATTAGCAACCTGGTAAAGTTGTGTTAAAGGTGTAAAATAAATTCTGCTTCTCTGTCATAGCAGAAGCCTAATGTTTCTCTGCAACACGTAGAACAATCCAACCTTCAAGTTCAGTTATTCAGTAGGGTAAAAATATTAAATCCTTTTATTTCTGAACTCTTTCTTTATTCAAACATTAGTTTTGAAGATTAACTAGTTTTTAATTTAATGCCCATAAAAACCCTTGGTATACGTTACTAAGACTAAATAAAGGCTCAAAATGACAATGTTTGTTGGAATTTACAAGAAATGTTGCTTCACATTAATGTGATAACACAAAAATGTTATTTTAATTTCAAATATATATCTATAAACCCACCATAATGACAACTGAAACAATGTAAAACGAAAGCTACGTATGTAACTACGGTTCTATGAATCCCAGATGACCGCCAGAGGGCGGTGCTGAAAGCACTGAATGTTCCCTTCGCGCATGCGCAGTTCGAGTAATTATACCAACAGAGTCACACCTGTGACACACCAGATGACCAGAGGCTATATACGCCTTCGTCATCCAAGCCTCTGTTCTCTGTTCCTACAGAATCTTCTCGCGGAAGCAAGGATTCTGAGTGACAGAGAATCTCTGGCGGTCATCCGGGATTCATAGAACCGTAGTTGCATACGTAACTTTGGTTCTATTTCATCCCTACTGACCGCCAGAGGGCGGTGCTGAAAGCACTGAATGACTAATACCAACCATGTCACGAAGAATCCTGAGCACAAACCTCACTGAGAGGGCCCAGCGGAGCCTCGCAAAAGAACCTGGCCCAGGGGATGAGGGGCGGCCACATTAACTTTGTAGAACCTGACAAACAGGCTTGGGGAAGCCCATGATACAGCAGCACATATGTCCCCCAGCGGAACCCCTCTCATAGCAGCCCAGGAAGCAGAGACGCTCCTGGTAGAGTGGGCCTTCACACGGACTGGCAGCAGACGGTGTCCTGCACTGTAGGCGTGGCAGATGACATTCACAATCCAGTGGGCGAGACGTTGTCTAGAAAGAGGACAACCCAGCCTGGGGCCGCCATAGCACAGGAAAAGCTGGTCTGAGCATCTAACAGCTTCAGTGGCAGCAACGTATGCCTCCAGTGCCCGTACTGGGCACAATAACTCAGACCCATCCGCCGTTGCACCTGACTGAGGCCGAAACCGAGGCAATCTCAATGGCTGGTTACGGTGCGAACTGGACAACACCTTAGGCACAAACGCAGTGTTAGGCCACAAGGCAACACCAGAACCATCTGGACCCCATCGGAGACATGAGGGACTGACAGAGCATGCAGCTCATCAACCCTCTTAGCAGCCAACAAAAAGGCAGTCTTATAAGAGAGTCACTTGAGGTCCACCTGCACCAAAGGCTCGAAAGGGGAGCAGCACAAAGCTTCGAGAACAAAGGGCAGATCCCAATCGGGCACTCTCCGAACCAGCGGCGGATGCAACCTACGCGCACCGTGCAGAAAAAGAGAGACCATATTGTGGCTCCCCACCGTTCGGTCATCAACAGATGCATGATGACATGAAATTGCTGCGACGTATACCTTGAGGGTCGAAGGAGAGCGGCCCTTATCAAGCAGGGACTGGAGAAACTCCAGAATAGTGGGCACCGGACAAGAAACCGGATCTTCGTTGCGGCCGGAACACCACCAGGATAAAAGATGCCATCTGTTGGCATACTGCTGACGAGTAGAGAGTGCCCTAGCACTCAATATGGTGCGCCTGACAGGGTCCGAACACCCAGTCAGCCTCCCAGTGGCCATGCCCACAGCCGGAGACGTTCAGGGTCGGCGTGCCATATCCGTCCGCCCAACTGGGACAGTAGATCCCTCCTGGGTGGAAGACACCATGGGGTGCCGTGACACAGGCTCCGAAGCAGCGTGAACCACGGTCGCGCTGGCCATAACGGAGCCACCAGCAACAACCTGTTACCCTCTCCCTGAACCCTCCGTAAAGTAGGCCAAATCAGCGAGATGGGCGGAAAAGCGTACAGGAGGACCCGAGGCCAGGGATGAGCTAGTGCGTCCTGGACCAGTGCGCCTGATGCCCCCGTTAGGGAATACCACAAGGGGCAATGGGTTGACTCCTCCGTGGCAAACAGATCCACCTCCGCCTGACCAAAGCAGCCCCAGATCATGTGCACCATATCGCAGTGAAGGGACCACTCTCCCGGAGCAGGGGCCTGGCGAGAGAGATAGTCCGCTTCCCGATTGCGCTCCCCAGGTAAATACATCGCTCGTAGGGTGGACAGATGAAGAGAGGCCCACTCCAGAAGATCCCTGGACACCTCCAGGAGGTGCGCCGATCTGGTGCCCCCCTGATGGTTGATGTGGTAAACGGGAGAGGTGTTGTCTGTTCAAACTAGCACATGCCGTCCCTCTAGGTGGGGCAGAAACCACCTGAGAACCATGTGTAGAGCCCGCAGCTCCAGCACGTTTATGTGTTCGGAGCGCTCCCGCTGACGCCAGAGACCTTGGACCACTCTCTGTTGCCACACAGCGCCCAGCCCATGGGGCTGGCATCTGTTGTGACCACCTCCCTGCGACACACCAGTAACCCCATAGGGACTCCCTTGGACAAATAAGCCTCGTCTTGCCATGGAGCTAGGGCACAGAGGCAAGTCCACGTCACCGTGAGCCTGCAACGCCTGTGCAACTTGGCGTCCAGGCAAAAGCTGTTGAGCCACCTCTGCAAGGGACGCAGAAGGAGTAAACCCAAGGGCACAACACGAGTGACTGAAGTCAGTTTGCCTAGCAGCCGCAGGAAGGTGATGTAGGGAAACCGCCTGCCCAGCCTGAATTGACTGACCAACTGAAGTATGTCTGCAGCCCTGAAAACAGATGGACGAGCCCTCATTGTAGTAGAGTCCAGAAGCATCCCAAGGAAAGTGGCCGTCTGGGATGGAACCAGGCAATTTTTTGCCAAGTTGACTTTGAGGCCCAACTGCGACACATGGGCAAGAAGGCGACGTTTATCTTGGACGGCACCTGCCCGAGAGGGGGCACAAAGGAGCCAGTCGTCCAGATACTGAAAAATCCTGACTCCGGAGGCCTGCAGAGGAGAGAGGGCCGCTTGCACGTACCGAGTAAACACCCTTGGGGAAAGGGAGAGGCTGAACGGGAGCACCCGGAATTGCCAATGGCGACCCCCGATAAGCAAACCTGAGAAAGCGTCGATGTTCTGCCACGATAGGCACATGAAAGTAGGCGTCCGTCAGATCTATTGACGTAAACCAGTCCCCGTTTGCAACAGCCTGAAGAACTTCTGACGTTGTAAGCATGTGGAAGGGAAGCACCCTCAGGAACTGATTGAGTCCCCTGAGATCTAAAATGGGGTGAAAACTGCCTGTTTTCTTTGGCACGACAAAGTACATCGAATAGTGGCCCCTAGGTTGCCGCAGAAGGTCTACAGCATCGATTGCACCCTTGGCCAGGAGGGCGGAAAGCTCCTGGTCCAGTGCTTGGGACCTCATGGGGTCGGCGATAACGGTCATTTTGACCCGCCGTGAGAAGGGGGGCCGGAACTGTAGCCTGTAACCGTGGGTCAAAGTGGCAACCACCCACGGATCCACAGTATGAGCAGCCCAGAAACTGAGCTGCTGACGGGGAAAATGTCCGACGGCTGGCCCGGTGGCATCATCTTCGACCCCCACTGCCCCTGGGAGCCCTGGGGTGGAGGCAACCAGCATCCTGGGTCTGTCTAACTGGGCGGCGGACTGGCTGACGAAAGTCCCTGCCATGTCTCTGCCGCACATCTCGGGGATAGGACCCCACAGACCTATCACCATGCTGAGGTGGTGGCCGAGCACTCGGGCTAACGGAAGGACAGCTCGAGCGCTGAGGAGGAGGAGGGGGCATACTCCTGCGGAGGCCAGAAAGCTGCTGGCTAGTCTGGCGCGCCTGAACAGTTCGCTGCAGCGACTCCACAGCTGCTGATCCGAACAACTCCCCCGGCACGACTGGGACACCCCTGAGGGTAGGACGGCATGTTTCCGTCAGAGGAGACTGCGCCAGCCAGACCTGTCGACGAGCTTGCACGAGAAAAGACATGATACGGCCCAGCTCTCTAGTCATCAGCGCAAAGGCCTGCAATGCTGCATCGCTAAACCCAACTGCCGCAGTTGCACCACAAGCGTCCCGAAGGGATGTAGAGAGGGCAAACATAAGATGTGCCATGGAATTGCCAAGGCGGCCAGCACGCGCTCCTGCATTGTATGCTTTACACAGGAGATCATCAGTCACCCGACATTGAGTACTTGGGCATCGGACATCAGGACGCAAGGCTTCATCTGGTGACACGATCAGTGAAGCAACAGCGGGTTCAACTGCTGGCATACGGTCCAGGCCTGCCTTGACTGACTCGTGCATGGCAGCCAACACTCGGCCATCTGTGGAGCGACACGACAACGCTCTTGGGTCCCGCCAGCAAATGTGCATTTCCCTCAGGTACTCCTCTGACGGAGGGACAAAAGGGAGTAGGAGCCCGTCCACGCCTGAAAAAGGCACTTGCGGCAGCAGATTCCTCTCCTAGCAGGAGCTCCAGCTGCAGCTGCCTCAAGGCCATACGCATGACCTCCCGCAGAGAGCCGTCACTGGGCTCACCAACTGCACTCTGCGATGAAAATGAGCCAGTCTCAGAGGCTGGGGAGGACTGCGCCTCCTCCTCATCTCTAAATTGAGACACCGACGCAGCCAGAGACAAAACATCCTCCTCCATAGACAAATCAGGCATGGATGGGGAAGAGAGCCCAGCGGTTGGAAGTGAGGCATCAGAATGACGCGATTGCGAATGACGACTTCATCTCTGCCAACTCTGTCGACAGCTGCTCAACCCTTGTGGCCAGGCCCTGGTCAGACTTGGCTCGCTTCCTCCCAGAGGGGGGCACAGATACTGTGGTCTCACCACGGCGCTTTGAACACCTAAGGGGGGCCACCTAACCAGAGGTCGATAGTTCAGCATCATCCTGAGGGCACAACTGGGCCAACCGAGCCACCCTCAATGCATGGGGCATGAAACTACAGTTCATGCAGGGGTTCTCAGACAGCGCCTCCACCAAGTGATCACGTCCAAGGCAGGTAGGACACAGGTCATGGCCATCGTCTGCCTGAAGCACAGCCCCACAATCCATGCAGCAGTGGGAGCCATCCATGTCCAAGACTGAAAACAAGGCTCACCCAAATTCAGATGGGAAAATAAATACACCAAAATCGGGAGAGGGGGCGCTAACGCTGCCGTCACCAATTATAGCAGAGCAGGCAATAGAACTAAGAAAAACAGGCACCACACTGTCTGTTACACTGGGAGAGGGGGCGAGCACCGCTGCCGTCCCCAGGTATAAAAATCAAACAGTTTCGTAAATCAAACAGTTTAAGGAAGGCTTAACGCCGTGAGCCGAAACGGACCACACGGTCGAGCACACTGGGAGAGGGGGCGAGCACCGCGGCCGTCACCAGGTATAGAGCCAAATTAACGGCAGCCAAACACTACAGTCAGTAACAAGACACCGTGAGCTGGGAGAGGGGGCGCGAACGCTACCGTCACCAGCAAACAGCAAACTTACCAGCAGAAATCCTCCACGAAGATCAACCCATTGCAGCCTTAGGAGGGCGAAAATACCGCAACTCCAGCCAGCAAGTGACAGGGCATGGAGGCAACGGGGAAGCAAAGCTCATACGAACAGCACGCGAGAAGAAATTACGGAACAGAGCCTCGGATGACGAAGGCATATATAGCCTCTGGTCGTCCGGTGTGTCACAGGTGCGACTCTGTTGGTATAATTACCCGAACTGCGCATGCGCGAAGGGAACATTCAGTGCTTTCAGCACCGCCCTCTGGCGGTCAGTAGGGATGAAATAGAACTACAAAATCACTGGTGCCACTAACATTTCTTCTAAAATTTCTAAAATCTAAGTTAATCAGAGTATCATTCTTGGGGGTAGAGGCATGACGTGACAAAGGCCCCTTTCTAGTATTCGCTCTTCAAAATGGGAAAGATGAGAAAGCATGCAATTTTTTAGTGAGACAAGTGTAGGTAGATCTTGATCAGGGTCAGGAAATGGCTAAAGTAATATAACTATTCATTTAATATGGTCCATATCTATAGTTGCAGCATTAATATAATGGAAATGTTAAAAACAGGAAGAAGAAATTAAGGTCAGATTTGTTGGCAAAATCACCCTCCTATTTCTAGGAGATTTAGGTTATTCTTTTTCTTCCTTGTCTCAAAGAGTTTGAATTATTTTAGCATTGTTTACAAATGTAACCTGTGAGGAGGTCTTTTTCATATTTAAATTCCTCTTATTTCAGATACCTTGTGTATTTCCCTGTTCCTCTTCATCCACGCTGCTCTTCTTCTGTGTTCAACTAAGTGTCACTGGCATTTATTTAGTTCCGGTTGTGTTCTTATTATCCCCTAACAATCGAAATGACCAGAGTCATTTTTTTGTAACCCTTCAGAGACCAGTTTTCTGATTTGACGACTGAAGAGTTTTGAGTTTGGGGATGTTTTTTTTTCTGGTCAAAATGAAAACAATGACATTAAATCTACTCAGCTACTACTGTTAGGATTTAGCCTTTACTCACTACTAACCTATGTGTCTGTATCTCAGGTGGTCAGAAGCAGAGGATAGCCATTGCCAGAGCTCTGCTTAAGGTAAATGCGACTACATGTCTTTTTTTTAATTTTTTTTATGCATAATAAGGGATAAGGGTGTGAGAAAGTTTAAAGCAGGGTTTAGCTTTGAAACAGTATAAAATGGCATATAAAAACATCTCACAGTCTATCATCAGTCTATCAAAATGGAAAGAGTATGACACAGCTGCAAACCTTCCAAACCTAAACTGACAGGCTGGGCAAGTAGAGCATTAATCTGAGTTTTTGGAACTCTAGAGGAGCTGCAGAGATTCACAACTCACATGTGTGAGTTTATGAATTGAGCAGCTATTAGTCTCTCTGCCCTGTTAAGTGTTTGCCACAAGTAGCGTAGGGGACACAAACATGAGAGAAAACACTATTTGCACATCATCCCCATGGTGAAACATGGTGGTGGCAGCATTATGTTGTGGGGATGCATCTCTTCTGCAGGGACAGGGGAGCTGCTCATAGCTGATGGGAAGATGAGAACCTGTTAGATGCTGCAAAAGACTGGAGAAAAGACAGAGGTTCACCTTGAAGCAACACAATAACCCTCTACATACAGCCAGAGCTTCAGTGGAGTGGTTTAAATTCAAGCACATTCATGAGTTAGAATTGCCCTGGCAAAGTCCAGACCTAAATCCAACTGAGAATATGTGTTTACACCCTTTAAAATCACTATTCAGTCTGACTGAACTTGAGTTATTTCACAAAGAAAATGTGTCTGTAAATCAGGGCTCATACACAGTCTTGATAGGTATGGAAAAGTGAAAATTGAGGATGGGAAAATGATTGAGTTTCCAAACGTATTTATAGTCTCCAAAATATGATGATCAACATTTCAAAAACTAAAATTTTAACCAGCTGAATCTTGATTTATGAGTTATGGGGAACACAAAACCAAATCCACACAAAATCAAAATTGTACATTTCACTACTTTTGTGGGTTTAAGAACACTGGATCTTTACTTTGTAACGAGGACTTGTTAAGATACCAGCAAAGAAAGAATTGAAACGGCACATTTTTTATGAACAGAATAAAGTATGAAAAAACACACATTTATAAAACCTAAACAAATCTAGATGCCATTAAAGCATAATTACTACACTGCTGAATTGGAAGCCAACTCCAGCTTTCTGTTGTTCCTTGCTTTGCAAAACATAGAAAACAAAATTTGACAACTGTAAAGGCATCATCAAGTCAATGTTCTCCACTCAAATACTTATATTGTTAGTAAACCTGCCAGGAAAACCTGTAACTTTGAGTCTGGAAACGTATGGAAGATGTGTACTAACCCTAATAGACACGTAAAGTTGGTAGAGACATGCCCCAAAACACTCACTGCTCTACGACATGATTTTACTTTCATGCCTGAATTTATCATTGTAATGTTTTCGTCTTTTTCACAGAACCCAAAGATCTTGCTGTTAGATGAGGCCACCAGGTGAGACTGAGCTTTCAGAGTTGTTTATCAGAACTATTTTGCTTTCAGTAGTTTCACTGTGGATACTTTTACCTGTGGTTCTCACCTGTACATTTAAACAGCATTAATTTGTCTCCTTTCCTTTCCTTAGTGCACTGGATGCTGAGAATGAGTTCCTTGTTCAGGAGGCTTTAGAGCGCCTCATGGAAGGTCGACCATTTATTTTCAATCACATCTTTAAATGAACCAACATCCAGTCATCCTCTTTTTTATTCTTGTAAATCTCTCTCTCTCTCTCTCTCTAAATGAACAGGGAGGACGGTGATGATCATTGCTCACCGCCTGTCAACCATCAAGAACGCTGACTCCGTCGCCGTTCTCGACCAGCAGCGGGTGGCCGAGTGCGGCCAGCCCACAGAGCTGCTTGGAAACAGGCAAGGACTGTTCAGGAAGCTAATGGAGAAACAGGCGTTTCTGCAGGAAGAACAGCAGCAGGCTCTTCTCTGAGAACACGAGGCAGACGAGGGGGGAGAAATCAGGAGAGGAATGTGTGGCTAAATGAACTGAATTTGAGGATAGACTCAGACATGCCGTTTTGTTTCACAGCTGAGCGCACTTCAGTATGAGGGATCCCATTTGGACTGAAGCCAGGATTCGGTTATTCCTGGAAACTGTTTGAACCTTAGTAAGATCTGAGGACAAACACTTTGTTCACTGGATACTAGTGAACAGCCTCTGATTTGTAAATCAGACCCTTCACTTATGTTTTCACCCTCTGCTATAAAACACTTTGTTAACACTTTATATTATTCAAAACAATTCTAAATCAGTCCAGTATAAGCCAAAACACCTATAAATGTATATTTGTGTATTTGTGTCTGTATAGCAGATTATTTTAAAACTTTGAACTCTTTACTGTTATTTTATGGCCTAATCAAATATAAGCAGCTACAAGTAGTTTTTACACTGTACTGAAGACATTTTTGACCAACATGTTCTCATTTGTTTAGAAAATGATCAGAGGAAGCTAGGAAAAAAAATTTTTTTTTATTCTCTATGAATTGTATTTCATGTTATATTGTTTAAGCAGATGTATTCATAGTTCAGTTTATTCCCCTTTGGTTTGAACTGGCTGCTTATAAAGCTACTCAAATTTCACGTTTTTATAAAAGCAGATCAGGTCTGTAAAGCGTCATCAGAAGCAGAGAAGCGTTGTGCATCAAGAGTCCTCCCACTTAATTTTTTCCTTTGCAAATTAGAGAGTAGTTGTATGACAACTACATATCTCAGTCTGATCTTACAGGTCTCTTCTGTCATCAGCATGTCAATAGAGCCTTTAATTCTTTATAAATAGGTCGAAAACCACTGCAAACGAATAATTATAGCTGGTAGAGAAAGTCTGACTGGGAAGGAATAATTCTCTCCAGAAAATATTTAAAGACAGTCTGGATTAAAGCATCTCATTTTTGCATCCAAATGAAATCTATGCACAAGACTTCCTGCCAGTAGCAGTTTCTTTTAATATATGGGGGACATAGCTTCCACCCAGGGTGCCCTTATTTCAGAGGCAGCACATCAAACAACATTTTCATTGCTTGCTTGTCCAGTATGTCGGAAGATGGTGCCCCCTTTGTTGATTTATATACTGTATGATTACTAGTATATATATTCATATTTAAGAGGGGAAAATAAAGGGCTTGCCCAAGGCACTTTTCATGCAAGAACTGCCACTCACAAAATAGTTTCATTTGTAACTCTAAATGACATCGTTTATCTTGTGTTGATGGCTCCGATTACCTAATAATTTGTTTAAGGCAGTAAGAGCTGACAGCTGCTTGAAGAGTTTCTAAAGCTTCTTAAAAGAGTTTGATGTAGACATTGAGAATGAATCCCATGCTGAGCTTTGATTAAATCATCTGTAAGTTTGTGGTTCTGTAAATGTAAAGTCATTGTATATTTATTCATCCAAGTTGTTGACATTTTCTTGTTCATGTTACGTTGTTTCACCTCAAAAGGAAGTCATTTTAGCCTCATTTAGATTATACTTTTCCATCATTTTGGCAAATTAGTCAAAGTTTTATTAATCATTGTACTTGATGTTTTAGCTTCATGTTTGATCTCCTTTTTATGTTTAGTGAAGGGTAAAAGGAAGGTGATGAAAGTCCAGGTCAAAATAAAGGCTCAGCTTGATCTGTTGTGCAGTGTAGAATAAATGCCTGTGACAAAAACTATAAATTTGTTCATTTTTCAATGTTTTAAAATGCTGTATAAGGTATTATTAAGCTGTATAATATGACCTATATTGTATCCAAATTTCATAAAGTTGTTTTATAAAGTATCATTAGTGTAGATAAAGTGAAATCACTTTTATTTCTTCAAATGTTTGTTTTTGTTTTTATATCTGGTTTTTATATTTATTTTTTTAGGCCCTATGTTTTAAAAGAGCCACACTTGTGCGTCCCTGCTTCTCATCAGAACAACTATAGATGGTTGTTAAAGAAATTATACCTGGTGCTCTTTTCCATAAAACAAAGGCCTCAGCGACACAAGAGCATAATGTGGAGTTTGTTAGACTTCCGCTGGGTGGCGCCACTTCACCGAGCTGAGCTTATATACTGTCTGCTGACTGCAAGGAGCAGCGTTCACTTACTACATCATGCCAAAATAAAACCTTATGGAAGTGACATGAGACTTGTTAGCAGATCTGAGAGCTTCCCTATAAATGGAGTTTGGATGTTGTCCCATCTGGACCAATACCTGTAAAGCTGAATTTTTTACGAAAAGTACTCATACCTTCAACTTTTTCACATTTTGTCATGTTAAACCACAAACTTTGATCTACTTTATTGGGGTTTTATATGATAAATTATGAAACGTAATTGTAAAGGAGAATGATCCATGGTTTTAAAGTTTCTTTATATGTAAAAGTCATGAAATACAGACAACTATCCATTACAACCAATAGCTGTCCTTATTTCATAGAGTCAACGTTTTATAGAGGAGTGGCAAAAACAAAGCCAATGTTGAAAGAGAGCCATAAGACATCCTACTGGTTGCTTGCAACAAGCCATGTAGGGGTCACAGAAAACAAATTGCTCTATCGGATGAAACCAACATTTAACTTTTCTCATCCCCAAGAAAAAACTGCACTGTTTGGAGGAAAACTAACTTTGTACATTATTACCCTGAGTGCACCATCCCCACAGTGAAACATGGTGGTGGCAGCATCATGCAGCGGAGTAGCTCAGAGTTGATGTGAAGATGAACATAGCTAAAACCAGGGCAGTTCTGGAAGTAAACCTGTTAGAGGCTTCCTTGAGAGTGGGGTGGAGGTGCACCTTGCGGCAGGACAGGGACCTTATATATGCAGCCAGAGCAACAATGGGATGGCTTATATCAAAGCATATTAATGTGTTAGAATGGGTCAGTCAGAGAATAAATCCGTGGCAAGACTTGGATAATTATGTTCATAGAAACTAATAAGAGTGAAGGATAAATTGAAATGCATGGCACACTTTTATGTGGCATGCACGTCATGTATCCTTTTCCCTACACTTTACAATTATGCACTATTTTGTCTCTGTCTAACCCATACAATCCCAATAAAATACACTGAAATATTTCTGTAATGGTACAATATGATTAACAATCAGACATCAAGGGCTCATAATATTTGAGCTCAAATCGGTCTAACCATCCTCCTTTCAATAATTTAAACTTTGAATGTCAGCGTCATTAATGGTTTAGCAGAGTGCTCTGACTGTGAACCAGGTTCTGCTCTTCCCTGTATATACTCCTGCTCCACTGTCTGCTTCATGCAGCCACAACAGGCTATTTGAGGATCTATGCTGACAAGACTCTGCCTTATACGACTCAACTCACAGTTTTTATTTAGAAGCTGAGTAGGGTACACAAGTAACTAACAGTGTGTGTAAATATGTTAAAGAACATCTTCATGTCTACAAATCAGAGATTTCTCATCAGTCTGTACACCTGTGGTTTGTACAACATAAACATGGTCTGTATATATCAAGGAGGTCATCAAACACTCATACAGTCTATGTGATGATATCACACAGTTTCTGAATCTAAATTCAGAAAATGAAAGCGGGGTCGTGCAGAAATTAGGGGGAGCAGATTGAATAAATAGCAGACATTCATGCAAATTTGTGATGATTTTGCTATCCAAGTCACTTTTTCTGCAAAAAAACGAAGAGAACAAAAGATTTAAGAGTCAAAAAATAAAATTTCTCTTAAAAAATAAAAACAGAAGAGTCAACTGTAGCTACTATACTGTAAAAGATAGGACACTCTTGTACAGCAAAAGAACTGGTTTACGCTTCCTAATCTTACTCTCTCCTGACACGCTCCACCTTTGGGCTCTTTGGAGTCCCTCCTAAGACTTTTAGACAAGTTAAATCTGTGAGAATATGAACAATATAGTTAGTAACTGAAAATAAATTTACAACCTCCCATCAAGAAAAATCACTTTGCATCAGCATTCCCTGAAACCTCCTTCCATCGTCCTGCTTAAATCGGCTTAAATCTGCTGGTCTCTGCTGCTCAGCTGCCAAGCAGCAAACTGAACTCATGCTCTCTGCCACCTGCTGCACACACTTGTCCACCTTCTTCTTTCTCCACAGACCCCCTCGCTCTCCCCCCACCACGGCCCCTCTGACCTCCCCCCTCCCTGACCGTGCCTCCTTCCCCGATAACTGCCAGCCCCTTTACATTTTAGGTGTTTCGCTGGCCCTCGAGTTCAGAATGTCTCACAACAAGTGCATAAAAGTAGCTCTGCTCTGCAGCCTCTCAAAGCTCCCACCCCCCCACACAAACGCACATTCCCTAATCCATGTGGTCCAAAGGAGGCCTCAGCCATTTAGCTTTCCTCCCCCAATATTCTGAGATTTTATTACCTCTTTCTGCTCGCACATACAGTACTGTGAAAAAGTATAAGCTCCCTTAAAGATTTCTTGTTTTTGCTTCTTTGTCACATTTAAATTTTATCAAAAACGTTTTGACATCAGACCAGGATAACCTGGCAAACTAGTAACGTTTTAGAAGCAATTATGCAAAATAGTGCATAATTGTAAACTAGTAACGTTTAATTTTAAACGTTATCCTTGCCCTTGTTAAATTATGAATTGACTGTGATTAATCACATGTTTTAAAGACTTAATTCATTTCAGTAACCGCACCCAGGCCTCATTACTGACAGACCTGTATGATCAATTAAACAGAACATGTAATATAGCATGAAGTAGGCTAAAAGATCTTAAAAGCAACACATCATACAACAGATGAGAAACAGCCATTGAAATCTCTCAGTTTGAAAGTTTTCGCTAAGTCCTTTCACCATGTTATATGGTTCTATTTATTATGTATTATAGATTTGTTTACATGGTTCTGATTTGGGTTGCTGCTGTCTAGGCCGTAATTTTTTTAAAGATTTGTTCGGCGGACTAGTGGCTTTATTTTGTTGTTTTTCTTTGAAAGTAGGCAGACAGGAAATGGGGGGAAGACATGCAGCACAGGTTTCTGTGGCTCGAACCAGGGGACAGCTGCATCGAGGGCCAAAGTTTCTCTATACATGGGATACGCACCAGCGCCACAACCCCTTCTAAAAGAGATTTTGTAACTCAATGGTACTTCCTGATTAAGGAAAGGAATATTAATAAAAATTCACTAATGGAGAAACCACGGAACAGTGGCGAAACCTTACGAGAGCAGCCGGCCAACCGAAATTACTCTAAGGAACACTGACAGCATTAAAACTTTAAAGAACTGCAGAACAATGACCTCAAGGACAACATTTGTGATTCAAAAATAGGAAAGAGATTTATTTACCCAAAATTATCTTGATAATCCACAAAATGTTTTGTGGGTTGATGATACAACAGTAAAACCTTTTGGAAGGTGTCTGTCCTTGTTACATTTCAGACTAGAACGGCATTGCTACCATTATTAATGGTGGTGGTAGTGTGATTCTTTAGAGCTGCTTTGCTGATTCATGACTCAGATAACATGCCACAATTGATGAAACCATGAATGAGTTTGTGCTTAAGTGCACTTGAGATGCAGTAGAACAATGATGTGACACACACAAGCATGTACACCTCTGAATGATAAAAAAGAAAATGGAGGTTAACCTTAAACAGGTTGCTGATGTTTGGATACAGATGAATATCAATTATCTATGGAAGAGTGGGTCAAAATTCATTCACAGTGATGTAAAAGATTGATTTTCCAGTGATCACGGATGTTTTATGGTAGTTGTTCCTACAAGGGGGTGTCAGCCTGTTATTAGGTTTAGTGCCAGGTTGTTTTAATTAGTTTTTTCTCTTTTTACATGAACTAGTGATCTGCTCATTCAAGACGTGAATGCGTCAACCATTTTCCATTTATGTTGGAGCTTTATTATAAATCTGTAAAGAGATTCTGGGTTATATAAAGTTAACATTTATATTCTTTCACAGTGGTTTATTTTGTGGGTTGGTCAACCACCTTACAAGATTTATTTAAAAAAATGTTTTACTTCATGTCTAAAGCTGTCTTTGGAGTTGCAGGAGGACTTTCCCAAATGGATGGATTATTCATTCCTCTCCACCACCTTTCCACGCTCCTCTGCCACACCTCCCTTCCTTTGAATACAGAGCCATCTTTGCACCTCCTTCTCCCCTCATGCTGCAAAACACACAAACAAGCATGCGCACACATATACACAGTCTCCACATTTGTCTCTCTCACACATACACATACACATGCATATGCTCTAGCTCCACCACCACCAGCTCCAGCAGAGTTATAATTATTCCAACTGCTGCTGCAGTGACAGAGCAGAGTATAGGCCCTCCATGTGGATAAGGTTTCAGCTAGTGGCTGTTCCAACTCAGACCAAGCTGTATGACTATGGAGCCATGTGCTCTGCAAAAAAACAATTTAAATTAGTATAAAGAAGAAGGTGCACACTGGCGGGATGCGCGTTTCGTTTTGCAGGAGTAAATCTGTGCACAGTCTACATTAAGTGCACTGAATTTGCCCATTTATAAAAGCATCTGATTGAGAGGGCTTAAATTGTGCCACAATAGACCAAGTCTTATAAAATAGAGGTAGTGAGATCGCTGCATTTATGCAATTAGTTGCATTCTGCTGATTATGATTATATTAAATTTCATGATTAAATTAATGCAGCTGCTTTTAACACTTGCTTAAATGTTTTCACCAAAATAATGTCTATGATCTTATCAACCACCACCATAGAATAATTTCTGGGACCATCCCTGCATGACCTGGGCCCAGGCTCTGATCTCTGCGGCCTAAATCTGTTCACATGGGGGAAGCATTTTCCCATTTTAAGGCTGGATGAGGCCTACTAGCAACAAATCTATAACCCTGCTTGGAAGCAACTGGCGTCTCCCCTAGAAACCCCCGGTGGCCCGCGGCGGCTCCTTATACGGCCGTCTAGGTGGGTCTGCGGGGCTTGAAGGGAGGTCAAAGCGACAGGTCCATACATGGAGCGCACACTCTGCTCGCTGGGGGCGCACAGCGTCACTCCCGATCCCCATCAATGAGAGCCTGGTGGATGGAGCACCCACCCCCACCGACCCCACCCACCCACTCCTGCTGCCTGAGCCTGGGAGCATCCTAATATGGCCGAGGGCCGGGATGGGGGCCAGTGCTGAGCTTTGTGAATGGTGGAAGGTGGGTATAAAAGATGGACGGGCAGCGGCCAGAACTCCAGCTGGTTCAGCAGCAGCACTGGTTGGGTCGTTCTCTCCGAGCCGCAGACAAACACCTAAGGTAAGACCCCTGGAGGACCCGCCGCTTAGTAAGCCTGTCATCCTGTTTGGAGCAGCAGATTGTAGGCCTTAGTTAGAGAACCGGTGAAGCATCCTGCAAAGATGAGGGGGAAAAGGCCGGGGAAGCAGAGCCTAGGACCTGATAGAGCTGACGGAGGATATGGGACAGTTTGTAAAATACACAGGATGAGGGAGAATAGTTACAGTCTTAGAAATGAAGCAAAACCAACCGTAAACATTAAGTGGGGTTGACTAGAAACAAGTTTATTCTCAGCCTTACCTATTTCCTCATTCTTTGAGGAAAGAGACAAGGCTTCTGGCCACATTTTGATTTAGGATTTTAAAAGTAACGTTACCAGCCAAAAATTATGTGCAGTGATATAATGGGACACCTAACATCCACATTTTCGCCTGTAGTCTACTCAAAATTTCTATTCAGGGTTTGTTTATTAAGTCCAATCAAATTCCAAGTTTTTTCAGGGAATCTTCAGTCAGTTTCATATGAAGGACTTAAATTAAAGCGCATAATATATGCGTAATGGTTTGGCACATACGCATATAACACGATGTCTGGATCATGCTCCCAATTCCTGCAAATCGTGAAGTTATCTTTAATACTTAAACTGTTAAGTTAATGTAGTTGCTATATTCTGGAAGAAAACCTCCGGCTCCCTAAAGGTTTTGCGCGTAATGTAATTATTTTTTTTACCACATGCTGAGGTGATTCAGTGCGCTCACATCTTTCTGTTTCTCTCATCTTTCTGTGACAGAAGCCAACATGTGTGACGACGATGAGACTACCGCCCTCGTGTGCGACAACGGCTCCGGCCTGGTGAAGGCTGGCTTCGCCGGAGACGATGCCCCCAGGGCCGTGTTCCCTTCCATCGTCGGCCGCCCCCGTCACCAGGTAACCAACTAAGAAATACCTCAAAATTTTTTACTTTAATGAAAACTAATAGCATTTTATTTCAAGCTTGGTATAATTAGGACAGATGTGTCCTACTGGAATAATTAAAGCATCATCTTTAATTTCTTAGAGTGAGTCACGTAACTGTGGCTCTGCCTTATTGAGACTAAATTTGTGACAGGTGCTGCCTATGTGACGCATGCCGTTATTTGGCACATTTACGCAATGATCACTATGTGTGACCAGTATGGCCTCACAAAGGTCAATGCTCTGTATCCACACCCACGGATAAATTTCTCTTTTCCTCTTCTTCCCCCTCCTCCAGGGTGTCATGGTCGGTATGGGTCAGAAGGACTCCTACGTCGGCGACGAGGCCCAGAGCAAGAGGGGTATCCTGACTCTGAAGTACCCCATTGAGCACGGAATCATCACCAACTGGGACGACATGGAGAAGATCTGGCATCACACCTTCTACAACGAGCTGAGAGTGGCCCCCGAGGAGCACCCAACTCTGCTCACTGAGGCCCCCCTGAACCCCAAGGCCAACAGGGAGAAGATGACCCAGATTATGTTTGAGACCTTCAACGTCCCCGCCATGTATGTGGCCATCCAGGCTGTGCTGTCCCTGTACGCTTCCGGCCGTACCACTGGTGAGAACTACAACTACAAACAGATGACCTCCTCACAAACATGCAGATACACAGCTCAGCAACAGCATCACATATAATTTATTTGAGTATTTCTAAAAATTGGATAATATTACGTAATATATACATTTACGCGCACCATTTCTTTGAGTATTTGCGTACCTATTTTAGTCGCAGCCTGACACATTATGTTTAATAATTCTTAAGATTTATTTAGGACCACTCGGACTTAACTAAACCCACCCTCTTGCCTCTTCGCAGGTATTGTGCTGGATGCTGGTGATGGTGTGACCCACAACGTCCCAGTCTATGAGGGTTATGCCCTGCCCCACGCCATCATGCGTCTGGACCTGGCTGGTCGCGATCTGACCGACTACCTGATGAAGATCCTGACTGAGCGTGGCTACTCTTTCGTGACCACAGGTAAACATAATCGTTACAAAATTACCTTTTATTATATTCGACCTGAAATCTGGTCTGTAAAAGTCACGATTTGCATATTACCTGGCTCACACATCTCCTTGCTCCTTGGCTCTGTAATAACTCTTCAATCTGCCCACCTACAGCTGAGCGTGAGATCGTGCGCGACATCAAGGAGAAGCTCTGCTACGTGGCCCTGGACTTCGAGAACGAGATGGCCACCGCTGCCTCCTCCTCCTCCCTGGAGAAGAGCTACGAGCTTCCCGACGGTCAGGTCATCACCATCGGTAACGAGAGGTTCCGTTGCCCCGAGACCCTCTTCCAGCCTTCCTTCATCGGTACTTAAAATATTGATGATTTGTCCTAAAATTGCGACCATCAGTTCAAACAAGTTCCCCTAACACTTGTACTCTCATCTGGCCAGGAATGGAATCTGCTGGTATTCATGAGACTGCCTACAACAGCATCATGAAGTGCGACATTGACATCCGTAAGGATCTGTACGCCAACAACGTGCTCTCCGGCGGTACCACCATGTACCCTGGTATTGCTGACCGTATGCAGAAGGAGATCACTGCCCTGGCCCCCAGCACCATGAAGATCAAGGTAAACCATCTTATATGCAAACAAGATTAAAACCTTTTACGCACAGAAATTGCGCAATTACGCACAAATGTTCTTCATTTAATCCCACCTCATCGACTCTTTACTAAACACCTGCCTGCTTCTTCTCCCTAGATCATTGCTCCTCCCGAGAGGAAGTACTCCGTCTGGATCGGTGGCTCCATCCTGGCTTCCCTGTCCACCTTCCAGCAGATGTGGATCTCCAAGCAGGAGTACGACGAGGCCGGCCCCAGCATTGTCCACAGGAAGTGCTTCTAAATCCTCCATCTTCTTTACCAGCTTCTCCATCACCATCAGCCACCTGGAGAACGGGCAAGGAGGAGAGAAGAGCTTTGCGGCACAGCAACACTCTACTGTCAATGGACTGTCCGTCTGCGCTGTTGACATCCATATGCAATTTATATTGTTTTAAAATCTGCATATTTCACAGCTGTTTGTTGTCTGTGTTGCACGGAGAAAGGCTGTGAAATCAACCACTGAACCATGCATACACCAAAAAACTTTAATAAAAAAAATAACAACTACATGTTACCCAACACATGTGAATGTAAGTGTATATACCTATTGATAATTTATTAAAGTCCATTATTTGGTATTTTTGCCCCTGGCCTTGGTTTTCTCTTAAAGGGGAGGGTGGAAAACTGTGGAAGCATCTTAAACAAGACCTTCACAAATATCGTGAAAATAAATTAGCATCTCAGGTTTTCCTTCCAAAAACCTTAAATTAACCCATAAGCCTAAGTTTTTCAGCTTTTGGAGACTGCCATAGAAAGATAATAAAGCAACTTTTTGTCTTTTATAAATCCCATTATTAACCTAGGTCCTCAACATACATAACGCATTATCCTAAATCGTTGGACACTGCAACCCGTTATTTACCAGTTTTTACACTTAAGTCTCTCTTTTTATTTTGAAAAATGCAAATACTACAAAGTTCCTAAATTTTAACCCCTTAGATGCCAGAGTTTTAGTGAAATAAATCTCGCTCTTTCTCTTTCTTTTCCCATCTAATATATTTGCAAACTGGATTTCTTTTGTTGGAGGAAATTAGTTTTATCTGAGCCTGGAACTGTCAAAAATTGACATCATCAATAAGATCTTTTTAGTCATTTCATTCTGGAAAAACTGAAAAATATTGTTTAAAAGGTGTATGGAAGAAAGAAAACATTCGCAAAAATACAAAATCACCCCAAAACTACAGAATCTAACCATGTTTTATGCCATCTGCACCAACACAGCCAACCTAACGCAAAAACGGAAACAAAAAACAAAGTAGAAGGTTTCTAGCACTCATGAGAGTAAATTACTTAATAGCGAGTGGCACATGTCTAATGAAGGGATGGATAGATGTGATAAAGGTGAGCCATTTGATCATCAGTTCTGACTGGGAGGCTGCTCGGACAAAGGTAGGAACATCTCCAACACTCACATTCAGAATAGTACTTGGCAGGAATGCACACAAGCAACAGGAGCAGATCTGCGGTTATAACTGTCCGGCTCAGTACTGCAGGGACACCTGACACCCGGAATCCACATGCACCTCCCAGCCTGTCGGACCATTTTTAGTCGAAGGCATAGTTTGTGTTCAGAGGGACCCTCCCTGCAAGCTCTGCCTTACAATGCGACCTCGCCAGGCTGTCTGGGAGTGGGGGCTAAGCTAAAACAACAAGAGGCGTATGTTAATCATCTGTAACCCCGCTGACTAATACAGCTTTTAATAAAACACCTCTTGAACCGATTTTATAAACAAAAGACCAACAACAGTTAAAGCAACAGGGGGTCAAAATTTAAATAATAAATCAAATTGTCTTTTCTTTATCTTATTTTACCATCAGACAGATAAAACTGCATCAGAAAACAGAGGTGCACCACCTGTTGCAGGGTGTGTTTGGCTTTTTTAAAGCGTCCTCTCGGGTGGGTGGAGCTACGCGCAGAGACCCGACCTCTGTTATTACAGCAGCACCAACTGCTCTGGGAAGCTTCCGCGAAATCCGAGCTCGTAAGTATGTGTACTGTACATAAAATTAGACCGCTGCAGGCAAGATTTGCTCCTGTCGAGCAGGTCAGTTGTTGTTGACTGGACTGGATGGATTGTTTGATGGATTTACTGAACTTTGTCTTAGAGCTGCTGCTTCGAGCGGCTGACAGGCGATTAGCGGCGCTCCGATGGTGCTACAATTAATCTGACGCGTAGACTGCCCATAACACCGATATACTTGTAATAAGAGGGTTATACGGAACAACATGCTGGCTATTCTAATGACGGTATACTGCATCAAATGTTTTGTTAAATTATGGAGATTAATTATCTTAATGCTCAAATCTCTCCCATAATTTAATATAATTTCGAATTATTTGATTTCGGTTCCGATGTCCATTTGGGCCTGTAAACTCATGAAAATGACAGATTAAGACCCCTGATCATTTCCATTTACTAGCTATAGAGTCTGAGGGGACTATAAATAAAATACCTTAAGTCACCTGTTGTCAAAGCGGCTACTAAATGTAACCAGTGCGGGTACGAAACACCACATGGTAAGTAAATTAATTACAAAGATAATAAAAGAAATGATCAGGGGGAAATTACCAGCGCAATGATGCGGGACCTTTCGTGCATTGTATAACGAGCACGTTGAGGTCTATTCGGGTGGTGGAGATTTTTGCCATTTCGTAATTGCGTAGGTTTTTTTGTACCCCAACTTCTCTGGGGTACGAAATTGAGCTCTTTTTTACGGGACGGAGCGTTTCTTACTGACCATGCATCAATCTTTAGCTGTCTTGGGAAAGTTTCGTGCCTGCCTTTACAACTTGTAGTTTAAAAATGTCTATAATCTATTATTTTCTACTGTAAAGGTTATGTGACAGCAACAAATATCAACCCACAGGAAATCCCTTAGAGTTCTTTTGGTTTGATCTGTGGTCACAACCTCACATATTTCATGCAAATCAGCTAGAACAAACCAGATTTCAACCCATTCTTAACAGAAATAGACATACAATATAAATTAAACAACGATAGGCTGCTGATCTTCATAATTCGTCAAAAATACTATATATTTATGTGAAATTATCTGATTTGCAAGCTATAATTGTTATGAAACAGTTTGTTTACAGGTACGAAATAGAAATAGATTGAGACAAATTGGGAGTCAGAACTATCTAAAGTTATTCATTTAGGCCAGTTTAAATCAGTACATAGTGTGTAGAAAGACTCGATCGTAACGCTCTCGTTCAAAAACCTCGCACCTATTTTGTTTTTAATTGTAATCTTGGCAGCAAATCAGAAGAAGAGTTGAGTGGTACGTCATCACGTTTGGGAAACTTCCGGTGGTAACGTGCCGAAGGTGGTGGAGCCAAGCTATTGGCGTTTATCTTTCCATGGCAACACCGGAAGTCAGCATTGACACTATTTTAACATTTTTTTACATTTTGTAACCTAATTTTCTCCTTTGTGCATAATAGTTGCATGTTCGGTTTCACAAATGCGTTGAGGCTTTAAGACATCATTTCAGTTCTGAACTGCTGTTTCTTTGAGGAAGAAAAGTTAGAGTTCTTGATCATGTGACTCTGCGATCCGGAAGTGCTTAATGAGCGCCAAAGAGACGGTGGCGAAATCCAAGGTTCCTGCTCCTGTTATTCATCCTAACTCTAGTCTGCAGTATGCGGGTCAGTGGAAACTGCATTCTGCGCTGCGTTTGAACTGCAATCGCAGTATAGTTTAATTGTCTGGTTGGGATAAACTAGGAGCTTTGTAAGAGGGGCTTTAGCTGTTACAACACTGTTGTAGCGTTGTTATTGTTGATATAGATGTATCGGTCATATGTGACAAAACCTTTGGTTTATTTTCGCTCTTTTTCATTTTAAAGAGGGATAAAATGGTGACTAAAAGGATCCGCTCAGAGTACATGAAAAAATTCAAAGACCCCCAATGGGAGACATACACCAAATGTTATGAAGAGATGCTGGCCTACAGGTTGACCAGGAGGTTGCTGGAGCACACACACAACCCCTGGTTCTGGAACGGTTCGGACAGTGATTCAGACTCAGGGGGAAGGAGCCCCCCTCATCCCAGTGAGAACCAGGTTGAAGCCAGTGGAGGCAGAGCTGAAGCTGAAACAGAGGAGGCTGTGGGGGTCAAGGTGGTCAGACACCAGGAGCAGGAGCAGGAGACCAGAACCACAGGAGCTGGACCGAGACATACTGTTCAGAATGAGGTGCAGATCAGACCTGATCCACTGTCTTCAGCACACAGTAAGTGTTAAAAATAATAAAGTACATTATGTTGTGATGTTTATAAAATACAATACTGAATTGTATTTTTAGGCTTGCTGTGTGATGGTACCAGAAAGTCAAAATTGCGATTCAGGGAGATGAAGCGGACTAGAGAGTCATCAGCAGAGCCAGTAAACAGTTATCTGTTTCACTCAGAGACTAGGGTAATTTATTATTAAATATTATTTGAAAATGCTAAACATGTTAATTGTCAGAGAATTTAAAGAAACTATACTACTACTTCTTTGCAACTTTAGAAGCTGACAATTTTGTCCATTATTTGTTTGCAAAACAGTCCAAGCTCAGTCAGATACCACGAAGCTTGGGAATTATTCTTTAGGTGTTGCTAGAGATTCTCAGTTGGATTTGGGTCTGGACTTTGACTGGGCCATTCTAATACTTGACTCTTCTTTGGTCTAAACCATTCCATTGTAGCTCTGGCTGTATGTGCAGGGTTGTTATCTGACTGGGAGTTAAACCTCTATCCCACTATTAAGTCTTTTGCAGCCTTTAACAGGTTTTCTCCCAGGTTGCACTATATTTAGCTCCACCCATCTTCCCATCAACTTTGAGCAGTTTCTGTGCCCCTACTGAAGAAAAGCGACCGCTTGATGCGCCTACCACCATGTTTCCCTGTGGGGACAATGTGTTAAGAATGATGTGCAGTGTTTGTTTGTCCACTGATTCTCTCTAACAAACTTTTGGAGCCTTCACAGAACAGCCATTCCCTTCCACCTCTTATGAATTTACTACTTTGTGTTGGTCTATCACATTAAACCTAAACAATTACATTAAGGTTTGTAGTTGTAATGTGTCAAAATGTAAGAAAGTGCAAGAGGTATAAATACTTTTGAAATACAGTCCTGTGTGCTTTCATCCTTCATAAAGCTGCGCCCTATTTGTGACACTTTACTCAAGCCGGAAGGAACACAGATATCTACCCTTCAAGTCGTGTTATTAAAAATAGCTTTTAGAAATGTCCTAAAAATAGCTGCTAAAAACATTTGTGTTACGTTTTTGTCAACAGGACTAGGTCATGTACTAGGTGCTGTGTTTGGTTTTTATTCATGAAGAAATATTTCAGCTTTCTACATATCTTTAGCAAAAACATTTTCAGCCGTTCTTGTTGTATAAGTAATGAAAAAATGTTTTGTCTATCATAGGAGACCAAAAACCAAATAACTTAAAAGGGTTTCAGAACAGCCCTTACTTTTATTTAGTTAGATTAGACAGGCACATTAGACAAAATAAGAAATAAAACTTTTAGGAATCTTAAAGTAATTCTTATAGATTAAGGTGAACGAGGAAATCTAATGACTTGTAATTTGAAATTCTGCACTGTAAACCCAGACTGCATACAGCATGACATCCTATGACAAAGATTAAGATGTATAACTGACCTGTCTGTAGTCAGAACTTGTCACAGACTGAAAATATTTACAACGTTTTGTATGAATTAAAAAAATACAACATTATGTCCAGAAATGTTAAGCTGCTGAAACTCTGTACTAAGCAAAGATGGGGAAAAACTTGGTCTGGAAAACTACAGCAGCAGGCCTCATCAGCTCTAAACATCGACACAATGTTAGGAGAAAAGATGATGCAACATATTTTTAAACCAGTCGCTACTCCTGTCTCAGTGTAAATTTTCCATGTTTGTCAAGACATAAATCTTCTTCAAAACAGTTTTTCTGCTACGTTATGCTACATATTTGTGAGATTTTATTTTTATTTTTTTTACATTTTAAGTTTTTGTTTTTTAAACCTATTTGCATGCATCCTATTTTTTTTCAGTCAACCAGTCCTGATAAAATGAAAAGATCACAAATAATTAAAGGGATTTTTACAACCCAGCTTAAAAGCTGTAACAAAGAATAGAGGCGACACTACACCAAATTAGCTTTAAGCCCTTTTAAAGGCATTCATTTAAAGTAAAGATAATTAATCTGTATGTGGTCAGTGTAAATGGTGTGCTGCAGGTTCGTGTGGCGAAGGGAATCAGTAAGGCAGGATGTAGTGAAATAAAGTTTTGTAGTGCAGTGTGTGTGCAACAAGAAGCCCTCATGATGGCAGCGCGGCTGGTCTCACAAAACTGAGGAAGTAGAATGATGTTGGCAGCGTCGTGCCAGCATAAACCCAGGAACCGTTAATCTGAAAGAGGCCACAGGAGAGTTGAGGCAGAAGCCTCTTTTATCCCATCCGGGAACACCCTAGCCCCACGTGGTCTCCAGACACCTCTTTTTGTGGTACCTGACAACGGTCAAATAAATACCAGGCCAACTACACCAGCCGGGGGGGGCGTTACACTCCCGCCCATCAGGAGCAGGTTCCCTGTGAAACCCTGCGCCAACCTCCTAGGTCTAACCTTACATGCAATACCAAGTGCAAAAACCCAGCAACCCATTACATGTTGATTTTTGAAAGAACACTTGGTGTAACAGATGTTTGTGCCCACAAATCCACCCCCCCTCCGACCACTCTCCAGCCCACAAACTGGTGCACACAGAAGCACATGTGACAGACGTGACAGAGTCTGGAGACACCGTGGAGAGCGATCTGCTGCCTACAACATCCTTCAGGATGACCGGTTTGGCAGTGGATCAGTAATGGTGTGGGGTGGCAGTTCTTTGGAGGGCCGCACGGCCCTCCATGTGCTCGCCAGAGGTAGCCTGACTGCCATGAGGTACCGAGATGAGACCCTCAGACCCCTTGTGAGACCATATGCTTGTTGGCCCTGGGTTCCTCCTAATGCAGGACAATGCTAGACCTCATGTGGCTGGAGTGTGTCAGCAGTTCCTGCAAGATGAAGACATTGAAGCTATGGACTGGCCCGCCCGTTCCCCAGACCTGAATCCGATTGAGCACATCTGGGACATCATGTCTCGCTCCATCCACCAACGTCACGTTGCACCACAGACTGTCCAGGAGTTGGCGGATGCTTTAGTCCAGGTCTGGGAGGAGATCCCTCAGGAGACCATCCACCGTCTCATCAGGAGCATGCCCAGGCATTGTAGGGAGGTCATAAAGGCACGTGGAGGCCACACACAATACTGAGCCTCATTTAGACTTGTTTTAAGGACATTACATTAAAGTTGGATCAGCCTGTAGTGTGTTTTTCCACTTTAATTTTGTGTGTGACTCCAAATCCAGGCCTCCATTGGTTAATAAATTTGATTTTAATTGATTATTTTTGTGTGATTTTGTTGTCAGCACATTCAACTTTGTACAGAACAAAGTATTCAATGAGAATATTTCATTCATTCAGATCTAGGATGTGTTATTTGAGTGTTCCCTTTATTTTTTTGAGCAGTGTATATAAGGGACAGAATGAGCAAGAAAGAAGGAGGGGGAAGAAACAAAGACAATTTCGACATATCACCAACCACTCTGTTAATTAGTCGTTGAAATGTTGGTGCATTTCTAAGCCCCAACGGCATCACCGTATAAAAGTACAGACCTGTCACAGTTATAAACGCAGACACATCAGGACAAAGGAGTTGCCGTCGTAGTGTTAGGCTACATCTGCATGTGCGGTAAACAGGCTTCCTGGGGCGTCCAAGAGTCTCAGCACCATAGACAGCGCACTGTCGCCTATTGTGGGAGATGACTGGTTCTACGGACAGCGCTATTACACACGGGTGCCTTAAAAATTTGTAAGGATTGTGTAAATTGGACATTTTGTTTGCTCACCTGCTGGAAGGATGCAGGTATTTGAGCATGATGTGGATATGGGAGACTGTCAACTGATAAAACAACGTTTTTACAGAGTGAATAACAAAAAAAACACGCAAGTATTTGGGAACAGAAGTCAGGTACATGCTTGATAATGGGATCGCAGAGCCAAGTACGTTTAGTTGGGCGTCTCCATGCATTCTTATACCCAAACGTGACAACACTTCAGGTTGTTGCTCAGATCATGATTATGTATGCTGTTACAAAATCAGATTTCAACGACTAATGAACTAAGTGGTTGGTGATATGTCTGGCTGTGTGGTTTATTTGGATGAAGTGGTCATGTATTCTGATGCTTTGGAAGCACTTGTAGAGGGCATTGAGGATCTTTTCACTTGTTTGGCGGAGTTAAGGTTGATAGTCAGTCTCACAAAGTGTGAATTTGCGAGGGCGACCTTTACCTATTAGGGTCATGTGGTTGACCATGGTGAGGTGTGCCCTGTTGCAGCTAAGGTTCAGGCGGTTGAGCAGTTTCCTGTTCCAGTTACTAAGAAGGAGCTCATGCATTTTCTTGGGCTCGTTGGGTATTATAGATGTTTCTGTCAAAATATCTCCTCTGTCGTGGCGCCTTTAACTAGTTTGCTGCGTAAAGATGTTACATTTGAATGGTCTCCCCTCTGTTAGCAGGCGTTCGAGCGGATGAAAATGCTCCTCTGTGCTGAAAAAGATAAAACAAAGATTTAACTTCAACAGCTGATAAAGGCAAATTCATCACAGCAATGAAATAAATAAGAGAATTGGATCAACTTATTTAACATCTATGTTAATTAAAGTGCAATACAACTACAGATATAATTAACTTAAGAGGAGATACAATTTAGGAATAAATAATCTTAATTACTGAAAGTCAGGCTGAGACTTAAAAATATATTTCTTTTCTGTTTCCAGAGAAAGAGCCGAAAGGACGTCAGCAAAGAAAACCCTCCAAATCAACGAGACAAGCCTGGCGCTCCCAGCACACGGGGCCTGCACCTACAGGGCACCTGACAGAGGACCCTAAGAAGAGCCCACATCCTTTTGCTCTGTATGGCTCAGGAGAAAAGGATGCAGACATCGCAGGCAGGAAGACTTACAACGTCGGTCCTGCAGCTTCGACTGCTGAGGTAATGTTCTACTTTACCTGTTATTCTGCAAACGGCATTCAGTAAGACCTGAGCATGACTGTTTGTTTTATGGATAGATTCACGAATCAGCTCTGCGTGCCAAGGCCAGGCGGCAGGTGGAGCGACAGATCGAGTCCCGGCGAACTGAGCGGCGCCGGGCCCAGTCAGCTGACCCAAACAAGGCCAGGAGGGTGGTTCAGCCAGAGTTTAACCCCTGGCTCACGGAGTACATGCGCTGCTTCTCTGCTCGCTCCCGATAGGACAGCATCAGTAACATTCCTGCCTTTGACCCCTGAGCCGTTAGTCAGGGTTCCTCCGTGTTCACGGTACCACTCACATGTTTGGGATTCAACGTCATCACTGAATTTTACTGTGTGGCTCATGAAGCCAGGTCTGTACCATCAGGTTTTTATAGAAATCACTTCAATCTCCTGATAAAACTCAGAGATTTCAAACAAGGTAAAGGGTCTCCTTTAAGATGAAAGAAACACTTCGGTAATTTTCTGATGAACTGAGGTTTTGCCACATTTAGACACCTAAATGAGTGTTAATAGTTTACATTGAATCTTACAGCCATACTTTGATGCAAACCCTTTAAAATGTCCAGTAAAAGGAGGTGTCTATTATACAGGGATACAAATCAACAATGGAGCGACAAAGAGGTAAAAGAAATCAGATATAGCAGTGATATAGAGATAGAGACTGAGAAGCCTTGTACTTGAAGAGACTTTTGAATTGAAATAAACAATAATATGAACAACAGGTCACTTACTTTAAAGACGCAGTGTTGGTCAGACGTTTGCATACACTCATTGTCAACATCAGAAACTGGCTCTTCTAAAGACTTAATTGAGCTGTTCTTTTGTCAGGGTGGAATGATGAAGCAACAAATTACAAGAATAATATGTGCAAAGCTGAATTTATTTTGGATTTTCTCTCACCCACATGTGGTCAAAATTTTATATTTAGTTAATGTGCCTTAGCTAGTGGCTGAGAAAACACTTTGTTTTTCTAACCATTATTAAGGTCCTGACTTTTGGCATTAATTAGGTTGGATGTTTGACCTCTCTTCTCAGCAAAATTGGAAGAACACTTTCAGTTTCTTGGTGGGTGTGACACAGACCCACGTATTTATAATAGGGTTGAGGTCAGTGCCAGTCTAAATGTGTAATGTTAGCCTGCTTTATTCATTCCAAAGCCAGTTCTAAAGTATTCAACATTATTGTCCTGTTAAAAACCAAATTGTATCCTTGTTGCAAACATTTAGCTGTTGATTTGTAGTGAAGCTAAATAAACTGCATGTACAGTGCTTCCGTACCACTCACCATCAGACCCACAGCATTTTGCTACCACCTCCGTGCTTTAGTGTTTTGGGCGGTGCTTTTAGGTTTTAAAGCCTAATCTTGGCTCCTCCAAACATGCTTTTTATCATTGTTGCTGAAACACCCAGTCTTTATCTGCTCTGACCATAAAATCGTTCTCCAGAAGCCATTCAGCTTGACCATTTGGGCACGTACTATATTCCAGTCTATGGTAAGCCTGAGCCAAGTTGGTTCATAGGATCCTAACCATATTCTTTCATCTGAGGTGTACAGTTTCAGCCAGATGGATGGTTATTGTAGTTGTAAATTGTATTATCAGGCCACCCTGACATAAGAACAGTTTAAATAAATAATTATTAACCCAAACTTATAGACATTTATAAAATGACTATAATTGCAAACGTCTGAACTGCACTATAACTCCATGTATTACATGTTCAAAGATTATTTTTATTACAAAATATCGTATTATGTTGAGCTATCAGCTAAAAGCATATGTTAAAATAAGTTGGCTTGAAATGTATTTGGTTAAAAATTATGAACTTAAATCATCTTCAGACTGTTTATAGGCTTTAAAGAGTTTTGGCTTTTAGGTGAGCGGCAGTGAACTGCTTCTTGTGTTTGTGCCTCTGAACAGCTCAGCTGTTGTCGATTTGCTTTAGGCTGATCATCACTGTGCTGAATGTTCTTATCACTGACGCTGTGTGAAGATTGCATTTTCTCACGAGGACATAAACTTATAGATGTTATGAGGTAAAAATGGGTTTATACTCAGTTTTAATTATAATTTGTTTTACCTTTGAGAAATTCAATAGTTGTGTTCATGTGAATGACGTTTACTAAAAAACTAGTTTATACTCTCATACTCAATGAAATGTGCCATAAACAAAATGTTTTTGACCTTTACAGCAGGTATATTTTAGATTTGGCTGTTAATATTTTACAAAAGGCAAACATCAGAAATGGTTGGAAGACGTAGTTGTATTCTCTTGTTGTAACATTATGTTCAGTATTAGTTTGTAATAATAATGTAATAACTTTGTGCAATAATTCACTTTAAAAACTGCATTTGAGCCAGTGTGAGTTAAACATGTGGTTCATTTTCGACAATCTCAGAGAAATGGAGGGAAACAGGAAGTTACTAAATAACGGACCAATATTGATCAAGCTCTAATTTTTACATTTTTTCAAGGTTTTATTTGTTTAGGTGTCATTCCAAAACATAACATAACTCCAATACTGTCAGACTTGTAAAATTTGTTCTGTTTTAAATAGACTTTCGACATAATATGTACATATATTTAAATGACTTAGATGACAGTTGGGTTGTGTGATGTGAAGCTTTTAATAAATCACTTTTCTATCTGTAGCGTGTCTTGTTGAGTTTGTGACTGTAAAAACAGTTTTTGCCTGCAGCAGGTCCTGCATGTTTAGATGGTCTCCTGGTTCAGCACGCCTGAATCAAATAAATGGCCCATTGCCAAGGGCGTTGAATTTTCAGGCATATGGGAGGGTGTTTAAACCCATTTTTTCAGCGGTTTTTGGGCAGGAGGCATCTAAAAATGGAAAACACGCCCCTTGGGGGCTTAAGGTATCCAGTAGAGTAACGTAGCACTGTCCCTCTCCCACCTCTTTCTGCGTGCTTCCTCTCAAACATCTCCCATACAAAAAAATAGCATTTTTAGTGCTAGAATATTATGTTATGACCCACACATTTTGGAGAAGACTGCTGACTTGACAGCTATTCAGCAGACAGTTCATGGTAGCCTCCACAAGGAGGATGAGCTACAAAAGCTCATTGTTAAGGAAGCTGGCTGTTCAGAGTTCTGTATGCAAGTGTATTAATAGAAAGTTTAGTGGTAAGAAAAAAGTGGCAGAACAAGGTGCACAAGCAAATGGATGTAACTCCTGTCCAAAGTCTTCTTTCCAGATAGATTTTGCATTTCATCTGGAAATCAGGGTCTGGAGGAAAAGTAAAGGGGCACCGAATCCAAGCCACTTGAGATTCAGTGGGAGGTTCAGTCAGTGATGATTTGGGAAGCCATGCCATCTGGTGGTGTCAAAAACAAAATTTTGGGTTTTCAAGCCTTGATTATAAAAATAGTGAATCAAATAAAATTTTCAATGGTTTTCTGATTTATTGGGATGTACTTCTAGAATATGAAAGCTGGGTTTTAAAAAAATCATTTTCTGTCTGCTGGGAATGTTGTGGAGTTTGTGACTCTACTCAGTTTTTGTCGGTCAAATCTTTCACCAGACCTGATGGAAAACTGTAGAACCACAGAAAAAGCAAAACAAAATACAACCATACCCAGAGATGTATTTGTTGTTGGTTTTATTTCAAAAACATATGCCATTTGTCATAAACAATAAATTAAAAATCTATGATATTCATAATGACAAAACAGACATACATGGAGATAGAAGGACCTGATGACAAAAAACACAAAACGACAACCAGACGTGAAACAGCAAAAGCCACCATCACCGGATATCACTGGCTAAATATGAAAAGTTGCTTTAGTTTAAAGTGTGCACAATGTAAAATTTTAGTGTACTGGCGCTTTTTATGGCTTTGATAAAGCGATATAAAAAGATGATAATTAAAGCGAAGTGACATGTTAGGCAAAAATGTCTTAAAATATTAAAATAAATAAATCACACATCAGGTAAGATTCAAACTGTAGATGTGATTGGTTAATATCAGCCAGCAGCTGGCAACAGTCAGTCAGGTTTTCATGTAAACAAGCAACAATTATTAGTGAGAGATCTGTCAGTTATCATAAGCTGTGGGATAAACATGTGTTACACCACCGTTAAAATGGTGACCCGTCCTTCAAACGCGAAGCACAAGGAGCCAGTGTCTTACAGCATAAATATACAGTGGAGCATGAAAATGATGCAGAATATGAGATTTACTTTAATACAGATGGAATATCTCCTAATAATAAAATACTCCGTCTGGGAAAGCATGCGTCGGTCTCTATATACAGAAACTCTGTACAGCGAAAGAGGAAAAGAAGGTGTATTTAATGCAAGAAAGGGAGGTTTGAAAGGAGGGTGGGATAGCATCGGAGGAGCTGTTAATGAGGGCCACTTGTAGTGGAGTGTTTAAACCCGGGAGGAATAGAAAGAGAGAGCACGGAAAGGAAGGGTGAGTACAACAGTTCAGGAGTTTTTGTGGTTTTCTTTCCATGTCAAGAATTAAATGATTAACTCATCTTGTTTTTCTTAATGCAATCATACCCAAGCTGCAGCAAAAAATCCACCCTATTTTACTAACAAATTATGAAGTCAAATCTTGTTTATTTAAAACGGAGTAAAGGTGGAGGCCAGACTGGATCTGAGGGAACACAGTATGATTGTTTGGAAAAACCCAGGAGACACATGCAAGTGTTTACCATCCTGGTTGGGATGGCCGGGGGCCATTTTGGTCCAGTAAAGCAGCAGAATGATGGGAAGGGGGGCAGTCTGTGGTTTACCATCTCAGGAAGTGAGAGGAGGGGGGCCAGAAGGACTTCTCACCTCTCTGCACATGCAGAAATTAAAATAAAGACTCTGAAGGGTCCGTGCAAAGGTCATGGGAGGGGTCACCAGCACAGCAACCTAAACCCAACACTGTTAGGTCCTCCAGGGCTGTTTTTCTGGTCTTCACAGACCTGCATCAAACATAAGCATAATATGAATAGGTGACACTATTTACTTTTTAAAGCAATTTTCAAAAAAAGTTATGAACCACTCACTGTAAACAAAAAGGTGAGAAATAGATGCTGACATTATGTTCAATTGAACTCATATTTAGTTAAAGGAATAATTAATTACATAGTACTTAATACAGTACGTAATAAAATAATACTAAACATCCCTTGTACTCTACACTTTTTCACCTTAATTTAGTATGTTGCACAAAGTCCACTAGCAGCCACACTCCTGAGCGCCCTGCGGCTGAGCACGGCGAGGAGAACGGAGCTGTCGCAATGCAGCGTCGCCATACTGGATGCCTGAGCCCATCCTCTCTGGGTCCAGTTCCCCTAAAACATGAGGGGCGATCAGAGAACAGAGTAAAAGTTAAACTATGGAGAACTTATGCAAGTTCTGCTTATATAACCAACACAAACAGGAAAGAAGGCACAAAGGTTTATTGACTGATAACAAAAGGAGGGCCAATTGGTTCTGTTGCTGCAAAAACAACAGTTCAATCTTAGCTAAGACATTTGGTATTACAGTAGTTTTAGGCTGAACACTTCTAGGCCATACATTGATCCCATTGGGACAAACTGTGATTTGTGGTTAGTGTTATGGGGGGATGGATCTTGCTCCTACCCGACTCAATCTTGTTCAGGATTTTCCGAGCACACTGGACGAACGCCTCTTCAACGTTCTCCCCTGTTAGAGCGCTGGTCTCCAGGAACATCAACTCTAAGACACAAATATTCCCTAATTAAAGCAGCAGCTACACACAGCCTGTGGTACTTTAGAGCTTTGCAGACAGCAAGATGTATGTGTCATAAGCAGCATGATAAGAAACAAATGTTGGATAAACGTTATCTGTTGACACGCAGTTTGACTAACTCCAACATGAGACTATGTGGAGGTTTTAATTTGGTCAGATAGGTTTGTGAATCAGGTGATACCGTTTTCCTGAGCGAATCGCGACGCCTCCAGAAACGTGACCTCTCGGTCAGCGTCCAAGTCCTTCTTGTTCCCGCAGAGGATGATGACGATGTTCTGACTGGCCAGCATCCTGGCATCACTCAGCCATGTGGTCAAAGTGTTGTATGTTTCTCGACTGCAGAGGTGGACGGAAACAGAGAAATAAAGACAAAGTAGAAACTACATAAATTCATTTACGATTGGGTTTGATTTTTTTTAATACCTGGTGATATCGTAGACGAGTAGAGCTCCTGCTGCTCCTCTGTAGTAACTCCTGGTCACAGACCTGACGGACACAGACACACACACATAGTCAATAGGCAGGGGAGGAAGAATACATTACATGAGATTTAGATAAATCTAGTCATCTATCATAGGAAAGGAAATAACAAAGACATGACTTCACAAATGCACCATACACAAACACATTAAATCAGACCCTTTTACTCACATAAACTGTTTTTCATCAGGCAACTGCAAAATGTGACTGCTAGACCTCTTTGATCTAGCCAAAACAACACTATTCCCCACAACTGGTATCCCTGAACCAGCCAAAGTGATTCAAAAATGAATAATCATATTTAGCTAATTTAAAGATTCAGAAAGTTTTGAAATAATCCATAATTAGTTCTAACTTTTAACATTGATTTATATGTTAAAATCTCAAATGTGACCTTGTCCTTTTATTTAACAGGATGATTACATGTTTGACACCTTGAATGACAACAATCTTCAACTGAAGACAGTTTAAATAATTGATGGGATTCAGTCCTACCTGAAGCGTTCTTGTCCTGCAGTGTCCCAGATTTGCAGTTTGACCATTTTGTTGACCACACTGATGATCTTTGAGCCAAACTCCACACCGATGGTGTGGTTAGATTCATCCTTAACTGTAAAAAACAACAGAAACAAAACAGGTTTACCTAAATGTCTTGTTTCCATTAAAGTATTTCAAACTGGCTAGAACTAACTCAGTTAATCAGGCTGAGAAATTGAACAAAACAATGTGAGTGCGGAAGACAGAGTAATCTGTAAAAGCAGTTGTATGATTCCACATCCGTCTGACTTACATCTCTTCTCTATAAACTGGTGCAGCAGGCAGGATTTGCCTGTTCCAGCATTCCCAATCACCAGGAATTTAAACAGGAAATCTGCAGATGGGGAATATAAAAATGAAACTTTAGGCAGATGGTTTGCATTTATGTAGGTGGCACTTTGTAAATGTATAACAGCCCTGTTCCTAACATCATCTTATCTGTCTTGCAGTGCATGAAGATCCACAAGGATTTGAGGAATCCTACATCCACAGAAGAGCTTTGGCTTGTTCTCCAAGAACCTACCAACAGGGCTACATCATAAAACTCTGGCCTGGTGTCTCTAGGCAAACTGATTCTGTTTAAGTTAGATTTCCGTTCACTGCAATTTCTTAGTTGATAAAAATAAGACACTAACACTTCCATTTTTGAAAACATTCTTACTTTGCAGCAGATCTGTAATTATCAAGAACTAAATTACTTAAACTCCCATATATAGATGCAACTGAATGCAAAATAGAGCATTATGGCAACACAAAACGTCCTTTTCAGTCACAGATTTCTGCCTGTTCTATTATGTCCCTGTGCTATAGGAGCTTCTTGTATTTTCTCTTAATCTCTAAACATGTAAACCCTAAAAAGTCAGTTTAATCCATAGTAATTACTACAGTAAACTCGATTGTATGATCTCTGTGGACTGACAGTTTGCTTTAGAGATTGGAGTCTCTTTGTAAGAGGCTCCGTTAGCCTGGCAGCTATCTGTTTTCGATGAGAAACAGCCCTGTCGACACACCTGCTTCCTTCTGCTCCCTGCAGCTCAAAGAACATGCTAACACAGCCTACTTACCGTAGGACTCCGACATCGCCAGGGAGGCGCTTTAACAGTAAAGCGATGGGACCGAAAAACACTGGCTGACAAATAACTTGCTAGCTAAGTAAATAAATATAGTCCTGTCGAGGATTTCCGCGGATTCCAGCTGATTTTCCCTTCCGATTTCCCGTGTGTGCTATTTCAAAATAAAAGCTTCCTGGAGTGAAGTCAGAGCATTTTCTTTGTAATGTCTTGAAATGGCCACTAGATGGTGCCACTCAAGAAGTCTAACTAGTTCAAGTTTGAATAAAAACTGGAACTCGTTTAGATTCATATTATAATATATTTAAAGTCCGTTTTTTAGATAGTTTATCAAAAAAAAAATAATGTTACATGAAACCAATAAAACGATTATTAATGTTGAAATGTTATGTTATCGCCATACTGTAGAATAGAATAGAATAGAATAGAATAGAATAGAATAGAATAGAATAGAATAGAAATAACCTTTACTATCACACCTTAGTGGAACAACTTCATGTGTACCAGCAGCAAAGTGACAGGCAAGTAGAACCATGCAGATTCCACAAAAGTAAAAATATGAGAACAGAACTGATGAGAACTGATGAGCAGAACCAGTTAGATAGACTACAAGCATGTCTTGAAGACATAAAAACTTGGATGACCTTACATTTTCTCCTTCTAAATTCAGACAAGACAGAAATTGTTGTCTTTGGACCGGAGTCTTTAAAAAAGAAACTGCTTAGTCAATCACTTAACCTGGATGGCATTAAATTGACCTCCGGTAATAATGTAAAAAACTTTGATTTTATTTTTGACCAGGACATGTCATTTAAATCCCATATTAAACAGGTTTCTAGGATTTCCTTCTTTTACCTCCGGAACATTGCCAAAATTTGAAATATCCTATCCAGGAGTGACGCTGAAAAACTAGTCCATGCATTTGTTACTTCAAGGCTGGACTTTTGTAATTCTTTACTATCAAGATGTCCACAATATGCAGTTAAAAGCCTTCATCTGATTCAAAATGCTGCAACAATAGTTCTGATGAAAATTAAAAAGAGATATGATATTTCTCCTATTTTAGCTTCCCTTCATTGGCTCCCTGTTAAATCCAGAATAGAATTTAAAATTCTCCTCCTCACATATAAAGCCCTTAATGATTTAGCCCCATCATACATCAGAGATCTGATTGTTCCATACGTTCCTAACAGAGCACTTCGTTCTCAGACTGCAGGTTTACTGGTGGTTCCTAGAGTCTCTAGAAGTAGAATGGGAGGCAGATCCTTTAGTTATCAGGCTCCTCTCCTGTGGAACCAGCTCCTAGTTTTAGTCCGTGAGGCGGACACCCTGTCTACTATTAAGGCTAGGCTTAAAACTTTCCTTTTTGATAAAGCTTATAGTTAGAGTGGCTTAGGTTATCCTGAGCTATCTCTGTAGATATGCTTCTATAGGCTTAGGCTGCTGGAGGACATAATGACCACTTCACTCTCTTCGCTACATTCTCAAAATACTCTCCAATTTTGCATTATTTGCTGTTATTTCAGCTTTTAACTTTGTTCTCTCTCTTTTCTCTTCCTAGAAGCTACACCTGGCCTGACTCTGTGTCTACCTGTGACACCTTTCTGGAGAGGGGCATCGTCCGAGCTTCTGCCGGCAACAACTTAATGCTCACCCTCTACAGATGATCCACATGGCCCTGTCTTTCAGTGTTTAACCCTTTCTCTCTCCTAGACATAGCTACTGACTGAGCTTTTACTGTGACTAACTCTCTGTGCTCTCTTTCAGACTCTAACCTTGAAAACTGGCTCAGAGTTTATCTGTTCTTTCTTTCTAGATGAAACAACTAAAGGAGCTACATCCATTAAAATTTACTTTTCCTTCCCATAGAAAGTACTCCTGGATCCTTGCTTCTTTGTTCTCTTTGTGTCTCTGCTCTGTTCTCTCTAACCCCCAGTCGGTCGTGGCAGATGGCCGCTCACACTGAGCCTGGTTCTGCTGGACGTTTCTTCCTGTTAAAAGGGAGTTTTTCCTCTCCACTGTCGCTACATGCATGCTCAGTATGAGGGATTTCTGCAAAGTCAACACCAGTGACTGTCAACTGTCTCTACATGCTCATCCAGGAGGAGTGAATGCTGCAAGTCTCTGACTTGATGCAATCTGCTGGGTTTCCTTAGATAGAAAAACTTTTTATCCAATTTGAATAAATAACAGAATCTGACTGCACTGTTCAATGATTAGGATTAATTGGAATGTATGTACCTGACCTTTGTGAAGTGCCTTGAGATGACATGTGTTGTGAATTGGCGCTATATAAATAAACTGAATTTAATTGAATTGAATTGAAAGGTAGAATAAGAGATTTTACAGTAAGGGCATTTGAAAGAATAAGGAAAAAAATACTGTGCCATTGTTCAAAATAGCATTCTGAAATGCAAAAAGGAGAAGGATAATTTTAAAAATGTACAAAATAGTCAGTGACACCCTCCATGAGAAGGAAAAGTCACGAAAACCAATTGCTAAGGAACCTGTATCAGAGTGTTGCATCAAAGCATATTTATGGAAAGTTCAGTGGTGGAAAAAAGTGTGCTAGAAAAGGGTGTACAAGCAGTGGAAATAAGGGGACTGTGAAGCAAAGCCCATTCAAGATAGCTAGGATATAGATAAAACTGATTGGACTATTGCAAAGTGGTTCAATGTCCTCTATTCAGATGAAAGTAAATAAAATAATTAATTGAAAAAAGGCACACTAAGGATTGAGTAAAAGTACTGTATAGTACTTTTTTTAGGCCTTACATTTCTGTGCCAATAATAAATATGCAAATGTAATATTCTAATTTTCTGAAAATTGAATTTTGGGTGTTCATTAGCTAAAAGGCATAGCCTAATCATCAGCCTAATCAAACATTCAAATCTTTGAACTATATCCCTCTGTGTCCAATGAATTCATATAATCTATAGAAAGTTTTTTAATTTTTAAATTGATGTTACTCAAATAGATAAAAATTTCAATTACATTTTAAATTATTGTGATGCACTTTTCTATTAAAACAATGTCTGTATAGACAGTGAATAATTCCAGACGAAACCTCCGGGCCAACAGGGGTCACTGGTGTAACTTTGACAGTTGTTGTAAAGCTGTATTCAAGAAGAAGAAACACAGACTCGGCTACTGAGCTAGCTTAGCTACTTTAATTATTTTACTGAAATATGGCAGCTGTACTCCCCATCAGACCGCCCTGTGACAGCAACCCCGCCACTCCAGGAGCACAATCTATAAAGGTGATATTTCTGCTGTCTTTAATTTCAGTAGCAACCGTATTCTCTAAATTCTGCTTGCCTGCGGGCTCAGCTAACGGCTGGCTCATCCTATCCCCATGAATGGTAATATTAGCCACATTAGCATACCTCCTTTGTTTTCAAATGTCAGTTTCACATGTCCTGTTCATGGACAGTCACATGTGCGTAACAAATGGGACTTCAAATGCGTATCTCCTAAAGTAGTTTGAACATCTTTTAACCCGATATTTCCTTTAGTTATTTTCATTTATTTAAAAGTAATGTATTTTTTGTATAACACAAACTGATTGAACAGACCAATTAAAAACACGTTTTAGTAACGAAATGTGGGATTAATGGGATTAAAGGTATGTTCAATATCCGCTTATGGTTTTAAAAAAATTCTGAAAATACAGTTGTAATCTGACAGGGGAGCCTCATCAGAACGCATATTCTAACTCACTGAATAAATTAGTATGTATATATAAATGTATACCTCCACAATTTGAAGAAATTGGTAGAGTTTGATATTCTCTATGAGTGACACATTTTGTGCCTGATAAATCATGCTGATATCAAGGATACCCAGTCATGAAAGACTTTATTGTTGAGGCAGTGTTTGACAGATTCTTACACATGGACTGATGATGTGTTAAGTTTCTCCTTCTCTTTACTTTACCTTCTGCCATTGAGGATACAGACATAAAGGAAACATCTGTGAGCTATAAATATGAACTGGAACGACAACATGATTGTGATGCCATGGGATTGTAATGTGCCTGCAAACTGAATAGCTGTCTCATAGACAGCATTACAAGAAGCGAGTTTATTCAAGTCAGTTTTACCAGCATATTTGACAATGCTTTGTGAACATTGTAAACTATATATGAATTATTTGTTTCATTAATAATTAGAATTTTTATTTTGTCTGCAGGAAGATGCAATAGATGAGGTTTCCAATGACGGCAGCCAGCCTCCCAAAAGAAGGAGAATGGGTTCAGGAGACAGCTCCCGAAGCTGTGACACATTCAGTCAAGAGCTAGGGTAAACTGCCCAGATACAAAAAAAGAAGCAATAAATAGCCATTGCCTTCATCTTCCTGGCAGTTTATTAAATTCAGGCCTGATTTAATGTTGTTATCATCTGTTTTCCTCTTGTTTTTTGCTCCCTGAATGTTCTAACCCCCAACTCATCCCTGTTCAGAGCCACATATTTTCCGGCAGAAAACCTGACAGAGTACAAGTGGCCACCTGATGACACAGGAGAGTATTATATGCTTCAGGAGCAGGTCAGCGAGTATCTGGGAGTGACATCATTCAAGAGGAAGTATCCTGGTAAGATTTAAATAATCATGAAGTGTGAATCTTGTTTGTCACTTGCAAGTTAAGTGTGTGGTCTTGTACTGTAAAGACTTACTAAATATGTGAACAGGAGTAACATTCTAAAATGATTACTATAAATGGTGTTAAATGAAACTTATGTCATGCTGTGAAGAATTATTGCAAGTTGTTGATCAGGGTTAGTTTTCTTTTTCTCTTTTATTCATGTGTAGATATGGAGAGGCGTGACCTGTCCCACAAAGAGAAGCTCTATCTCCGTGAACAAAATGTCATCACGGAGACACAGTGCACTCTGGGTACAAACTATAACCCTGAACTAATGCTAAGTAAAGCTGCAGACATTATTGTCTCCATCATTTACAAAACAGTTGTAGCGTTTCCTAAAACAGGTGTTTGTGATGACTTCAGGTCTCACAGCTCTGCGAAGCGATGAAGTAATAGATCTGATGATCAAGGAGTATCCTACCAAACATGCTGAGTATTCTGTCATACTGCAGGAAAGGGAGCGACAGAGAATAGCAAAAGAGTACTCTGTGAGTAGAAACAGCAGAAACATCCTTCCAGGAGTTCTTTGATAAAATGCTTCTTCATGCTTGATCCTATCTCAATATGATTTATTTTACTGTAGCAAATGCAGCAGCAAAACCCTCAGAAGGTTGAGGCCAGCAAGGTGCCCGAGTACATAAAGGAGGCTGCAAAGAAAGCTGCAGAGTTCAACAGTAACTTCAACAGGGAGCGGATGGAGGAGAGGAGAGCTTACTTTGACCTTCAGACGCACGTGAGTCCAGCCTTAAATTACTAAATGTTCTCTGCACTATCTGGAAAAGTATGGAGTTCCATATATAGTTTTTCAGTTCTGGATGAGCATGGAGAAGGGAAATGGAATATGGAAGAGAGTGTGTGTTTCCAGACTTTATTCCCTGTCCCTTTGTTAATGTGATAAACGATCAAATAAAAGAAACAGCTTGCTATAGCCAGTATGTTTTTAATGCTATTTATTAGATAAAGATGCACATTTAAGTTTTACATCTATCCATCCATTCATTCGTCATTCATCCATCTCTCTGTCCATTCTTCCCTACATTTTGTGTTTTTTCCAGGTCGATATTTATATCCTTAAAACTGCAGAAATATTTAAAATTAATTGTAAATATGTATAAAAGCTAGTTACAAATTGACAGAGAGATCAAGAATTTGAGACTGAAGCAATTCTCAGTGGTGAAACAGCTGATATACTCATAGCTTTGTTTTAAGATCAGTTTCTGAATGTGCATCTTTATTTTCCCAGGTTATCCAGGTACCACAGGGCAGATTCAAGGTGCTGGCTCCAGAAACAACCAAAACCGGGCCTTACCCTGTAGCTCTCATACCAGGACAGTTCCAAGATTACTATAAAAGGTACATTTAACGTTAAAGAACACTCTGCCTGTTTTTTATGTGTTTATAGAGTAATCAAACACATTGCTTAACTTTCACAATGTGAAAATAACACCCTAGCTATCTTCAACTTTTCTTGTACCCTTTATTTCCCTTGATTTATAATTATTTTGTTCATGTCAGGTACTCGCCCAATGAGTTGCGCTATTTGCCAATGAACACAGCTCTGTATGAGCCTCCATTGGATCCAGAGCTCCCTGCTCTGGATTCAGAGCCTGACTCAGATGATGCAGATGATGGCAAGGATCACAAGAAGAACAAGAACTCATCAGTAAGACAGTAGTTTGTGGATAGGAACATCGAAATGATCTCTGTCTGATATGGTGCACATCATGGAAAAGCAGCACACTGGCTCAGCAGGGGCCCAGTACTAGCTGTATGCCAAGTCAAAAGTTTAATTTCAGAAATGACTACTTTCTGGCCCGGTTTCCTTAATTTGGTAATACCTCTGTTAATTCTTAGGACAGCTCCTCAGGGAATGCATCAGATGTGGAGACCCAGGAGGGTGGAGGAGGACATCGCCATAATACCAAACCCAAAGACAGGACATCAACACCGGGCAAAGACCAGCGCCACTCCCATAAAGCTGCTCCAGGGTACAAGGTAGAGGACAAATCCACCTGAAAACTCTTCTCCAACAACAGCAGCAGCACTTTTCTGCCCCTCCTCCTCTTTCTACTGTTACCACCTCCTTACTCCATCCATTACTGACACCCCTCCCTAGCTCTCTTCACGTTGTGCTCCAGCGTCTACAGTTGGTCAGCCTTTTTCACAGCTGGAATATCCCGGTCCACACTGACTCGCACACACAGACACACCCCAAGGAGGTCCCGTCCTCGCGTTTTGGTTTAATGGAACCCCCCCTCCCCATCCCCATCCCAATTTTTTCTACCAAACTGTGAGCAATAAGAACATTTTAAAGGAACAGTTCACGTTTCTTTTTCACTGCACTTTCACATTTTTCTTCAGTGAAGACAAATTGAACTTTTCAGATTTTTTACCTTCTGATTGCCCTTAATATACCTCTTATCTGTCCTCACTTGTCAAAAAATATTTCTAAGACAAGTATGTGGATTCTTTAGCTGCTTATTTTCTCTTCTTGGAAAAGAAACCTTGTTTTGTTAAAGATTTAAGAAAGACAAGCTGCATACAGTTTGTGGTCGTATTAAAAAGTAGTTTACTGTAGATAATTTTACAGTTTGTCTCTGAAGTGGGCCGTGCACATTAATCCAAACTGATTAAATGAGACCCCGACTATTACGACCTGCAGGCTTAGTATTATTTTCTTTCTTTATTTGGCGAAATCACATTTAACAAATCCTTTTTGTATCTTTTAATGAGCAATAAGTTATTCCAAACCACAGCTTTAGAAATACTTTACTCATGCAATGCCTTCTGGGTCGATGATGACATAAAATGTCCATTCGACAGTTACTGATTCAGAGTTGTTTAAGCTTTTACCAGCCGGTAAAAGCTAGGTAGCACAAATCTGGGTGTTTGCCGTATTATCCCTGGTCTGGAAAAGTTTTTCAAGCAGAGCAAACATGAGCTCACTGTTTTTGGGTCATTAAAGGGCCCTAAAACAGATTCTTGTGTTTTTTACCATGCCCCACTGTTTTAAGTATAATTTACCAATGATTTGTTTTAACCTTTGTTTCCCATTCTGTCTTATGGGATTTTAACAATGTTTCTGTGGCCCTGATGCTGTTTCTTTAAATTTATTGGAAACACAGGAGATAGGACAAGGTCAAACTCTGAGTCATGATGATAAACCATTTCCAGTACTAAACCGGGGGCCCTTTTTTACTTAGCGCTTGTTCCTTCTGTTTCAGCCACATAAAAATGCTGGCTGTAACATAAAAATTGGCTCATCTACATTTGCACTGACTCTTTGCTTGACTAGAGTAAAAGTTGCGTTTGATTCGAGTTCAGATCTGGGAATGAAGTCGCACCCGAGTTGAGTGGATTGTCATTGCAAGTCAGAAAATCATTGGGATTTCCTTACTGCTGTGGTCCTAGCTGTTGGTAGCCATACAGTAACAATCTATTTAATCTATTTTATGTTCTCAAATACCAAAGGAAATAAATAGATATTATACAGTGGGGAGGACAAGTATTTAACCTGAAGGATCTGGAAAAGATCTGTATGCAGGAGTGGACTAAAATCCCTGCTGCAGTGTTTGCAAACCTCATCAAGAACTACAGGAAACATCTGATATCTTTGTTTGCAAACAAAGGTTATTACGTTTTGTTTTTCTGATGTATCAAATGCTTATGTCATCCCATAAAACATAAATTAATTACCTAAAAATCAATATTTTCTGGATTTTTGTTTTAGATTCTGTCACTGACAGTTGAAGAGTACTTATGATAAAAAATAAAGATATCTACATGCGTTGGAAGTGGGAAAACCTGCAAAATCGGCAGCGTATGAAATACTTGTTCTCCCCACTGTACATCACAATATGAGTTTACCAGATACCAAAGGTCAGAAGTTCATATAAATAGTTTATTCCAGCACCTATCAACGTTTTATATGTACGGGACCTATATACATATACATACATATCTCAGGACTGGAAAATCAACTTTGATGGGTGTTTACATGCATTTTTGAATGGGGAATTTTGAACTTCCGACTTCCAAAAAAAAAAAACAACTCCCTCGGAAATCGTAATTCTGACTAGGACAATCCCGCAGTTACCCCACGTTCAACCAATCCAATATGGCTGCCACATATTTACACTTCTGCCAGTTTTAGTCTCCTCTAGCCAGTGGCGCACACAGTCTCAATCAGCCTCTGTAGCGTATTGTTTAGTGTTTGAATGCATAGAATGAATAGGAATACATTGCTATTGCCTTGTTTTGCTGTTCATAGCTGGTTATTAACCACGATTAGCAAATCCTCTTGATTTTCCTGTTTGCAACTAGAATACACTGAGCTCATTTTTAAAGATAAAACACTAAAAGGACTGCCATGCTCAGAGGCTGAAGGCCATTTTGTTGACACCAACAACTAACTGACATGTTGTGAGAGCCATGTGAAAATCTTCGTATTGGTTTAGCATTTAGGAAGACAAAGCATAAGAAACACAGATCTTTAAACCTTAAGTTGCTTATTGTCTCAGATCTTCCTACTTTTTGTTTTATTGTCCCAAGTTGGACCCAGTTTAGAACTGGTTCTAACACTAGTTCTGGTTTAGCATTGGACAACATTTTAACCCTAACAACCCAAAAAGGTTGAAAACGGCACAGTTGAACCGTTTTGACTAGAATTGAACAGATCCATAAATGTTTCCTCAAAACTCCAGTGTCCCACTCCTAAATATTTACCTTGCAAAGCAGATGACAGAAAGAGGAGCTCATCTCATGTTGAAAGGCTGCTGTTGGACAGACGGCACACACTAAAGGTGTATTCACACCTGCCACTTTTGGTCTGCTTTAAACGGACCAGTTTGTTTCCCCCATTGGTCCGGACCAAACATGCAGACGCTAAGGACTTTCCTGGTGTGAATACACCCTAAAGCTCCACCTTTGTTTCTGCTGCAGTGCTGCCTTCATTATTAAGTTATGTTTCCCCATAGGGTCCAGTAACTGAGGTTGTCATTTTATGTCCGGACCGCCCATTACGCATTACAAAAACCAGCAACAGGAAGTAAAGGATGTTTTTTTTAGAAAGCTATTTTAAGTCTTTTAATTATCGCATATTTACATCTATTCCCAATGTTGATCTAATAAGCCATAAAAGTCATACTAGTCGGAGTTCATTTAAATGTGTTTTAGCAACGTAGCATACTTTGTTTATAGCCTGTTAATATGTTAACCGTCACACAGCTGTTTGGATTGGACATTACCTGTCCCCGCATGTCCTCTTAAAGTGTCTGGGGACCTTTTTCACACTGTCGCTGAGCTGAGCTGCAGTTGCTGACTGATTGAGCCAAAAAATATGCTTAACTTTCTCTAACACCCATAAATACAAGATCTTCAGTACCTGAAACACTTTAGGTAACTCTTTCCCTGCAGGTCATTTAAAATTTTTTTTACACTACAGGAAAACAAAGAAAAAGAACACACAAAATCTGCTGATAAATCAGCACTTAGGTGAGCATAATGTACCCAAATGTGTCTATTTGACTTAAGCTCAGCTTTGTAGTGTGGGGATGGTCCTTTTTATGGGTCTTTGTTTCAGCCTGAAAATTATGCTTGTCCTCAAATGCAAGTCACTACAATACGATCCATGTCCTCTTGAAGGGATAACTGTCTGTTTCTAAGGGAGGTAGTTGTAATAGTAGTATTATATTTGAAAATATATAGTGTTTAATACGTAAATATATTTGTAAAACTTGTAGCTTTGACAAAGTAAAGCACAGGTGGAGTTGTGGCGTACAGGAAACATGTTCATGTTGGAGAGTTTAAAGTAGATTTAAATAACATTTAGAGTTTTGTTGCCTCCTCAAACTATTCAAAATGTGGCAGCAAAATGAGTAACCTTTTTTCTGCTAGTTGACTAGCAGTGTGCAGCAACATGTGGGGGAGGGGCCATACTTGCTGTATGCTGCATACAGCCAGAGAAAACTGTTGGTTTAAAAAAGTGAACCTAGTAAAATCTTGCTATACCTTGATACTGGTTACTGGCCTGTCTCTGCTGATGAGAGGAACTGGTTGGACTGATGGTTAAATAACTACAGCTTTCTTGTGCAGATGTGAAGTTAAATGTGTCTAAATTACACCTTAATATTTCCTGCAGCTGTGACACCAGCAGTATATAAGTGTTTCTATATAACGAGTATCAATGTTCACACTGTACTCCCTCGGTTTGTTTGCCTCTGCAGCTGCATGTTAGAGCAACATCACTCTAACTAAAAACTGACAGTTTTTATAAAAGCATATAGTGTTTTGAGAAAGTCGGTTTGATTTCTTACATGTGCATGATATGCAATATTTCCTGTTCAAATCCAGTGAAATTAGAATAAACAACGTTGACATGAGCTGGATTCTGTTTCACGAATGGCTCCTTTTCCAGTTTTACTGCAGAGATGTAAATGTTTTCACTGTCCAGGCGTTACCCAGACAGTTTGGGTCAAACTGCTTGTGATTTATTTTCATGTTCATGAAGAATGGGGTTATAATTACTGTCTGAACTTCAAAAAAGGTTGTTTATCACTTAGCTAATCCAGATCGACTAATTAACTTAATGAACACCAGCATTTGAGCTGAGAATAGGTAGAGAAATGTTTATTGAAATTTTGTTCTCTAGTTTTTGAATTTTATCTTTACCAAACCTTACACTTGGTGCCACATTACATCTTGGTACAATGCCTCGCAAAAGCTTTTCAAACCTTGAACCTTTCCACATTTTATTACATTACAACTACAAAAAATATATTTTATACGGATTTTATGTGTTAGACCAACACAAATGAATGCATAATTGTGACATTTGTAAAAATCACACACCGATTTCTTTCCCTGAACTGCTTAAGTTATGCATTACTTTGTGTCTATAGTATAAATCCTAACTAAGTACTTTAAGGTTTGCGGTGGCAATGTGACAAAATGTGGAAAGGTTAAAAGGGCATGACTTCTGTTGGTTTAGGTAGCTCTACATAGTATAAACTAAACTTTAAAAAAACACATCTAATTAATGCAGGAGTTGTTACAAGAACCTCCATATTTTTGTTTGTTGCTAAAATTAGGAGAAAAGACCAAGGTAATATTTTTTTTAAGACTTTTAATTGTATTTTAACAGCAACAAGGTGATTTGAAAATAGCTGTTAGCTGGAAACTTGGCATACAGTAGATTTCTGAGCTGAAGAACAACCTGTTTCAGGTCTTTGTTAGATTCTTAGTTCCACTGTTTAGTTGAGTGTTTTCTGAATTTCAAGGATATTTCACATGAGGAATTTAGCTAAAAATGTTGTGACATTTACCTTGTTGGTACAGAAACACTACTGTTGTACAGCAAACTGTGCTAGATTTTCAGATGTGAATACAGATGTCAGGCCCAGTTTTGCCCACTTGGCAACAGGCTGCTTTAAACAAACTGCATAAGAAATCAATTCAGTGTAGATAACTTGCTGATTTGTCTTTTCTGTGTCATTCATCCCATGGAGATAGGATCAATTGTTTTTGCTAGAATAATGAATTTCTTGTTTTTTGTTATTTAAAATGTAAAGAAAAAGTGCACTTTATTTCTTATTCACGCCCAGGAAGGTACATTGCTGTTTTAAGCGGAGCGAGACTATTGCTTTGGATTTTGTATCCATATGAATATTCAGTCTTTATCATCAGTTAATGATTACAGTAGATTATATGGATTTGAACGCTAAGAAAAGGTGGAAGCTTCTAATTACCTTTGAGATGTGCTGATTAATATGTCCTTGGGCCTCCTGGTTTTTCTGTTCTCTTTAAAAAGTGGGCAGCATGTTTTATTAGAACATTTTTTAGCATTTATGACAGACCTCAGCAAATTTCAAGGACAAAGAAAATTTCTCCTATTTGTGTTGTTAGATAGGAACTTCAGGGTCCTTGCTGTACTTTTTAGTTAAGGTACTTATTTTGTGTAAATATATAGATCCTGACGTTTTTGTCTAGCATAGGTGAACTTTACTTCTATTATTTACCCTGAAATATATGAATATTTTAATGAATTACTAGAGTTGAACCCTCTGACTCTGGTCAGCTTTCCATAAAATCACGTGTTCAATAAAACTTTAAACTGACAAACGGTGTTAGTGCAGATTTGAGAGCAGGTGATTAAATTTATTTTCTCTCTTCTGCTTTTTATCCATGACTACAAGATTGAAGTGTTTGATTGGTTTTTATAGCATTATTCTGCCCTTGCAGCCTAAGGTCATTCCAAATGCAATGTGTGGCATTTGCCAGAAGGGTAAAGAGGCCAACAAGAGAGGCAGGCCAGAGGCTCTCATTCACTGCTCCCAGTGTGATAACAGCGGTAAGTCTGCAAGCTACTTTCTAAAGGAAGATTTCCTGCTCTTGGTGTTATGATTTATTTTTTTTGGATCGCTGGGAAGTTGTTAATTTTTTGTAATCTTTTTAATGTTCAAAGTTTTTCTGTAAAAAAATAGAAATAAATAAATTAGTTTCATACTATTTTTATTTTTCGCAGTAAATATTGCAATATATGAGGCTGTTTTTGGACATTTTTCAAATAATTGACATTGCATTTAGAATTATAGCCTTTTTTGGCTCAGCAGAAATCATAAGTAAACATTTGAGGGATGCTTTATATTACAGCTGCAGGAAAAAATAGAGTTTCAGATGCTAATTTAAACAACAGAACAGCAGATGTAATTAAATGTACAATGTCTGTGTCCTGTCTGTTTTTGTCCCCGACTCTTTTGCTCCTGCGTACATAACTGTGTGTCTATAAACGTCAGGCCATCCGTCATGCTTGGACATGAGCGCCGAGCTGGTGTGTGTGATCCAGACGTACTGCTGGCAGTGCATGGAGTGCAAGACCTGCACCGTGTGCCGTCAGCCCCATCATGAGGATGAGATGATGTTCTGTGACAAGTGTGACCGGGGTTTCCACACGTTCTGTGTAGGCATGGACCAAATACCTACAGGTGAGGGGGAAAGCCATGCATACAGTGTCTGGTGGCTTCAGTCACGTTTTTTCTCACTTTGTAAAATGAAACAGCTGCTGTAGCCTAAAAATGCGAATGAGTCTGGGGTAAAAAAGCCTGCTGGCCTTGAAAGAGTTCTATCTCCGGACTGATATGAAGGAAACATGGCTGTCAGTCTTAAAAAAATAATTTAACTCCGACTGGAAGTGGTTGATTATTTAAGTCGGTTTAGAAATTTGAAAATTTTCAAAAGGATAGACAAAAAAAATCTGTCAAAACATTAAAATCAAATGACCCCTCAGATTTTCCATCAATCCAGGTCTGGGCTTGCCTGGTCCAGTTCAAGACGTTCATCTTCTTCTGACGAAGCCATTCTTTTGTAGATTTGGATGCATGGTTATAACTATGGATCTGGTTTCAACCTTGACCTGCATTTGCAACATTTTATAATTCCTCCACCTTCACTAGGGCCTCATTTCCAGCTGAAGAAAAGCAGGTCCGATGCAAAATTTAGACAATGAGGTTCTATGTTGTATTTGTGTTTTTCAAATTTAAACCCAGTGACCGTCCTGTAAGTCTGATGAATCCCTGCTTGTCTCTCAGGGATTGCACATTAAAAACTTTGTGACTGAAAACCACCATTTAATGTTATCTATCTAAATTTTAACCATTTTATGTGTGTTTTTTTGTCTTTATTCATTCTCAATAATTCATCCTGTCTTCACAGGGCTTTGGGTGTGTGAGGTTTGTGACAAAGACTTCACAACATCCAAAAAGAAAGGAGTAAAAGCACAGAAGAAGTCTAAGTCGGCTCAGAAATGACCAACATAGCAACTAAGTTGAATTTTTCCACAAATGCACATTTATTATTTTTCAATAATTTTGAGAAATGTCAATAGTTTTTTTTCTCTTCTTTTAAAATAAAGCTTTTCTTTTTAGCTTTGTATTCTTTAAAATGTTGCATTCAATTAAGAGAAGCTAAGAAAAAATCGATCAATCATACGCCAGCGTTTGAAATATGAGCTCCTATTCTGCTGTTGGTTATCGATTTATGTCTCAGAGGAACTCGGTTAATTTCTGTACGAAACATTTAGTTTATAGTTGTGACTGGTAGATTAAATGGTGTCCTACTGCTTCGGGAAACCACTGAACTGTGCTCTTCCTCTCGTTACATTTTTCTTGTTATACACTGTGTACTGAAATGTAGTTTCAGGTAAACATATGGTGCTTTTGGTCCTGTGCAACTGAAACATTCAGGTTTTTAAAGGGCTCACTGGTGTCATTCAAGCTTAAAAAAGCTTAAAAAGTGTTTTTTTTTTTATTATTTCTTATTGTTACTTCTGATTTACTTTTTAATGAGGCATTGTTTGAGAAAACAGTACATATTGATCCTTTTTAAACAACTGGTGCTTTTCTTCCTGCATGTTTCCCTGTGATGGATACTTGCTCCTGGTGTTTTGAGGTTTTTTCAACAAAGTCTCTCCAACATTTAATATTCTCAAAGATGTAAGGGACAATTGTAACCACTTATAATTGCAGAAACTGTAATTACACTAAAATTTGTTTATGTTGACTTAATGATTTTGGGATCAGGCTAAATTTAGTATTTTGATGTTTTTATTTTATGTTTATATTCTGTTGTCCTATAATTGGGTTGTTAAAGAGTTATTTGTTGCCTCTGATGTCATAGTGAATTAATTTTTCATTTTTTTTGCAATAAAGGCCACTTTAAAGGGCTAATTGTCCCTTTCTCGTGTGTATCATGTTGGAGATCACAGTCGTCTGTTTCTGCTCATTCTGCTGCAGTCACAGTATCTCTCTAGTGCTCGTGTTGTTGGAAATTATTCAAATAATTTCAAATGCTTGTGTCTTCGTTTTGCCTTTTTGGGACATACAACATAAGACAGATGACAAGGTTCTTTTGCCACTACTTGGTCTGTAACCTTAATACCGTGTCTGTGCTTAATGTTTTGGGTTTAAATACAACTGAGCTCTAATATATGACAACTAAATTAGCAATCAACAGTTTGTATTACTAAGTGTTAAGGATTTTTGGTAAAATAAGAAACCTTGATGTTGGATTAATAAAGAATTAGTAGCCAATAACTGCAAAATTCTAAGCCATTGAGAGTTTGTGCTCTTTAATATTTGCAGTTTGGCAGAATGTCTCTTTCTACTTTTAAATTTGTTCTAAAAAATCTAATTTGATCATTACAGTTATCTATTACTGTTTGTTTGAGCTCATCTGCAGTGTTTAGGTTTGACCATCCGGTAAGTAATGTGAGGACAAATCTGGTCGTTATAGCTAGAGTTGGGATCCGGTTGTTGGCTGTAAAACACCAGGCATGATGTCTTTAGATGTCCAAAAAGTTACGTTTTCAGTTATTGTTCATTGCATGTTTTTGCATGTTTTGCAGTTGTCCCATGAAGTAACAACGTGGTAGTTGTGCGTGCTCATTAGGTTGTTTATTCCTTTAATTGAGGTTAGAAATGGTTGAAAATCTCTGTACGCTATTTAGCGTGTTGGAAGCTGAAAGGTTTGGGGAACCACTTATCTACTGCACAGTCATGGCCTGCAGTTTTGAGACTAAATTGAATATTTTTTTTTTACTAACATCAAGAGTTTTTATGTTGGCAAATTGGAATACATCTGAAATTCTAGTAGTTGCTAGATTAAAGAAAGTTACTGAAATTAACTTAATCACAGACACTTTTAGCTCTGCCACAAAATGAGCTATGAGCATCGTTTGCATCAAGTGTTAAATGTCACACTTTTCTTCTGATTGAATAAGAAGAGCAGAATGGGCTTTAAAAACAGTGTTGCTTCAGAGGGTTCTTCAACTGTGGTTACTTCCAAGGAAGCATGCTTTGCATCAATGGGGCTTCACAGGCATTAATAATGCAGCACTCGGTTCAACTATTTATCAAATCATCAAGAACTTCAAAAAGAAGGCTTCGACTGAAATCATATTGGTGTCAGGAACATCTTTTAAATAGGATTCAATTAAGGGTTTGCCAGCAGTGCAGAGCTTTTTTGAGAATGACAAGAGGCAGATGTAAGTGCTTCTGTGCAGATGGTGAGGTGGAAACTGTTGGATGTTATCCTGGTCTTAAGACTGGTTCCAAACTCAAAGAAAAAACATCAAGGACAAACTAAAATAGTGTCCTAAAAAAATCCTGCAGGAGCAACTATGATGAACAATGTTTTCTCCATGATGGAGCACCATGTTACAAGACAAAATTCAAAAAGTAGCTCAAGAATTAAAAAGCCTCCATCACAGAAACATCTCCCCATATCTTGATAGTTCAAGTAATTATTATTATTATTTTTTTGATATGACGTTTCTGCCTAGGGTGGTGCAACCTAGGGGGCACCAAAAAAAGTTATCGGTTGCAGCCTTCTCCAGCCTTCTTTTATTTCTTTTTTGCTTGTCAAATCAAGGGGTGTGTTTTGTTGTGTGTAATGGCGGTAGTTGGAAGGGCTTGCAAGAACCACCAGAAAATGTTATGTATTTCTTAATAAACGTTCTTGAAGCCTAAGGGTTGTGCTTTTCTGTGCCTTAAAACATCTAACAACGCGGATATATAGTATTGTTTGTGAAAAATATTTGTCAGTTTCAAAACCTTCAGCCACGGATTAAGAACTTTAATCGAGTATGCTGCTATAATTCACATTCTACCTCAATCACCCAGTAGGGGCGCTGTCCCGCTGAGAGCCTCAGCACAGGTGCGGTCAGTTCGGGTAGAGGAAGAGACTGCCATACTACAGTGATACAGCGGGTTTAGCATAGGAGAGCTGTAGTCTTTCCCCGTTCTTCGTTTCTAAGATGCTTTCAGCTCAGAATTTTGGAGGTCCTGGGAAGATGAAGGATTATCATTATACCGGCGCAGTAGAGAACCGATTTTCACCTTACGCTTTCAACGGAGGGTCAGTGGGAATTTTCTGTTAATGTCTCATTAGCCTTGAAGCTAGCTAATGCTTATACTGTTTATGCTAGCTGGCTAATTTTTGCAAAGTTCTCTGCATCATAAATCAGAAGTTTTTGGAAACATTTCCCATAAAGTTTACATTTGTAGTGTTACATGATGTTGTAATTTATTTTAATGCTTAATTGATGTCGTTAGATCATAAAATAGATGAGGGATTAATGCAACACTTTTAGTTTCGAATCTGTTCTTTTAGCTTCCTTTAGCTAGTGTTTGTTCAGTTTGTGTTCATTGCTAATGTTTTATGAGATAATGGAGCTAACCAGATGTTTTTCACCTTCTCAGAACTGTGCTAGCTGTTGCTGGAGAAGATTTTGCCATCGTAGCATCAGACACCAGGCTTAGTGAAGGCTACTCCATCCACAGCCGTGACTCCCCCAAATGCTACAAGCTGTAAGTGTCATTCCTCTGTAGGCATAATGGATGGTTGCAAGTCTGAGCATTATAAAGGCTTCACGACGAAGCTGATATGTTGCCTTCATGTCTTGAGACTCATTAGAGTTTTATTATGCCCTCGAAGAATAAGCTTCAGCTGCCAAAACAGGATTTTTTTTTTTTTTTTACATAAATCCAACGAGATGCAGTTTTGGACGTGGCAATGCTGAAAATAGGGATTTGTGATAAGGACTTAAAAGTTTACCACAATGTATTGTGTTATTTATTGGAATAATAATAAAAGTTATGATAAAAAAGCTTTCCATAACTTATTCCAGTCTCTTTTTGGCATAGGTTTGTAGGGCTGTGATTGCACATCACTGCAGACAAAGCCCCACAAACAAAAATACTGCTCATATAGAAAAAAATAAGTCTGGATCATTTGGGCTGTACACCATAATAAAGCACATAATGCTTCTTCGGTATTGTGAGATGAGGAAAGCGCTATATTTATCCTAGTTGCTGAGTCATGGAAGCAGTGACCCTCGGCAAGGTAGCCATTTTAATTTAGAAGAAAAAGTCATGTTTGCTGAACATTAATACAAGAGAAATGAATAATGTAACTCAGAATAAAGCAAGTCTTGGTGTTTTGTCATATTTACAGGACAGACACAACTGTCATTGGCTGCAGTGGTTTCCATGGCGACTGTCTTACATTGACAAAAATCATTGATGCCAGGCTAAAGGTGAGCTGTTTTGGGTTTCACTATGCTTTAAAATGATGCTGCTTAATCAAAATTTGTTCTGCAAGGCTTGTCAACGTTGCAGTTGGAATTTTCCTAATTCCTAAAATGTTGCCTAATAATGTTAATTTAAAACATTTTTGGTGTAACTCATTCATTCTTCATTTCGGTGTTGGCTCTTTGCTTATTTCACTGTTTGCAAATAGAGATTGCAATAAAGTAAGATACGAATCCTACTGCTGTTTTAATTGTTTTCCTTAAATGGTCAGGTTCCTCGTTATTAAAACCATTTAAATGAATGTTTCACTTTTTCTCAGATGTACAAGCACTCAAACAACAAAACTATGACCAGTGGAGCCATCGCAGCCATGTTGTCCACCATCTTGTACAGCAGGAGGTTCTTCCCATACTACGTCTACAACATCATTGGAGGACTGGATGAAGAAGGTGGGCACTTATGATCTAGCATACATGCTTTAAAGTCTTTTGCTGTCAGAAATACATATTACAATATTAACCACTGTCTTCATTTACAGAGGAAATTGTAAAAGTAATTATTCTGGTTTTTATATACTTCAGAGCAAGAATTCTGTATCTAGAGATGTAATGGGTCAAGCTCCACTGCTTGCTGCCATATTACCAATCAGCTAAAATGGGGCCAGTAAAACAGGAATACTACGCTACTGTGACCTATTATTTTTACGCTGTTATAATAGTTTTTCCTTCATATTTGGAAGAATAGGTCATGGAATTTGGTCAGCGTTTACTATATATTCCACACTGACCATTTAAAAATGATTGAATATATAGCATCATTATATAAACATAGCATCATTATATAAATTATATATAAATACATAGCATCATTATATAAACTAATTATTTTGTATTGTTTATTAAACTCTTCTAAGAAGAACTCAGCCTTGTTCTCAAATCAAAATTGGTACATGTGTCTTTTGTGCTTTCTCAAGCAGAGGCCAGGGATTCACTACCTTGGTTGTTACTTGCATTATGTCTCACTGTATCATTAGTTTCCTTTAGGTTGTAAAGCATACAGCTTGTCCTATGCTCTTGTAATATTTATTTATTTTTTATGTGCAATATAGGCAAAGGAGCAGTGTACAGCTTTGACCCCGTAGGCTCCTACCAGAGAGACACCTACAAGGCTGGAGGATCTGCCAGCGCTATGCTGCAACCATTACTAGACAACCAGGTAGATGACACTCAGGCATACATTTCTATTTATTCTCAATGTGGACACAGTATGACTTTTTCCAATATGTTTCACAGATTGGTTTCAAGAACATGGAGGGTGTGCAGCATGTTCCTCTGACTCGGGAAAAAGCTGTTCAGCTGGTCAAAGATGTCTTCATCTCGGCTGCAGAGAGAGACGTCTACACTGGAGATGCCCTTCGCATCTGCATCATCACAAAGGAGGGCATCAAAGAGGAGACAATACCACTGAGGAAGGACTGAGGAGGACAAAATGATTGTCTGCCTTTGGTTTCCACTTCATCTGTTCAACATTCTGCTGATTTGGCCTCTTTACAAATGTCTCCCAACATAGCACTGTTGATCCAGAGGTTGATAAAATCCCCATGTCTATTTGGCTATAAACTAGAGGAAGGATTTATGTTTTCATTCCCTCTACTAACAATATACTGCTTATATGGTCTGTCAGCCTTCTATTGGATCAGCATTCCTATTTTCAGAAGCCAGCTAATTCCCCATCTTGCCTAGACTCTTCCTCTGGATGTTCACTTATGGTTTGGACGGAGACGTGTTCAGCTATTCTTTTTACATTCTTAATAAATATAAACAATTCAAGAACTCTGCTCTTCTCTGTTTCTTATGTTTGCTCTCAAGATTTTCTGCTTAATAAGCTTTATTGTGCTTCTTGTGAATTTAGCATCATGACAGACTCAAAGTTTTAGTCAGATTAAAAAATACTGAGAACTTAAAACCATACTAATTAAGTCACATGCAGAGTGTGTGCTTAACAGAACCCACACTGAGCATTATGTAGGTAATACTGATTACCATCAACTGGTGAGCCTGTGTCTTTGGTTCCTTTATAAAGGTCTGCCTTATAATGATACACGTTGGGACAGTTGGGAGTTAACAGCAATCTAAAAGTGAACTGAATGATTTTTCCTGTCAGGTCATTAAGCGAAGGTCTGTTCTGTTTGATGTCTTCATATAGTCAAGGTTGCAACAAATATATGTATATGTATCTCACTATGCTTTAAATGATGTGACATGGCCACCTAAAATGTGGTTGGACAGGCTTTACTCTGGGTCACTGCACTTCATCGTCCACATAGTGGAGACCACCATGAAACAACAATGAGCTTTGTTTCTCCACAGAATCCGGTTGGAGTAAAGCCATTTAGGTCTGGACTTTGACTAGGTCGTTCTAAAACCTCTCCACAACTTTATCTCTGACTTGTCTGCTGTGGTGCTTGGTCTTGATTATCCTCTGAGACTTTCACAAAACAGCTGGATTTATACTGAGATTGAAGTAGACACACACACAGGCAATGATTACCGGTACTTATGAGGTGACATCTCAAGGCAAATTTGTTGCATTTACCCATCCGCAATCTCGACTCGCAGATTGGTAGGTGAGTTGCCCAAGAAGGCATTGACATGTAATGGGAGTAGATAGCTGGAATTGAAGCCACATATTTCTGATTGCAGGAAAACTACTATCCCATGGTATCAGAGTAAAAGGGTGAAATAATGCACGCCACACTAAAAAAATAATCCATTAATTTACACTACTTTGTGTTGACTCACACAGAACCCATTGAAGTGTGTGGACAAAATGTGAAAAATGAATCCTCCTCTCTGCAGCTTCTGTACTGCTACCCACCCATTACCCTATTAAGATAGTGTCTCACCCACGGCCAAAATTGAATAGATTCAAAAATTATCTAAAAAGAGGAAATCAGGAAAATCTAATAAAAATAAACACAACTCAGACTAAAAATAAAAATAAAACAGTTAAATGTGGCTTACTGAACATAAGATCTCTCTCTTCAAAGACTTAGCTAGTTAGTGACCTGATTTGTGACAATCAGATTGATTTGTTTTGTCTCACAGAAACCTGGCTGCAGCAAGAGGACTTTGTTACTATAAATGAGTCAACTCCTACTAATTATTAAAATTTTCAAATTCCTCGAAATACTGGGCGAGGAGGAGGAGTAGCAACCATCTTTCAGTCCGATTTATTGACTAGTCCCAGACCAATCAATAGCTGCAACTCTTTTGAATATTTAATCCTTAGTTTTCCTCATCCAAATTGCAAAGCACTAAAACCACTTCTGTTGGTTGTTTTGTACCGTCCACCAGGCCCTTACTCTCTGATTTTTAGATCAGTTTTCAGACCTTTTATCTGATTTAGTTTTAAATACAGATAAAGTTATTATAGTGGGGGATTTTAACATTCATGTTGACACTGAAAGTGATAGCTTAAATATAGCCTTTAATGGTATCTTAGACTCAATTGGCTTTACTCAAAACATTAACAAACCTACCCACGTTTGTCTTCATTCTCTGGACCTTGTGCTGACATATGGCATTGAGTGTAAAGACATAATATTTTCTCACAACCCTGTGCTGTCTGACCATTTTTTAATAACCTCAGTCAGTCAGTCATTTTCTACCGCTTATTCCATAGTGGGTCGCGGGGGAGCTGGTGCCTATCTCCAGCAGTCTATGGGCGAGAGGCGGAGTACACCCTGGAGAGGTCGCCAGTCCATCACAGGGCAACACACAAACAACCATGCACACACTCATTCATACACCTAAGGGCAATTTAGAGAGACCAATTAACCTAACAGGCATGTCTTTGGACTGTGGGAGGAAGCCGGAGTACCCAGTGAGAACCCACGCATGCACAGGGAGAACATGCAAACTCCATGCAGAAAGACCCCTGGCTGGGAATCGAACCCAGGACCTTCTTGCTGCAAGGCAACAGTGCTACCAACTTTAATTTAACAGAGTACTCCACATCTGAAAGAAAATTTCATTATAGTAGATCATTATCAGACAATGCTGTAACAACCTTTAAAGAATCTGTTCCACTTTTAATTTCCTCATTATCACAGAAAAACACAGTGGAGGGCAATAATTTTGTTTCTTCCCCTTCACAAATTGATTCTCTTGTTCATAGTGTTACTTCATCATTGTGTGGTGCATTAGACAATGCAGCCCCCTTGAAAAAGAAGGTAATTATTCATAGGAGACAGGCTCCCTGGTTTAATTCAGAGCTGCGTACTTTAAAGCACAATGTTAGAAAATTGGAGCGAAAATGGCGCTCTACACACCTAGTGGATTCCTACTTAATTTGGAAAAATAGCCTACTGTTGTATAAAAAGACACTTCACCAAGCTAGAACAGCTTATTTCTCATCCTTAATAGAAGAGAACAAGAATAATCCTAGGTTTCTCTTTAGTACAGTTGCTAAACTTACACAGAGTCATAGCTCTGGTAAGCCATCCATTCCCTTAGCTCTCAGCAGTAATGACTTTATGGGATTCTTCCAAAATAAAATTGATTCTATAAAAAGAAAATCTTTGACATACTCCTGAAGATGATTACTTCATCCTCAACAAGTGAGAAACATTGGGGAAGAAAACTGTAGAACCTGATCCATGTTTGGGGACTGTTTGATCCTGTGGAGCTCCTGAGTTATCAAAAATATTAGCTTCATAAAACCTTCAAATTTTTTACCCCCAATCCAACCAAATTATTTAAGGAAGTGTTCCCCTTGATTACCAGCCCCATTTTAGATATGTTTAATTATCTTTAGTAAATGGGTATGTACCACAAGCTTTTAGGTAGCTGTAATTAAACCTTTGCTTAAGAAACCTTCGTTTTGATCGAGATGACTAATAAATTACAGACCGATATCCAATCTTCCGTTCTTATCTAAAAATTCTTGAGAAAATAGTTGCTTATCAAATGTGTGAGCATTTACTAAGCAAAGACCTGTTTGAAGAGTTTCATTCAGGCTTCAGAGCTCATCATAGGGCTGAAACAGCTCTGCTGAAATTCACTAATGATATTCTTATTGCCTCAGATAATGGACCTGTGTCTATACTGGTTCTGTTAGATCTCAGTGCTACATTTGATACAGTCGACCATTATATTCTCTTAGAAAGGCTGGAATATGCTGTAGGGATCAGGGGAACAGTGCTAGGCTGGTTTATATCTTATTTGTCTGACAGATTCCAGTTTTGTTCATGTAAATGATAAATCATCTTTAAACTCCAGGGTTAATTGTGGAGTACCACAGGGTTCAGTACTTGGGCCCAATTCTCTTACATTTTAATCTTCCAATAGGTCAAATTATCAAGGAGCATAGAATAAATTTTCACTGTTACGCTGATGACACTCAGCTTTACTTATCCAAAAATCCTGATGAGCCCAACCAGTTAGATAGACTACAAGCATGTCTTGAAGACATAAAAAACTGGATGACTTTAAATTTTCTGCTTCTAAATTCAGACAAGACAAAATTGACATTTTTGGACGGGTTTTTAAAAAAAGAAGCTGCTTAGTCAATCCCTTAACCTGGATGGCATTAAATTGACCTCCGGAATAAAGTAAAAAACCTTGGTGTTTTTTTTGGCCAGGACATGTCATTTAAATCCCATATTAAACAGGTTTCTAGGATTTCCTTTTATCATCTCCGGAACATTGCCAAAAATTAAAATATCCTGTCTAGGATTGATGGCGAAAAAATGTCCATGCATTTGTTACTTCAAGGCGGACTATTGTAATTTTTTACTATCAGGATGTCCAAAAAATGCAGTTAAAAGCCTTCAGCTGATTAAAAATGCTGCAGCAAGATTTCTGATGAAAATTTTAAAAAGAGAGAATTTTCCCCTTTAGCTTCCCTTCATTGGCTCCTTTTAAATCCAAAAAGAATTTAAAAAATTCCCCTCCTCACATAAAAAGCTCTTAATGATTTAGCTCCATCATACATCAGAGATCTGATTTTTCATATGTTCCTAAAAAAGCACTTCGTTCTCAGACTGCAGGTTTAGGGTGGTTCCTAGAGTCTCTAGAAGTAGAATGGGGGGGCAGATCCTTTAGTTATCAGGCCCCTCCCCTGTGGAACCAGCCCCCAGTTTTAGTCCGTGAGGGGGACACCCTGTCTATTTTTTAAGGCTAGGTTTTAAAACTTTCCTTTTGATAAAGCTTAATTTTAGAGTGCTTAGTTATCCTGAGCTATCTTCCTTTTTTTACCTCCCTTTTTCTCCCCTTTTTGGATGGAGTAAGGGGAGTCAGGTTTAGCCTAAACCGGCTCAGTTATGGTTGAGGTGCAAACACACCCTCCATTTCTGCTACCTGTATGACCCCCCCTCTTTTTTCCAAATGGTTTTGGTCAATCTGACAGAGAGAGGTATCCCAATCGTTGTGGTTCTTTGTATAACAAATGGCCATCATGGGCTCTAGATGGACAAACTGTCCACTTTTAAGGCTAGGTTTTTAAAACTTTCCTTTTGATAAAGCTTATAGTTAGAGTGGGTTAGTTTTTCCTGAACTATCTCTGTAGTTATGCTGCTATAGGCTTAGGCTGCTGGAGGACATAATGACCACTTTCACCGTCTTCGCTACATTCCACTACTCTTCAATTTTTGTATTATTTTGTGTTATTTCAGCTTTAACTTTGTTCTCTTTTTTCTCTTCCTAGAAGCTACACCTGGCCTGACTCTGTGTTTACCTGTAACACTTTCTGGAAGGGGGAAATCCCCCAAGCTTCTCCTGGCAACAATTTTGCTCACCCTCTACCGATGATCCCCTGGGCCCTGTCTTTCAGTGTTTAACCCCTTTCTCTCTCCTAGACATAGCTACTGACTGCGCTTTTACTGTAACTAATCCCAGTGCTCTCTTCAGACTCTAAACTTTAAAAAGGCTCAGAGTTTATCTGTTCCTTCTTTCTAGGTGAAACGACTAAAGGAGCTACATCCATTTAACATTTACCTTTCCTTTCCCTAGAAAAGTACTCCTGGATCGGTTCTTTGTTCTCTTTGTGTCTCTGCTCTGTTTTTCTAACCCCCGGCGGTCGTGGCAGGGGGCCCCCCTACACTGAGCCTGGTTCTGCTCGAGGTTTCTTCCTGTTAAAAGGGGTTTCCTCTCCACTGTTGCTACATGCATGCTCAGTATGAGGGATTGCTGCAAAGTCAACGCCGTGACTTTCCACTGTCCTTACATGCTCATCCAGGAGGAGGGAATGCTGCAAGTCACTTACTGGGGCAATCTGCTGGGTTTCCTTAGACAGAAAAACTTTTTATCCAAAATTTAATAAAAAAACGAATCTGACTGCACTGTTCATTGATTAAGATTAATTGGAATGTATGTACCTGACTTTTGTGAAGTGCCTTGAGACGACATGTGTTGTGAATTGGCGCTATATAAATAAACTGAATTGAATTGAATTGAATACCATACAGTATACATCAGACCTCTATACAAGAAGCTGAAAATGGCTTCCGAATAGTTACTTTAGAAAGTAAAATAATATTTAAGAGGGAGATTTTCTTTTCCACCTGGGTAGATAATTGAAGAGGTCACCATCTACTTAGATCATGTTTAACAAATTACATCTCCACTGATTTTTTTGAGTAGAACTGTCAAATGTATTACCACAGGCTTTAAAGATCCAAAGCTGTTGAACTAATGGCATTGGAAATATTTTAGGCATCCCCTGGAGGGATTTGTTAAGAATTACATTTCAATTTCTGGAGCACCATATATATTCATGACACAACTTCAAGGAAGATGATTCTGCTGCAGCCAAAATAAGGAAACATCAGTTTATGTGCCCAGCTGAAGAAAACAGAACACCACTTACTATTTCCCTCTTTTTATTAACCCAAGATACTCAGTATTGGTAACAAGTGTTTAACAACTATTTTAACAATCAAAAAATGAAAAGATCTCTCCCGCACAAACACGAACACTATTAGTGTCCTTAGGCATAGTACTGAAGATTGGCCTTCTTCTTGGCTTGCACCTCCAGGATTCCCTCCATGTAATCCTCATGGTTGAGCTCGGTGGCCTGCCGACGCAGCGCGATCATGCCGGCCTCCACGCACACGGCTTTGCACTGGGCTCCGTTGAAGTCGTCGGTGCAGCGGGCCAGCTCCTCGTAATTGACGTCTGGACTGACATTCATCTTGCGGGAGTGAATCTGCATTATGCGAGCTCTGGCCTCTTCGTTTGGCATCGGGAACTCGATCTTCCGGTCCAGACGACCCGAACGAAGAAGAGCGGGGTCCAAGATGTCAACCCTGTTGGTGGCGGCAATCACCTAAAAAAAAAAAAACAACAAAAAACAACAACAAAAAACAACAAAAAAAACAGTAGAAGGGTAAAATCTGGGTGCATTATCGAAGAATTTCTACTACAGTGGACTCTTTACTCTTACTTTACATTTTTAAAAGGCAATAGCTGTTTTTAGGTTTTAGTATAGTTGATTTTATGTGTTTATTTTTAAGTCTTACATTACATTTGGAAAACATCTACAGACTGCAAAGTTGCTCCATTTATCCTTCTGAAATGTTGGCATTGTTTTGGAAAACTTGTCAGCCATGTTACTATTAGTAGGTCTGCAGCTACCATTTTTGCTCACTTGATGTTTACACTACTGGCTGCACTATCCCCTTAAAAAACAGCCATTATTGAAGTTTTGGTATGAGAAAGCTGAGTGTGATTTACCTGAGCATGGGCAGGATTTTTAAAATCAACCTAATTATGTGTGATTTACTCTTTTCAGGTACTTGTGTACTAAAAATAAACTAAATATACCTGCTCTTATTGATTCTCAGTAGTGACAAAGAATAAAATATCTTCTGATATGGTGAACTTCCATATCGTGAAGTGTCAAAAAAAATCGTTATCGCAGCATCCACCAATATTATTGCACATCGTATGTTTTCCTAATACCATGTAGAACCTGTTTAAATCGTGGCAGCATGTTTACCTTGACCTGCATGTTGGGCTGGAATCCATCTAGCTGGTTGAGCAGCTCCAACATGGTCCTCTGCACCTCCCTGTCTCCAGCCTTCTCGCTGTCAAACCGCTTTGTTCCGATGGCGTCCAGCTCGTCGATGAAGATGATGGATGGGGCTTTCTCCTTGGCCAAGGCGAAGGCATCTCTCACCAGCTTGGCTCCGTCTCCAATGAACATCTGGACCAGTTGTGGACCTGCAAGCTTCAGGAAAGTGGCCTTGGTCTGGGCAGCGCAGGCCCTGGCAAGGAGAGTCTTCCCAGTGCCTGGTGGCCCATACATCAGAACCCCTTTAGGTGGTTGGATCCCCAGGTTCTCAAACTTCTCCTTGTGGTTCATTGGCAGAACTATGGCCTCCACCAGCTCTTGGATCTGCTTATCGAGCCCACCTATGTCGCTGTACTGCTCTGTGGGACGTTCATCCACCTCCATGGCCTTTACTCTGGAGTCGTACTCGGTGGGCAGGGTCTCCAGGATCAGGTAGGAGTCTTTATTGACCCCAACCAGGTCTCCGGGCTTCAGCTTCTCGGCATCCACCAGTCCGATCACCGGCAGGAAGTAGGTCTGCCGAGTAGACGTTTTAATCACGGCGCATTTTCCTTTTCTCTGGGAATCCAGATCCACGTTGGCGCCGTCCTCCTCCTGGTCGTTGGGGTCCACGTCCAGCAACTCGATCACGTTGGAGACCAGATACGGCAGCGTTTTATTCACCTTGATCTTCTCTGTGTTTTCCTTGATTTTATCCTTCATTGCCTGAAGCTCATGGGTCACCCGCAGCACTTCACTCTTCATAATCTTTATCTCGCTGTCCAGGAGACGGGTCCGCTGAACTATCTCCTCTGTGGACATTTTTAACACTTCTTCTCCGATACCATCTTCCACTTCATCCCAAACTGATTTGTCACTCAGCGACGCCATCTTTGCTGTGACTGCGCTCAACTGTGACACGCCGGAAGATAAAGCTTCTTCTTCCGGTGAGCGCCGAGGAGCAGGCCGGGGATGACACGGAGCCAAAGCGAACTTAGTTTTGCCTATAGACTGCGGCCAAACGTAAAGAAGGCTGATTGTGTAAGTCGACTTAATAGTAAGGTTATTTGCAATTTTATTAAATAACAAAATGATCGTTTGCACGCCGCCATAAAGCGTGTAGCTACGCTTCGTGTTAGCTGACATTAGCTCTGCGGTCAACATCAGCTAGCTGGTGTGTTTTTGTAGGTTTAAAGCTTTAAACTCACCCTGCTGGGAAGTTACTGTGGTATGAAGGCGTTTCATATCGATTTAACCAATATTTCTCGTAATTGTGTGAGTAAACGTTTAGAAAAAGGAAACAGAACTGTTAAACTTTTAAATGTGACTTATAAAAAGCCCCTGCTTTCGCGCCACTACTATACTTGTGTTGTTTTTGTTTGATATTTTTTGTATTGCAGATGTCAAGAATCTGGAAGAAAATTTGTGTTTCTGTTGGCGCTGGGATTTGGTGTTGTAATCGTTTTTCTTGCAGGTAGACCATTGAAATCCGACTGCTGTGAGACACCTCCTGTGTGAAGTTCTTCAGATCAGTTTTACTGCCTGTTCCTGGGTGGAAATGGACCAGAACAACAGTATACAGCCCTTCCAAGGGCTGGCTTCTCCTCAGGTAAGCCATTTTTTTTTTCTTGTTCTCTATATGTACAGGTGCATCTCAGTGAATTAGAATATCAACAACATAAGTTTAATGCAGTACCTAAAGTGAAACTCGAATAATGCCCATTAAGCACAATAATACATGTCAGACGTATATATTTCTGTCCATCAGTTTGAGTGTGGCTCACAGTTAATGAAAAGTCAATTCAGAATATTAGATCACTACATAAGACCAATAAAACATTTAAGTCACATGGACAGTTGTCCAGCAGAAGGGCATGGACACCCTCCACGGGGATGGTAGGCCACAATTATGCATTGCTAAAGAAACTGGTAATTACGAGTCAGTTTTGTTAAGAGAGTTGAGTGAAGTGGAAAAAGTTGCCAGCAAACAACGATAGCTTTCTGAGAATTGTAATTCAAGAGTTCTTCAAGGTGTGGATTGTGGCTAGAGTCCTTGCTTCAAGAGTCACTGGACTCAGACATACCCAGGACATGGGCTACACTGCCGCAATTATTTAAATGTACAAAGTTTTTTTTTTTTTGCATTTTTTGTTTAGTGAAAAACTGGAGAGGCACAGAATCCAAGTTGCTTGAGGTCCACTGGGAAGTTTCCACGGTCACTGATGATTTGGGGAGGCGTACCATTGGCTATTGTTTGTCCAGTTTGTTTTTTCAAACCTCATACATCCAGGTTTTAGCGGGATGTTTTTCTGTGCGCGTTGTCTGCTGTCGGGAGCGTGTGTTCACCTGCGTGCAAGCGCACCTAACTCAGCGTTGGTGACACAGAGTATGAGGAGTGTGTTTTCGTTCTTCTTTTGTCAAGCTTATAGAAAAGTAGAGAGTAGCCATAGAAAGTAGAGTAACGACGATGCAGGGACAGAAATCGTTCACGACGTGATCTATTAACTGTGAAAATGTACTATTACTACATGCCGTGATCTTTTTGGGGTGACAGGCGGTCTTGTTAGTGGGATGAGGCGCGCCCCCCTTGGATAATGGTACGGGAAATGCTGGGTCTGTGTGCTGAGCAGCATAAAATAGATCGTCTAGGGTCACTTTCATTCTCACTGAAAAAGAAAACTGTGTCGGATCAGCAGATTAATTCCAAACAGGTCGGGAGTGATGATTCCTAAGGTGGACAAGCTGTAGACAATCACACATGTCCATAAATGGCTGCGTAATTGTGGAACGAGGGCAGCTTTGGCACAGCTGGAAGATGGAAGAAGTCGGAGGGAGCGTTTTTTTCAGAGAATGTACTGAACTGCTGGCACATTGTGATGCAGGGCTTATTGGCTGGTTTAGATTGCTCAGGGCAATTAATTCTGCAAGGAGCTGACTGCGGCGTTACAGAGGGAATTCAGGGGGAACTGTGCGTTGCTGGTGCCAGGTCCAGTCCTCACTATTGGGGATTGTCAGAGGGAGTTGACTGACAGGGTATTTAACAGTCAACCCTGAGCCGTGCCATGCCAGCCATATGGGACGGCCTAATCCGTATGTTGCTCAGATATAGAAAGTTCCCCTAAACTGTGGCTCTCATTTGGAGCGAGGAGCCGCTTTTCTGAATGTAATCATTGCTATGGACTCTCATACTGCTAAAAGGGCCCCATCTGTAAAATTAAAAGCATTTTCATTCAATATATGTGCAACCTATTTGTGCATCACAAATGTATCTCACTAATGCAATGACACGTTGGCCTCCTTAACTCTTGATTATTTTTTGACTGACACAGCATTGTTGCCGTGGTTATTTGAAGACGTGGTGGGGGACTTCCTACTATTTATACCACTTTGCATACGTATTTATGGGGCGAGACCGGGCGGTCCAAGCGCCACGTGCAGCTACGCAGAATTCACCGCTAATTGGGATGTATGAAGGCTACATGTGCGGTGACACGTCTGCGCACACTTTCGTACATCTGAATTTTTTTGTGCGCTGCAAGTTTCAGGATTTTTCCCCACCGTAAACTTTAAGTATAAAAGCTGCGCGCTCTTTTGTACATGAGGCCCCCGGTACACGTCCTCCACAACTTAATCCTGATCTCCTGTGTGATGATGTGTTCCTGTTCAGGGTGCCATGACCCCAGGCATAACAATGTTCAGTCCCATGATATCATATGGATCGGGCTTGACACCCCAGCCTGTACAGAACACAAACAGTTTGTCTATACTCGAGGAGCAGCAGAGGCAACAACAGCAGCAACAGCAAGCACAACAGCCCAGTGCAGGTAAACACACGGTATAATTGCTGATGTCCTCTCCATTTCTTTAGAAGATTTAAAAATAAAAATCATTGGTTAGGTTTATCCTTAAAGTTTAAAAACCTTTGAACCTCAGGCCTTCCAGGAACGTCGGGGCAGACTCCGCAACTCTATCATTCCCAGACAGGACCAGTCTCGACTACCACTGGTCTGCCAGGAGGCACCGGGCTCTACAGCACTTCGATCGGCCCTATGACCCCCCTCACCCCGGCTACACCTGCTTCGGAGAGCTCAGGCATCGTTCCAACGCTACAGTATGCCTCATATTCATTCGATTAAATTGTCTGACGTGTGTTTTTGCCACTTGGTAGTATAATTACTGGTCCACCTGCAAAATCTTTCCTTAGTTTTGATTCATCACTCGGTTTGAACTGTTATCTCATTACACTCAGTAAATTTATATTTTTATTGTTATATTCTGGGTTCATTTATCTCAGCTTTTTTTTTTTTCCTTCTTTTCGCATTCAGAAACATAGTATCCACTGTAAATCTGGGCTGTAAACTGGATCTGAAGACTATTGCCCTGAGAGCCAGGAATGCAGAGTACAACCCCAAGGTAAAAGAGTCACCATCTGCTCTTTTTTTCAACTACATCCAGTTGTATTTTCTTTTCTATCATTTGGGCCAGGGCTCAACATCTTGAACATCTTCATTGACTTTTCCTCTGTAGCGTAATTTGTTCAGCCCTTTCCAAACCGATTTGAAACGTTACAGATGGCCTAGTATAAAATTAAAACCCTTCAAATGAAACAGGAGGACTGTCATTGTCGTAAATACTCTCAACTATTATTTTTCTAGCGTTTTGCTGCCGTCATCATGAGAATAAGAGAACCCAGGACCACTGCACTTATCTTCAGCTCTGGGAAGATGGTTTGCACCGGAGCAAAGAGGTCAGAATCTAACATACAATTTTTTACGGTTAAAGTGGCGACATAATTTCAGCAAAACAATCATGTGGGCTTCCTCCTCTGTAGATATGTAGTGCATTGCTAAAATATTGGTTCCACTTGAATCTTTTTACATTTTGTTGCATTACAACCCAAACTTCAATGTGTTTTTATTAAGATTTTATATAATGGACACAAAACAATCTGAAACGTTGTATTTATCTTATGGTCAAGCCATATGTATACTCCTTCAAGGCACTGTATGTAAATCCTCTTCTCCCAGTTTGTTTTTAATTTATTCTAACAGAGTCTTTCTTTTCAGTGAGGAAGAGTCGAGGTTAGCAGCTAGAAAGTATGCCCGTGTCGTGCAGAAGCTGGGTTTTCCTGCCAAGTTCTTGGACTTCAAGATTCAGAACATGGTGGGCAGCTGTGATGTGAAGTTCCCCATTCGACTGGAGGGATTGGTCCTCACACATCAGCAGTTCAGCAGGTCATTTTTAGATCATTTTAAAGAACCTGCAAATGTTTTCTGCCTAAAATTCTGGAGTATGTGTTTTTTTTTTTGCCACTGTTTTTAAATTAACTAAAATAAAGTTCCTTCTGCTTTGTAGCTATGAGCCAGAGCTGTTTCCAGGACTGATTTATAGAATGATCAAACCCAGGATTGTCCTGCTAATCTTTGTTTCTGGGAAGGTAGTACTCACAGGTGGGTACTAGAAGTAGGCTCTGATGCCTGTATGTTCCATGTTGGAGAAATATATTCCATACTTAAAATCGTCTTTTTTAAAGACGATTGTAAATCAGTCGCGCTCCTCAAACATGGGAACTTTTGTGGTTACTGATGCAACTTTTATTTTATTTTTTTAGGGGCCAAGGTGAGAGCAGAGATCTACGAAGCGTTTGAAAACATCTACCCCATCCTGAAAGGTTTTCGCAAGACGACGTAGAACCTGGAGGGTTTTTTTTTTTTAAATTTTTTAAAATCCTCTCCCCAACTTTGTCTCTTTTTCATTTTTAACGTGCATCAAATTGACTCATTGAGGTTGAACTCCTTACGGGGACTATGTGGGATGTTGCACACTAAGATCTTGTCTGGTTTTACCATTTTTGCCCCTGTGAACTTTTAAACCAAATTTCCAGTGTACTAATCAGTCAGGCTTTGCTGTACCATCACATCCCTAATTTGTAAATAGGACTGTAAGAAAATGTAAAGTATTGTTTATGAAAAGAAAAGCAGTCTGAAGAAGACTGTTCTTGATTTAATTTTAAACTGTTTTACCTACTTTTGTACACTGCATTTTTAGTATTTGTTCGCTCACTTTCAGATATTTTTACTGCCTCGTTTAAATCTGCTAACCCTACGCTTGGATCTCGCTGTTTGAGTCTTGTTTTCACTGTCTGAAGTGTTAAGACCAAGTCCAACCAGAACTAAAGTGTGTTTCTTACACCTAATATGTTTAAGAGGTTCTGTTTGTAGTTGAAGTAAAGTGATTTAAATCTGTCACCCTCTTCAGGTTCAAATACGCTCTGGCTGGAGAGTCAGGCTAAAACAAGTTTTCTGTTGAAAAGGAGTGCATGTTTTATTTACATAAAGGAGAGTTTTAATGGTTAAACTGGAGATGAACATATTTTTTTTTAGATTTTAATTGTGGGAAAGTGAGTGAAAACCGAAGGCAGATGCAGCTAATTCCTGTTTGAATGAGTAATGATAACACAGAAATTGGTACAAAATTTAAATGTGAAGGAAAAACGCTGCTTGAATAAGTTCATACCTAGCACTAAAAACAATATGCTGGCAGAATATGTAACGTTTTTAGTCTATAAATATCTATTTTTGGCCATGTGAGAGTTTATTTTGAGTAATTCTCTGTGTTAAGTGAGTTTAGCTTTTTGGGCCCTGCTTGATGTTTGTGTTGTGAACACAGAGTTTAATTACAGCAACGTTTTCCTGTCGACCAGCTCAGTGTTTGCTTCATAGTTTGAATCACGTCTGTCTCTCTGCCATCAGGTTTCTGTATTTTACTATGGTTTTACAGAATAGATCACAGTGTTTTTCCATCCAATGCTTCATCTGAAGTCATTAATGTTCTGCCTGCTGCAATAATAAATCTTTACATACTGACTCCAGTTAAAGCTGTCCTCCTTTGCAGTAACATTTAGCAATATTTTTTTATTAAATCACATTCTTGTTCACCCGTAACATGATCAGTCACTCCTAATCAGTGCCACAATCTGTATCTTCAATCTGATTTCTGTATTTACTGTAGATCAGGAAGCCAAATGGTTCATCTGAAAGTATTGTGTTGCTCCCTGCAGTATCTGTGCATACTGACTCAGTTAAAGCTGTGCAGGGTAAGATACCTTAAACTATAAACATATAAACAGCGCTGCAAAAAAGTTTTTGCTCTTTCAGATTTTTTGGCTTTTTGTCACAATTTCCTAAGATTAAACTTTGTTATATTTACCTATTGTTAAAATTAGTTTTCAAATTCTTTAATTTAATCATGGAAGGCCATCCAAACCAGCCTAGCCTTATATAATATTAGAATCCCCCTCTTTAAATGCTGAATAAATTAGACACATTTTGATGTTTTTGTGAGGTTTTACTAGCCACATCCATGTCTGGTTACTGTCTGGCCTGTAGATTTAATACATCGCTTAAACAGAACATGTCTAACAGCGTGAAGTAGGTTAAAACATCTCAAAATAAACTTAAAATAGGTGAAGGACAAAGTCATCGACGTGTTGCAGTTAGTAAATTATCATGAAGTCTTCTCTAAGGTTTGGAGAACCCAACAAACAGTGAGAGCCATCCAGAAAGGGAGAAGGCATGTAGCACAGGTGGACCTTCCCAGGAGAGTGGCTGTCCTAAAATGATTCCAATCACATTGACAATTCAGGTCAGAGTTCATTATTTACCATAAAGAGACCAGGCAAAAATGGAAGAGATCCAAGGACAAACCACTGCTGACCAAAACGAACACAAAGGCCCATCTTACATCTTGATGCTCTGCAAGACTTTGGAGAATATTCGGTGGAATGATGAGAGTGGAGCTGTTTGTAAGGGGTGCGTGCTATTATATCTGGCTTGAAATCAACACAGCATTTCAGAAAAAGAACATACTGACAGCCTGGTGATGGTTGTCATGTGAAGCTTCTGCACAACCTGCATGACTCACCATAATTGCTGGAACAATCAGAAAATCCTGATGGAGAACGTCCAACCATCAGTTTGTGACCTTAAGCTCAACTACACTCAGGTTTACAGCAGGAAAATGACCAGAGACAAGCAAGTCCACCTCCAAATGGCTCAAAATAAGGTTTTTGAGTAGCCTAGTCAAAGTCAGGAGTTAAATATTGATATTTAATGCACCGAATCGACAAATATACCTAAATACCTAAAGTGTCACAATGGATATATCTGAACTACAGTTTTCAATAAAACATTTAAGATTTATTTGCTGTATGGCTTTATTAAAGACTAATAACTATTTGTTTTAAAATTCTAATTCAAATGGCGATTTCAAAAAAAACGAAAGGACTTGTAACCTGCAGTATTTAGTTCCTCCACCAGAGGGCATAGAACAACTAAAGAACTCTCAAAAGCTTTAACAATTTAAGATACCACCTCAGTAATCCTAAAGAAAGCTTATAGGTTGGATAAAAAGTTTGTTCTGGTAGTTTGCTTTAATTCTGATATCATGAATATGAAACAACTAAAACAGGTGAGAAAGTACCTATAATACTGTTTTTAAACCCATACAGATTCAGTGTGATAATATGAACTTTAAGGACACTGATCACATGACTGTGTTCAGAGCAGTTTATTCAGAGCAGTCTAGACGGTCTAAACCCACCCAGTAAATTAAAATGCCCTTTAAAAATAATCTATCTGGATTCCCTCAAGTGAAAAAAATGTAGTCAGCTACAAACATGAACATGTTTACAGTTAATGTAGAGTGGCTTTATTTTTCATTATCACTTCCTGTGCAGTTAAAAAAACTTTTTGCATCAGCTGTGGGTGGTGATTTCTTCATGTGATCACTTTTTACATTAGGAAACCCAGAGGTCCAACTCTTACTAAACAACTGTTCAGTTCATTTGAGCATTTTAACTCGTGCAACTATGACCAACAAAGCTGGACTATGTCTCTTTATCCTGCGTCTGTTGATCTGAGCTGAAGTCCTGTTTCCAGATGAACTCCGAGCAGTACTGGTCTCCATGGTTGCAGCTGACCGAGCAGGTGTAAACCACCACGGTCCCCCAGTCGATGCTCGCTCCTGTTGAGTCCACGCAGAGGCTGTTTAACAGCTGGGGCATCACCTGCAGAAACAAACACAGGAGATAAACACATCTTCTGAGCTCCAGCGAACTCGGTGGCTTCTGAAAGTTTTCACACTGCTTGAGGTTTTTCACAATTTCACATGTTACAACCACAAACTAAAGAATTTTCTTGGGATTTTATGTGAAAGTCCAACACCCAAGTAGAGAATTTGTATCTCGCCATGCTGAGTCAACACATGCCACCACCTCCTATTGCTGCAATTCTTTTTGGGGTATGTTTCTACCAGCTCTGCATATCTAACCACTGAAATTCGTTGCACTTTCTTTTTTAAATCAATTCAAACTCAGTCAGATTGGACAGAGTGTCTGTGAACAGCAATTTTCAAGTCTTGCCAGAGAATGTTAGATATGGACTTTGACAAAGCCACTCTAACACACAAATATACCATGATCCTCTGTTTTGGGTCAGTCTCCTGCTGGAAAGTAAATGCTCCAGTCTTAAGTGTTGCACAGCCTCTTACATGTTTGCCCTGTATTTTGTTCAAAGCCATCAACTGTGACCTGCTTCCCTGTCCTTGGCTGAAAAAAGCATCCACACAGCATGATGCTGCCGAACTCATGTTTCACACTGGAGTTGGTGTGCTTATCTTGATTGACAGTGTCAGTTTTTAGCCAAACATACTGTTTGCCCATCTTTGTTTGCCTTCATGATGCTGTTTGTTCTCTACCAAACCTCTGAGGCCTTCAAAGAACATCTGTATTTATACTCAGATTAAGTTACAAACAGTTGGGTTGGATTTATTTCAGGGTGTCTGAGTAAAGGGGACTGGGTACAAACAACTACAAATGCAACACAACTGCGCAGAAACGTGCGTGTAAAGCTCTTCAGAATGCTGAAGACACCATTACCTGAAACTCAAACGTCCTCTCGGCGCCACAGGTGCATGGTGGGATATCCTCCTCTGATGGGACATGATTAGAAGAGACCCACAGGGGAAAGGCTCTTCGACTGTAACGTATCACCTGGACGTGAAAAACTGTCACTGTCAGACGGACACACAGAGGGAAACAGCTGTGTAGTGTCTCCCGGTTGATTTAGTACCTGGTGCGGCTCTGAAGCGATCTTCTTCTTAAAACGCTGGAACACTTTGTTGTCTTCAGTCTCGTGCAAAGCCATCTCATCCAAGTCTGCCTCTGTCAGTGCTAACAAGCAGCAGACAATTACACATATGTAGTGTCATATAATCGAATGATCTGTTTTTTGTTGTTGTTTCAAACATTATTAAAACGTACTGTCAGCTGAGGAAGGACCATCAGTACTTCTCTGCACGCTGCCCTGTTCTCCTCCTCCTTTGCTCTCTGCATCTTCTCTGTCCTCCCCCTCCTTCCCTTCCTCTTCAGGCTCAGTCACAAGCTCAGACTCGGGGAAGAGAAGGGGAGAGGCAGCAACAGTGGGAGCTTCTACATTCAGAGAGAGAGACACAGCAGAGAGAGTGAATCTTCCAGAGTCCAGGGTGGGGGGTCAGTTCTGGCCTGCTGGGTCGAGCCGTACCTGCGCTGAGGCACTCCTTTTTGTGGGAGTGTTTCCAGTGGACAGTCTGGTGGTGCCTACTGCAGTAGGTCACAGTGTGGCAGCGGGAGCAGGCCTTGTTTCCAGGGCAACCACACACCCAGCACAGTTTGAGTCCAGAGATGGATAAGACATTGTGGTCCTCTTCAGAGACGTTTTGTGGTTCATCATCTGGATAAAATGGAGACAACTATTCCAGATGAGGAGCTCTCTACAGGCATATGATGAAAATGTACTTTGTATTTTCATCATATGCCTCATCATATGAGGGGGCTTCATCATATGTATTTTTGTATTTTCCGCATCACTGGTAAATGTTACCTTCTGCACTTTTGACCTTTAAAAGTCAGAGTGCAGCAAAGGTAAACTGTGTTTTCTAACTAGATCATGAAAACTCAAAGAATCTTCAAACACACAGGTACAAACCTGGAGGAGGGTCATAGGAGTAGAACTCATTCTTCCTGGGGAGCTGACTTCTGAAAACTGGTGTGAAGAAAATCAATCAAGAAGCTGGACTTGCACAGAACAAACCAACAGTGACATGGAAAGAAAGTCAGCAACTAAAGTACCAACTTGATAAAAGTGGATCACATGACAAGTGAGAGAATAGAAACGTCATAATGAAAGTACCAGGTACCTTTCATGCAGCGGCTGTCGTTGTGTGAGTAGCACTCAGGATTTCTGCAGCAGAACAGGAAGAGCGTTCTGTGAAAACTTCTGTCCTGACCTGAAATTGGTGCATACACCTGCAGCAGAAACACATACAGAGTCCATCCCCAACCTGTAAAGTTCAACTTTATAGAGACAGAAGCTGTAGATGAATATATCACTGAGTTTAGACAGATTTGATGCATCCTTGTGTTGTTTACGGCTGCATCTCAATAAATTAGACCATCATCAAAAAGTTTCTTTCTGTAATTCAATTAAAAAAGTGAAAGAGCGATATATTTCAACACTTGATTTCTATTCAATTTGATGATTATGTCTTACATCTAATGAAAACTCAAAAAATCTGTTTCTTAGAAGATTAAAACATTACGTAAAACTAATACAAATGATTTTTAACATAGAAATATTGGCCTCTTAAAAAGTGCGTCCATGTACTGGACAGTATACACTATACACCTAGTACATGGTCGGGGCTCCATTTGCATGAATTACTGCACCAAGGCAGGAAGGGATGGGGGCAATCAGCCTGTAGCTCTGCTGAGGGGTTAAGGAAGTCCAGGTTGCTTTAATAGCTGCATTCAGCTCATCTGCATTGTTGGGTCTGGTGACGCTCATCCTTCTTTTGACAATAGTTTGCAGCTTCTCTATGGGGTTTGGGTCAGGACAGTTTGGCTAATGGTCAATCAATGGTCAATTGAGCACACTCACATTGTGGTCACTAAACCAGGTATTGGTAATTTTTACAGTGTGGGCAGGTGTTGTTTCCCGCTGGGAAATGGAATATGCATCTTTATAAAGCTTCCCAGCAGAAGGTGATATGAAGTGCTGTGAAGTTTTCAGGCACTGGATTCTGTGCCTTTCCACTCCTTCACACTCTGGGACCTTGATTTCCAATTAAAATTCAAAATCGATTTTTGAAGAATAAAAAATTATTTTGGACTACTGACAGTCCAAACTTAAAAAAAAATATTTTGTCCAGGTAGTATGCTTCTCAAATATTTTCTTCATCAGGAGTGGCTCAATACGATGAATGTGACAGCCATAGCCCTTGCCCAGGATACATTTGTGTATCCAGCTGCAGTCCGTACCTTGTGAGTCTCTCCAATACTCTTTAATGGCCTTTGCTTTATAATTTCTCAACACTACACTGTTTCCTTCCACTTAACTTTCTGTTAATATGCTTCTGTGGTCAGCTTCTTTAGCAATAACTGTTTGTGGTTTATCCTCCATTATCATTGCAATAAATAAATAAATACTTGACATCTATCACTGTTTGTATTGAATCTTTATAATAAGAGTTTCACTTTTTTGAATTATGATGTACTCGTATAAATTGTTTTAGACTCTTTTTGAGATACAAAGTAGAATGCAGTGAGATTACAGTCTACGAAGAAGAAAATATCAACTTGCCCGTTTCTGAGCTAAGCTGGAGTCTGGTCTCTGACTGTTTTATAGTAACCGATTTATGTTTAGATTAATCACAATGCTTTATTAAATCGAACCTAACTGTGTCTGATACTTAGATAATTAAGGGGTCCGGGCAGTCCCAACTCCTTCATTGACCGACCTGCAGCAGGAAGACCATGGGCAACCCGCATTTCTCACACTCCAGATCGAACTGGGAGGGCAGGCCCGCCTGGCTGAGCCACGCCGGCTTTCCTCCGACCTTGCTGGGGAACTGTGGGGACCGAAGCCGCCACGGTTCGGCCTCCTCAAGGAAACCCAGAACCACCTCAGCAGATGACATTTTTTAATCAGAACTTCCAAACAAAAACAGTCCACTGACTCCAAAGAGATAGAAAAACGGTTTCTTCATTAAATTTCACAACCGCAACGCATGCTTATACAGCTGCGAAAGTTCTCCGTGAGGAAACATTAGCAGCTGTTTAGTTCCGCGGTGAACGGTTGAATTCGCATTGTCCGCTAGATGGCGCCGTTGCTCAACTTCATTTATTAAAAACTTTTACAAGCATTATTAATGCATCATACACTATTTCAAATGCAGTTAGTGTTACAGTAGAGGTATAAATTAGCTAAATTCAGTAAAAATACTGTACATTTTCTGAGGCACAACTGTATTTGAATTTGGAAAATAAAATAAATAAACTAGGGCAGGTTTTATGTGAAATTCCCTAGTAAGGCTTTTATCTCTTCATGCTAGGCATTTTGTAATAGGTTTAAATGCAGCAAATAAACGGTAGCTGAAAGCCAAGCTTTTAGGGCAAAATATGAGAAAAAGAGACCTAAGAAGTGCACCAACCTTTATTGATAATATACTATATATAATTTCTTTATATAGGAATCACTTTATTAAGATAAGAAAGACTTTAATGTGCAATCAAAGAAGAAAAAGGTAAATGCGCAAAAACAAGTAGCAATAATAGAATAAAATAAAATAAAATAGTGGAGGTGATTGTGCTAAAGTGACAATGATTGCGGGTATTTACAAATGCAAAGGTTATTACACAAGTTATTATACACAGAACTGAACAGTCTCACAGTGGTGGGGATGAAGAACTTGCGGTAGCGCTCCTTCCTGCACTGAGGGTGTCTCCTCTTGTACAGGGCGTTGGTGGTATGGGACCAGTCCAACTTATTGTTGAGGTATATTGTTTATTGTTGTACACCCTGGTACTTACTGATGTTTACTGGTGAGTAAGGTGGTGGCCTTCTCCCTAAAGAAGTGTACTTCTTACCTGAAGTGTCTGTTATCTGTAGACCCACCACGGGTTTATCCCTTCAGTTGGAGCCTTTTTTGTCTGAAAAATGTATTGGTCAGAGTCAAGTGGATTAACAACAAAAATAAAAATTCTTTAAAACAGGCCAGCAACAGTACTACCAATTAAAGTGGCTTGGTTTGAAGTATTTTAACAAATATATTCTCTGGGTAATTGTCAGGTTGGTGGACTGATTTAAAATGCATGTAAAAGCAGCCAGAGTCCAAGGAACAGCACTGCTTTGGGAAATTTACAAAATGTTTCTATTTAGTGTACCAGAAACCCAGTGTTTTCACGTGTCCTGAAAGGGTTATGAGCGATGCAAAGCAAAGCCATACATGTAACAGAAAAGCAAAAAAAAAATTATGTAAAATGACAGCAGATTTCAAACAAATGTAGTAAAAAAAACTAAAGAAAGTTAAAGGAATTTTAATTAAAAAAACTGTAGGTACTTCAACTGTTGACAACTAAATCACACACTAGAATATAGCAGTAAAACCTTCTGACCTAAACTTTGCCCAAACCCTAAACCAACATCTCACTAGTAATATGTAACATGTAATATGTAATATGTAAACTGAAACAAAGGTAAGAATTAGCTCTTTATCCTTATATAAATATGTAAATAAATACATGTATCCTCATGAAAAACAATTCAACACAGGGAAAAATCTGAAAATGATTTACAGATCCCTTTTACTGCCACTACTCATTAAAACATTTATTGTTGAGCAGGTACAATTAAAATAAAACATTCTATACATTTTTGTGAGTTTCATTTTATAAAGATGTGAATTATTCACACTCAAAAAAAAAAAAACTGCTTAAGCTCTGAACCAGTAGAAGATGTCACTTATTTTTTTAAATAATAGTTCAGTTACAATTAAGCATCTGCTTTATGAAAATTCAACCATTTCTAGGCTTGGATTGAATTAAATAATAATTATTAATAGATTAGTTTCTGGTGGGGAGAGAGAAAATAATTGTTCAAATATGCACTTGTATTAAATGATACTCAACAAGTATGTACTTAATACATCTTTACTATATTCCTTTTCCAGTTTTAATTTCATAAAGTACATTTTTAATAATAGAATCAGATTATTATTTGATTTTAATTAATTTTGGCACTTAACAAGTAGTCTACCTGAGGTCCTTCCCAGCAGAGTAAATGGGAGCACACACACACACACACACACACACACACACACACACACAAAGTGATGTCACGGAGGGGGAGTTTGGTTTGGGACGGGTTTGACCGCCGGACGCCTGGACGGACACTCACACTGTAACTGAAAGGATAATTAAATCTCCGCACTTTTAATCCGGACTTTGCGGTTAATAACTCATCAAAATGTGTAACTTCAGTTTTCAGCGCTGAACTCTGCTGAGAGAGAAGTTCTGATTGTTTTGATGTTTTACCCATGGAAACTGAGGGGAAGCGGACAGCTTATTGTCAGTAGACCCTGTGGAGGAAAAGAATGGACCGAGTGAAAACTGACCCAACGAAGGAGGACTGATCCGCACCACCTCCATGTCCCCCTCCTCTCCGTGCCAGGTGTCCACAAGGCGAGAGGAGGGCTACAAGCCGGCATCGGTGTCCCCCGCTCCACCAGTCCCGCCGCGTCGGGTCCGGAGCCGGGACGGGGGCTCCGGAGGGAGGATGCGGCGGGCTGCAGCTCCAGAGAGGCGGGTGAAGTGTGTGCTGGTGGGGGACGGAGCTGTGGGGAAAACCAGCCTGGTGGTCAGCTACACCACCAATGGTTACCCCACCGAGTACGTTCCGACTGCGTTTGACAACTTCTCAGGTAAAGGTTGGAGAAAACACTTTATTATCTAATCTAATCTAATCTAATCTAATCTAATCTAATCTAATCTAATCTAATCATGTTTAAATGATTTCGCTCGTTCATTTTGCTGCAATTTTTATTCCATAAAGAGCTTCTATTGTAGTAAGTAATCATCTCATTGTCTCTGTAAATATAAATGTGGGAACATTTAAATATAAACAATATCTTTATGAAATATTTGACGGGATCATGTGGAAATCTTCATAGAAATGTTCAATCTAAAAGCAAGGCCAACTGTGGCATGACTGCTTCTGAGATTATAATGAGTTGTAATAATTTCTGTGTGTTTCTGCATAGCGGTGGTATCGGTGGATGGACAGCCAGTAAAACTGCAGCTCTGTGACACAGCTGGACAGGTCAGTGCAAACACATGCAGTGTCTTCCAGAAATTTTCACACCCCATGAGCTTGATCACATTTTGTGTTGTTGCAGCCTCAAACTCTAATGTATTTTATTATGTTACAGACCAGCAAAAAGTGCACTGCTATGAAATGGAAGGATAATCATATGTGGTTTAAAAAATATTTTTCCAAATGAAAACCTGAAAAGTGTGGCATGCATTTGAATCCAGCCCTACTGAGCCAAAAATTTGTGGAGGCAACTTTTGCTGCGATAAAAGCTTATTTGGATTCCTTTGCACATCATGAGATAAAAAGTTTTGCACAGTCTTTTTCACAAAATAGATTGGATAGAGAACATCAGTAAACAGCTATTTTCAAGTCCTGACACACGTTCTCAGTTAGTTTTAGGTTTGGACTTTCACTAGGCCATTCTAACACATTAATATGCTTTGATCTAACCATTTGGTGGTATCTTTAGCTGGGTCTTTATGCTCAATGTCAAGTCATTTGAAGCCTCTAACTGGTTTTCTTACAGGATTGCCCTGTATTTAGCTCCATCCACCTCCCTTTCAACTCTGATCAGCTGACGAAATGCATTCCCTGAGCATTATGGTGCAACCCCAATGCTTAATGGTGGGGATGGTGTGTTTCGGATGATATGCAGTGTTACCTTTCTGCCAAACATAGCTTTTTCAAGTAGGCCAACAAGTTAGGTTTTGGGCTCATCCGACCATCTAACCTGTATCTCGTACATGGCTTGTGAAATGCTGCAAATGGGACTTCTCATGACTATCTTTGAACAACATATTTCTTCTTGCCAATCTCTGACTGAGATTAAATGACACACATTTATTAATTAAGTGATTTATGAAGTCAGTTGGTTGCACTTGATTTTATTTCTGGGTATTAGAGTATAGAGGGCTGAATACAAATGCATGTCACACTTTTTAGATATTTGAAACCATTTAAAAATGATGTCCAATTTTCCTCTTACTTCACAGCTCTGCACTATTTTGTGTTGGTCTATCACATCAAATCCTCGTTAAACACATAAAAGTTTGAGGTTTTAATGTTGCAAAATATGAAAAACGTTCAAGGAGTCTGAATTTTTTTTACAAGGCACTGTAACAACAGCTGCAATATTTAATGCTTGTTTTATATATGTGCTAAACTTTATTGGTTTGTTTGGAAGTTATTCTTTCGTTACAGTTTACATGGCATCTAGTTTTGCTTTTTCCTTTTCATGTTTTCAGTCTTTTCTAAGATTTGATGCTGTACAGCAACACAGGATATGCATGACCTATAAGGGAAGGGATAATGCAGCAAAAGTCCCTGTCTGGAGTTGAAATAGGACACTGTGAGGTTGTGTATTCGAATGGTTTTCCCCCTCTAGTTACAAGTTTTAATCAATGTTTACTGGTGTAAAGCTCCTAAAGCAAGTAAACAGAGTTTCAATGATTTGAAGTAAAGCAGAGTTCTACAAAGTGAACTTAGTTCTTGTCCAGGAAGCTGTGAGTCTGATGGGTCTTTGGTTGGAAAAACAACCCCATGTAGACAGGAAGTGAGGTAATTTTCTCCACAGCTGCAGCAGATGATTGTCTTTAAAAGATAATAAAAGATCCATATCACGTGGGACAAGCTGCTTCTGGTTAGAGGTTCTGAAACCACAGTTCTCGGCTGAAAGAAATTGAGATATGCCTGGCATGCTGAGCATCACATTTTTGATAAGAGAAACAGATACTTTGTAAACCCATGGGGGAATGAGCATAGTTGTAGAAGTAAAAATTGTTTAATCTATCAACATGTAAATACAAGACGTATGCACAGAAATAAAGAAGAAATCTTTCTTATAATTACAAATATAACGTCAGATATGAAGCAGGGATTACAGGGTAGAGGAGGAAGAGTTTTTTTAGATAAAATCCAGAGAGATAGTGAGGAGAAATCTTCATATTTAATCATCTATCAATAAAAGGGATTATGCTGTGGCTATTGACTAAATATTTATGTCTATCTTAAAGTTCAATATCTTTGCAAAAGTATTCACACTATATTGTACGTTTTCACATTTTGTCAGGTTACTACTACAAACTTTTGGTGTATTTTATTGGACCAACACAAAGTAGTGGATAATTGTGACATGAAAGAAAAATCATACATAGTTTAAAAAATATTTATGCAACTTAAAATCTGAAAAATGTGCCATGTATTTAAATTCAGTAATTTTTAGTCTGATTTTCCTAAATAAAATCCAGTCCAATCTGTCAGGAGTCCCCAAATTAGACAAAGGAACACAACAAACAGGCGAGGGTTGAAGTTGTGGGGGAGTTTAAATCAGGGTTAGGTTAGAAAACAACATACCAAGGTTTGAACATTTCTCAGAGCTCAAATCATCTCATCATCTAAAAATGGAAAGAATATGGCACGACTACAAACTGACAAAGACATGTCCGTCAACCTAAACCGACATACCGGGCAAGAAGAAGTTATTCAGAGGACCTGTTAGATTATCAGCCCCGGGCCACTCTGGAGGAGCTGCAGAGATCCAAAGCTCAGCTAGAAGAATTCGTTGACAGATTCTGTTAGTCTGCACTCCTCTAATCTGAGTAGCAAGAGGAAGCCATCGTTGAAAGAAAACCATTGGAAGTCCTGTTTGCAGTTTGCCACAAGCCATGTAGGGGACACAGAAAACATATGGACAAAGGTGCTTTTGTCAGATGGAATCAAAACACCCTTAACATACTATCTCAATAGTGATACATGGTGGTGGCAGCATCATGCTATGGGGATGCTTCTTTTCAGTAGGGACAGAGATGCTGGTCAAAGTTGATGAAAAGATAGATGGAGCTTATCCGAGAGTTTCAAACGTTTTAAGAGTGGTGCGAAGGTTCACCTTCCAGCTGGACAGCTAAAACATATAACCAGAGGTACAATGGAATAGTTTAGTTCAAATCATGTGTCCGAAAGTTTAGAATCTGTTGAATCTCCATTCAATGTGAGCAAATTTGAGCTATTTTGCAAAAAAGAATAGGCAACAAATCAATCTCTAGATGTGCAAAGCTGATGGAGATACACCCTAAAAGACTCAGAGATGTAATTGTACCAAAAGCTGGTTCTACAAAGTGTTGACTCAACCTGGCTTAATACAAATGCACAACACAGTTTTCAGAGTTTTCTTTCCACTTCAAATTCATACCCTATTTTATGTTGGTTTATCAAATCAAATCTCAATAAAATACATATAAATAAGTGGTTTTAATTTCACAAAAATACACAAAAAAGCCTTATGCTGAATTTGGTCTGAATCCCAATTTCCATGAACAAATGTCCAGATGATTCATTCAGATGAACCCAAGTATTGGTTTCGTTTACTTTCTCTGATGCTCTCTCCCTCTCCTCCCCTCTAGGATGAGTTTGATAGGCTCCGTCCGTTGTGTTACACCAGTGCAGATGTGTTCATGCTGTGCTTCAGCGTCGTCAGTCCTGCCTCCTTCCAGAACGTTCCAGAAAAATGGGTCCCCGAGATCCGGAAACATGCCCCCTTCGCTCCCCTTGTCCTTGTGGGGACGCAGTGTGACCTCAGAGAAGATGTCAAGGTGTGGAGTTTTACTCAAAGGCAGACAAAGACAAATAAATATTGCTTCTCATGCTATTATATTCATATCAGGACGTTAACAGGCAGAAGGGAACTGGGAGCCGCTCTGGAGTTGCAAAACTCCAGTAAATGGGAATATGTGGAAACCTAGTAAAGATATTTTAGGTTAATCTATCTAATAGTTGAGTTTACTTCTGCTGAGACAATCTACCTCTATTTTTTGGACTGTTTATCATCTTTAGATGAAATCTCTTGGGAATTGTTTTCCTTTCCATGAAGATAACCCTCAGTTTGTTAAAATACTTTGTTTTGCTGTAACTCTGCTTCCGAGAAGTAGTTGATAGGTGCATCAAGTGCTGACGAGCAGCACAAAGACCGAACTGTTAGGGTTGAAGAAATTACCAGACAGCAAATAATGTCTTAATGTAAATTATCCAGGTCTGATGAGAAACTGATGGGAATGGTCCCTCAGGGCAGGGGACAGTACCTAGATTATTTACCCTTGAGCTTCTTCTGCTCTGAGGGCCTGCCCAAGGGGTTTAATTTAAAAGTGAAAGAGCAGATTTTATAGCTACACTTCCTGCCATCTATTAGCCGACAGTATTGGTTATTACACATCTGTGTTTCTCATGATGTCGGACATGTCATCATGTTCAACTATGTGGAAAACACAGGTTACAGTAAGCACTTAAAATCTGCTGGTGATGCTATAAAGGGATGTGAGTGAGTTTACTGCGCATGCCCTTCCTGTTACGCTCTAACTCAGCTGTAAAACCTAAGCTGGCAGCTTCATGCTTTGTTTGTTCTGTTTTGGAAGTTCAGAGCATTTTTTTAAATAGCTTTCATTAAAAAGGTCACCATAGTGTGTTTTTCTCTCCAGTATTCTCGCCAAACAATGTAGTTTTGAGTGAAAAGTTATTATACCCCTTACGTTTTTCACATTTTGTCATGTTACAAAAACAAACGTCATGCATTTCATTGGGACTTTATGTATTAAACCAACCCACAAAAACAAACAAAAAATAAATAAAAATCTAAAAAGTGTGGCATACTTTTGTATTCTGCCACCCTGAGTACCTTGTAGAGCCAGCAAATCTTTTGGGGAATGTCTTCACCAGCTTTGACTAAACGTTTTGCCTATTCTTAGTAATAGCTCAAGTTCAGTCAGATTGGAAGGTCAGCGTCTGTATAGATCTACCTTCATTTCTTGCCCCTCTGTCCCAGTCTTTTGCTGCCTCTGACGGGTTTTCATCTAGGATTGTCCTGTAATCAGCTACGTCCCTGCTGAAGAAAATTATTTAGCATCATGCTGCCAGCACCATGTTTCAGCGTGGGAATAGTGTTTTCAGGGCCTGCAATGTTAGTTTTCAGCCACACATAGCATTTTGCCTGTAGGTCAAAAAACTTAAATTTGGTTGAACTTAAAGTTGACCAGAGAACTTTCTTCCACATGTTTGCTGTGTCGCCTACATGGTTTGTGTCAAACTGTTGTGGTTCTAATGTGACAAAATGTGGAAACATTCAGGGAGTGGGGACACTTTTGCAAGGCGCTGCATGATAATCGATGTCGACTTCTTCCAGGTGCTCATCGACCTGGCTAAGTACAGAGAGAGGCCCGTGGACCCTGCAGATGCCCGGGACTGTGCGATGGAGATCGGAGCTGTGGCTTACATGGAATGCTCCTCTCTGACCCAAAAGAATTTAAAAGAAGTTTTTGATACAGCCATCCTGGCCAGCCTGCAGAAATACAGCTCACGGAAGCACTTGAGAGGCAAACAGAAGCATCGAAAAAAGCAGAGGCAGACGCCGGATAAGATGAAGAGTCTGTCAAAGTCATGGTGGAAGAGGTACTGCTGTGTGGCCTAGAGCGGATCTGGGATTGGATCCTGCTCTCAGCGGATTCTGAACAAAAACCTTTTTTATATATAAAAATGAAACAATTCAAGACCTTGCCTGAAACATGGAATGGAACTGAGTAAGACTTTTACAGTTGTAAAATGTTTTTATTCATACGATTCATAAGATTTACTACTGAGCTTCTAGTATGAGCCCCATGCAGGGTTCTCCAGGTGTTGATCACTTAAAGTGGTGGTATACACCAGTTCTGTTCTGGGACCAGTAAAAGATGTGACTGAGTTTAATCCGGGTTGCTTTGCTCTGGATTCCAGGTTTAAAAATAGCAAAAAAACATCTTAGTCTGTGATAAATTTATCCTGCCTTTTTATGTATCCTGGAGGAAAACTGGACACTTTGTTGAATATAATTATTATAATCGATGATCTAAACTTAACAACACACTGTCAGTCGACTGTCTAAATGGTTCCCAACTCTGGACTGGTTTTAAATAAGATTGGAAAGAGCTGCTGAATGAAAAGAGCTGCCCTCAGTCCAGACTGCCATTTAGGATTTTATGACCCAGACATGATCACCAGATGAACATAAAGTCAAAACAGTGAAGTGAACTAGAATCATTGCTATTCTGATGAAAGGACTAAACACTTGCTGATCTTACATGTTCAGTTCATGTTCAATATTTTTCACTTTTTGAATCAAGCCTGGATCAGCTTTTATTTTGGTTTTACACAGAACACTTCATACCTAATTTAGGCTTTAATTTTTTATTAAGCTCAAATCATACCTAATCTTGATATGAACCCATACACATTTTTTGTCCCATGGGATAACACAAACTGTGGTTGCTTTGATCAAAACTGAGACCTCCAAACAACCCACATTCTTTATGTCCTGAGAACATTAAAAACAGATCTTTTTTCCTGTAGTAGCAAGCAACCAATTTCATGTGTCTGTTGGTAGGTAATTTATCACCCTTTCCTCTCAAACACAGCAGGACTAACACCGAACTCGGAGCGGTGCGGGTTTGGGTTAGTTATCTCTAAATTATGTTGTTGAGGATATGAATCACTGTCTCGGTCTTGCTTGAACCTAATCAGACTCAAGAACATCAAGCCGCTGCTGAGCTCAGTAAGGTATTCGGGTGAGAGCCCCTTTTGACATGAAAATTAAGAAATTTAGCCTGAAACTGAGGATCGTTGTTAGTTACTGACATATTGATCTAAACCATCCCATTGTAACTCTGGCTGTGTGTTTAGTGTCTCTTGCTGAGAGGTGAACCCCCTCTGCAAGTGTTCAGTCTTTTGCAGCCTCTAACTGATTTTCTTTCAGGGTTTCCATGTATTTAGCTCCACTCATCTTTCCACCAACTCCCTGTTGAAGAAAAGCATCGCCACAGCATGAAGCTGCCACCACCATGTTTAATCATGGGGATGGGGTTTTCAGAGTGATGTGCATTATTAATTTCTGCTACACACACAAAGTGTTTTTCATTTAGACCAAAAAAAGCTCCAGGTTTGGTTTCACCCAACAGAGCACCTTCTTCCATATGTTTGTTGTGCTCCCTTCATGGTTTGTGGCAAACTGCAAACAGAACGTCTTATGAATTTCTTTTAACAATGGTTTTCTTTTTGCCACTCTATCATAAAGAACAGATTAATGAATTGCACAATCATTATGGTGTCAATAGGCTCTCCCACCTGAGCTGTGGAGCTCTGTCCCATGTGCCCTGGGTTTTCTCTTATGTGGGTTTTAATACTGGGACTCAGCTGGTTACAAGTGTTGAATGGTCTGTGGTCTGTCATGGAAAAATAGATAAGTTAATTGATTTCATTAAGGTATTTTTTTGAATACTGTGGCTTGTCGGAAGCATTTATTTTTAATTGAAGTTAGTCGGAATGCACTAAAAATGTAATAAATGGAATCAGTTTTTTTTTTCTTTTGTTGCAGCAAAGTGAGATTTAAAGAAGGTTTTGGTAATTTTCAAGACGTTTCTGAAACATCTTCACCCTGATTTTGGACAATCAAACAACCAAATCAGTTTCAGGTCAAATTTTTAAATGAAATTGATAGATTCATGGATCTTTCTTTGGTATCTACATTAGATTTGAGTGGAAATTTAAAATAAGTGAAAAGTGAAGAATCTCTGACAGATCTTCTGAACCCTCTAATGTCCTTCTCAGCTCCCCTCACTATCCTTTGCTAGGCACCCTTATCTGTCATATTGCAGCTGGAGAACAAAGCTTAGGTACCAACACACCTTTGAATGTTTTGAGGATGCCGATCCTATGAAACAATCCTTAAACAACCCTTCCACCTTACTCTAAAATTTCCACTTGGTTGTTGAAAGTAAAATTTTTTGGTCTGGAACTCACTGGACATGCGTTGAAGTTGTTTCTGATGCAACTCAATGGCTTCACTGTGTCGATGTTTCACTACTCATAGCAAATGCTTTGTTGCATGGGGAAAAGGCATAATAGGTTATTTGTCTTGTGGAGTTTAGTGGGCTAAAGGTCACACACTCTTATGATAGCTGGCATTTCCTGTGTCAAGTTTAACAGTAGTCATTTTTGTATTTTATTCGTTTTGGTTTAAACATCTTAGCAGAACAGTGGTTTTAAATATGTTTTTCTGTTTGCCAGTCAGTGTCAGTCAGCAGAAAACCCCCACTTCCGTTTTAAAAGAACTTGAAGATGAATCGCTCATGTTTTGGTTTGTAATATCAGATAAATTTTTTACGCTGTAACCACATAGATTGTGCGTCATTTAATCACCACAGCCTCTACTCTGATCCCAGGTGATATTTAAGGAATGCAACGCTGGCACGACCTCGCTTGTGACGCCAACTTTTGAGGCTGCGTTATCAAAGGTTAGACGGTTTCACTTGTTTTAACTTCTTCTCAGGTGATTGATGCACCGCGGTGTTGGAGTTGGATCACAGATGACGGGCTTTGTAACGTAGAGCAGATGGTTATCTGAATGTGAAGACAGTAAACAGATGTGATTAATGTTTGGTTTGTGTTTTGTTGAAAGTTAAGTATAAATATTCTTTGTTGCTTTTGTTGAGGTTTGTAGACCTGTGTGAGATCTAAAACTTCTGTGACTTTGATTTACCGGGCGTTGGGACAGGTCTCCACAGTACGCTGGTGCTGCTAGATTTGTGATTCAGATACCATGCGTCAGCCAGCTGGTGTTTGGTCTCATTGGATGTGATGTAAAAATACACAAACATCGTCTGTTTCATTCCACAAAATGAAACAGTCCATTTACACATCTATTCATTGAATAATCCTCAATAACTTCAGACAGTTCTGTGAGTTTAAACAAAAACAGATACCTAATCTGAGGTTTCTAGCAGCTGATGCACACCTCATAGGGGACACCAGCTGAGAGCTTCTTTTAGAAAATCAACCCACCCTGTGTGAACCACCATTCTGTTTTCATTGGTCAGAAACAGAAACAGATGCTCACACGTCACTCTTTGTTAACCTGCAGACTTCAGTGATATGAGAATGTGTTTGTACAGGTCTGTTATACTCTGAGAAATAAAGAATATTTGTCATAAAGATGTGCTGTGGTATGTTGGTACCAAGACTCTGCTTTCAGAGTTGAAACTGGGAAAGGTAAGGCAAGTTTATTTGAAGAGCACCATTCATATACAAGATAATGAAAGGCAAAAGTAAAGAAAATTCCATAAAAAACAAGAAAAAAAGTAGAAACAATAAAATGCTACTTTAAAACAATTAAATAGGCAACAGAGTGTCTTCAGTCAAAAGCTTCTTCAGATCTGCTGTAAGACAGACCTCTACAGGAGATCCTTCCTGACCATAGCCATCAGCATCTACAATGGATCTTTGAAGAAACCTGCATAATATGAGCTACAACAACATTTAATTCCCCTTTGGGAAGAATAAACTATTTTTGAATTGAATTGGATAAATAGGCTACGTCCCTGCTGGCTCCTTTTAATAGATTAAAAGGAGCCAGCACTCTTGACCCAACAAATAGCAGCATTTTTGATGAGCTGCTGCTCTCTGATATACAGAGATCACCACAATAATCAAACCTACTGAAAATAAAAGTATGCATCGTTTCTTTGAGTCCAGTTTTGACAGGAAATACATTTTATAAACTGGAATTCCATTTTAAGCAACTATTAAAGGGTTAGCAGGCAGATTTCACAGTAGACATTATGTGGATGTCACAATTAATGTCTCAGTTTATAATCCTAGGTTTTTTGAATGCTTTGTGTTTTAGCTTTGTTAAGTCTAGTTAAATTCTAATCTCTAACCTTGCATTGTTGGGACCAAAATCAGTAACTTTTGTCTTTTTCCACAGTAATCTATAGGAATCTCAGACCTATTCACATTGATATTATGAATACACTGACTCAGGGCATTTTCATAGCTATAGTTTGTTAACTTTGGTCCAAATCAATTGTTAACTTGTACATTTTCTGGTGGTTCAGCTTCTTTGACTCTATATGAACCAAAAGCTGTAACTACAAACTACTCGAAAACGTTTAATCTTATCATTAGTTTGTTTCTCGGTGCTATTTTATGCAAAATTATCTGAAAGTATATTGAATGATTTTGAGAAGATGTCTTGAGAGTTCCATAGGGTTTTTTGCTTTATGAAAAAGACGCCCGCCATTGGATCCCAAATTGCAATGGAAACCTGGTTACAGGAAAGCGTTTTACTCAAGCTTGCAGCGTTCACCTGGTGTCTGTGTCATCTGGATCATATTCACACCATAAATGAAATGCTCTGGAGTTCATTTGGAACCATACCGAGACCACCTTCTCCAAATGGTATTGGTACTGTTGATTTGGACCGCACCTTAGTGCGATTGCTGTGCTCACATCTACACAAACGAATCGCATCAAGGCAGGAAACAAATCAAAGTTTGTATTAAACGTACGTAAACCCCTCAGGTATGAAAACACCTTCAGTTATTGTGGTCAAGATGTGGCACAGAAATTTTGTTTTTCATTACCAACATTTTGGAAGGAAAAGTAATAATACTCTTTGAGCTAGGTGAGCATATAGCTGTGGAATAAGTGACTCGAGAATGGAGCCTTGAAAAACCCCATGAGATCTTTATTAGCTAAGGTTCATAATGACCAGATGACATGTAGGAGTTCCAGTCTCCCCAATAGAGATCAAAACCAATTTAGCATCAGACATTCTTCACCCATTTTCCTGTCGAAACATTGCTGTCATTTAAAACTTCTATCAGTGCAGTCTCAGTGATGTAGTGTCGTTGAAAACCAGCTTGCAAGGCATTGAACAGATTTTTTTAAATGAAAAAGGAGTAAATTTGTTGATAAGCTGCCTTTATAATGATCTTTGCCAGAATGTGTGAGTGTGTTTGGAGCTCAGTGTAATCTTGTACCACCATGCTCGAGATACGATGTAGACACATTTAGAGGTTCTCCAGAAGCGCCTATTTCTCTACCAAGATGGTTTTACCATTTTCCAAAAAGAAAAAGAAGAAAGATATCTAAAATAAAATGATCCTGGATATGTTTTCTAAGGAAAACTTACCTTTTGTTTGATTCACCTTCATTTAGAGCTCAAACATGTTTTTTGTGTTTTTTTGGAACTGGAACACTTGCTTTTTGAAGTCAAACGACTATGCAGCGCTCATGTGAACATTAGGAGAGATGTAAGCTATGCTTGAGGAGATGAAGACACAAACACAAGTGCACACACAAAACACACACAAAAACTCACCCGGCTTCAGCCTGAATTACTGTGAAGAGACTCACCACTGACCAGCTGTGGTTATGCAAGGGCTTTATTTTGAAGGCTGTCAGGTGCCGTTTGATGAGGGGCCTGTCTATTCTCTTGGACACAGTGTGTTTGTGAGTGAACCCTTTATCTGACAGCACAGTGAATCATGAGAAGGCCAACTTTGTTCTGGTTATTTCGGCTGTTCCTTGACTAGAGACACTCCAGCTTCTGTTGCGTGCCGTTCTTCATCCCTGGTACAAATTAGAGACAAGAAGATAATTTTGTCTTAAGATGTTCTGATGCATTTAATGTGCAATTTGAGCTTTTTGAGATCTGTTGCAAATCAATGACACATTCTCACTCAAAATGTAAAAAAATGTTCCCCAATAAAAATGCTAAGTGTGTCAGACTGTGGCAACACAATGACACTGCACTTTTCTGCAGCTGCAAGCAGCAAAACGACTACATTAGGTTCTAAAACTCTTTTCATAACAGCTTTTTAGCATTCTGTTATCGCAGTTACTTTTCTCTACTTGTGATTTAGAAAATTTTACCCTTTAACTTCATAAAACCTATGATCAATTAAATCAATCTCCAAAATACACAATTATTCAGCAGACAGTTTAGCTGTTATTTACTTGGATTTTGTTTTCATGTGACATAGATTGTGCAAGAAAATAGGGTAAAAACACACAAAATTAAGGCCTCAAGGAAATGTGTTGTAAATATAATGATAACACACATATAAATGCATATTTAAATTGTGCAAAAGCACAGATTAAGCCCAGATCAAAACTGTTTTGAGCATCAGTTCCAGCTCACTGTATAACTTTATAGCCTCTCTCTGAGTGTGTAAATGTGTGTGTTACATAATATGAAAAGGAGGTGGAGTGACATCATTGCTGAGTCTTTACAAGCAAAGCTGAAATACAATCCTCTGTTTTCTAACAAGCTGTAAATCCAATCAATGTGTGTGTGCAGGCAGCTGCTGTGTGGAAGCTGATGTGTGTGTGGAGTTATAAGAAAGTAATGAGAGGAAGTCGGATCGGGGACAGCAACAGATGGGGAAGCATGGAAAAAGAAGCATACAAAAAACAACAAAAACAACAGCAGAAAGTAACAAGAGTTTCTTAGAAACCAATTACATAAAGGAACTCAATTTTCATGTGAGCATAATGAGCAACTTCTTTGCTAATCTGTTGAAACAGCAGGAGCAACGTTTCTAATTCTGAGGTGTAAACATTCATTAAACAACTCATCTGCTTCGCTGGTACTGCACTACGGTTAAAACCTGTTATTTACATTCAGAAACAACCTTTTTTTTCCCTCACTGTCAGACAGCAAATAAACTGTTCCTGTTTCAGTTCTGTTAGGATTACAAAATATACTTATTTTTTTCTAAATGAGAAAATTTTAAGATTTTTTAAATACTTTCTTCAAAGTCAGTAGTTTACACACACTTTCAATATTATGCATTTACCATTTGGAAAAGCCCAGATGATGCTGTTGTGACCATACAAGCCTTTAATAATAGCCTTAATTCACAACATCTGAGTGAAATGGAGTGTATTTTATGGCAACACCTCAAACCCACTGCTTCCTTGTGTAACATCTTAGAAAAATCTAAAGAAATCCTGCAAGATATCAGGATGAGTCTGGTTCCGCCTTGGGTAAAATTTCCAGATACCTCAAGGTGCCATATTCATCTGTTCAAATCATAATGCGCAAATCTAAAAACCAGAACAATCTCCAGCCATCATACTGTTCAGAAAGGAGACAGGTTCTTTGTACAGGGATAAACGTGTTTCAGTGGAAAATCTGCAAATCAGCCCTAGAAAAAAGCAGAAGACCTTGTGAAGGTTCTGCTAAAGCTGGTAAGAGTCAGTATCCCTCAATGACATTGGCCAAAAGGCCACTCAAAGAGGAAAAAGCCATTACCTCAAAAGCCAAATAAAAAACAGATCACAGTTTCTAAATGCCCTCAGGGACAAAGAGCTTAATTTCTGAAGTCATGCCCTGTGGTCGGATGAAACAAAAATTGGCCATAATGATCATTGTTACATTTGGAGAAAAAATGGGAAAGATCAAAAGCCAGAAAAAACCATGCAAAATGTCTTTCCCTCTGTTTTTATTATCTTCTTTTATTTATATTATTTAAATGTAGTATTTTTCAAATCGATATTATTGATATGTCCAAATATTTTGGAGGAACACACATGCAGACACAGGGTAATTGTTTTACAGGCCTGTACATGGCAGGATGAGAAATGGGGTGACCACAGCTGTATACAGGTAAAGATTCTCATGTTTCAGTTCCTTTTCAGACCTTTCAACTTTGACTTTTCTTAATCAAGCATATGTTTTTTAATCTATTAAAGCGCTCTGATGGGTTTTCAATCTGTTTTATCTGATGAAACCTTCTTCCTTTAGGCTCAAAAGGCTTTTTGATTAATATTTCTGTAATTCTCTTAGCTAATTTAAACTGATGATGCAGAAGAAGTTACACTTTCTCATTATTATTGATTAATGAACTCCAGAATCTCCTCAAGCGTTCCTACTGTACCTCAGCCCAGCTGCAGCCTGAGAAGAGTTTCAATCAGCCACTGTAAATGAAAACATCTGCACAGGTCTGCAGAAACATTAACTATAGGAAACTAATTCAGCCCTATGCAGTTGATGGCTTCATGTTGAGTGAACCACAGAGTTTTTTTCCCATATTTACTTTTACTTGGGTTGTAAAAGTCTGAATTGAATTTATGTGTACTGTTTCTAACATAAAACAGTTAGAGGAGTCATCAGGTTTCAGTTTTGGCATTGCATCCTATGTGGTGTTATTTTGAGAGTCCAGAGCATTTCTGTAAATCAGCTGCATTGACAGCTGCTCTTTCTGCAGTGTTAGTTTCTTAACTTAGAGCTTCCAGGCTTTCCAGTGAATGAGCTCCAACTAATCAAAAAAGGCATATTATTAGCTACAAAACAGTTCTCTTTCAGCTTGTTTTTATGTTGAAACAAATGCATAGAGGAGAGCGTTGTGTCCCTGACAGTCATGTATGTGTCTGTCCCCAGCTGTAATGTAAACACAGCAGTCAGCTGTTGTTAAAAAGTCAACAGGAGCACAAGCAGAACATGGAGCTGTGCTGGTCCGCTCTGCATGTGTCACTTGCTGTTACTGCCAAACAACCCTGAATGTGAACGCTGAGGACACACCTCAAAACAAACACTTCACATATCTTTTTCCAAAGTTGTTCCCATAAACAAGCTGCATGGTTGCAAGGTTGTTTATGGGAACCGTGAGGAATGGGGTTTAGGAGGAGTGTGTTTGAATGCAGCAAGAACTGACTGAACCAAGATAAAGCACACTTAGGCAGCGGTTTCACTTGTTCAGTCAAGATTCCTGAAGTGTTTGTCAGCCTGAATCTGTTCAGTATAAAGATAAGAGCTAATGTTGCAGGAGTCTGCCTGAGACCAGTCCTTAATTTTCAGTGGTACAAATAACTGTGTCAAACAGATAAAACAAAACAAAAATCCATATGTAGAGAGCCCAAAAGCCGATGAGGCTCTAGAGGGAAGTAACTGAAAGAAAAAAATAACAGGTACAATTTACAGAAGTATAAGGTCAAAGTAGATGGAAGAGAAATAAAAAACAGACCATAGGCCAGTCAATCAGTATCACAGAGTAGGTCTGATGTCAGGGATCTACATACATGGACAGCTCATTTATGTAGGTTGGTTTTAATTTAGCCTTTTTAATCACAACTTTTTAGTGACACTGATTTTTTCATTTTAAACCCGTTTACACCTTGTTTACACAGAAGCCATCGCTTCAATGAGATTTTGCCCCAATATGGTAAATGGACTGAACTTATATAGCACCTTTCTAGTCATACAGATCACTCAAAGCACTTTACACTAAAGCCACATTCACCCAAGCACACTCACATTCATACCAGGGGCACATCAGGAGGAAGCTGTAATCAAACCCAGAACCTTCTGATTGCAAGACGACTACTCTTCCTACCGAGCCACAGACGCCGCAATAGTAAGACCTGGCATTACTACTGGACTATCAATAGCGAGACACGGCAAGAAAAAAAGGTGGACAAACAGCAAAAACACAAAGGGAATAAACCAAGAACTAAGAACTTGAAATAAAATAAAACAAAACAAAACAAAACTTCGATGTTCATACTAAAATACCTCAGGTGCTGTAAAATACATGAAAAAGAAAACAAAGTCTGAAAAAGGAAACAAACCCTGACGTTAACTAAGAGAATATGACATGGAAAGACAGTTTCTGATTTCATCAAACCACTCAGTGAACAGGTGGACATTATTTTATTACAGAAACACATAAAGATAAGCAACAAGGACAAATGTAGGACATAAGAAAAACTATGGTTAATAAAAATAGCATATGCAGATTCCAAGAAAAAAAAAACATCCCTAACACTTTTAAAATGTTAGAGTTCACCTAACATTCACCTAGTCCAGTGTCATCTGATCAGTTCACAGTTTAGTTGGAAATGGCGGTTAGTCGAGTTCAGGAGTTTATTAAAGAACTTCGCTGACCCAACTCCTGAGTCATGCCTTTTGAACCAATATTTGGTCAGGCTAATGTAACATACAACCTGATCACTTTTACCCAGTGGTTAAGTTATAAAAATAACCCTGCAATTTTTAGTGTGTATGAGTCAGTCAGTCATTTTCTACCGCTTATTCCATAGTGGGTCGCGGGGGAGCTGGTGCCTATCTCCAGCAGTCTATGGGCGAGAGGCGTGGTACACCCTGAATAGGTCTTTTAGTGTGTATATTTCTGCAAAAAACAGACTATTTAAAAGAATATAGAAAATTATAATATATATTAAGAATAAAACTAATGAATATTGCTATGAGCAAAAAGAAAGACAGTTGGGCTTGGGGCTTATTTCTCCTGTCCCCTCAAATGAACATTGTTTTCTAACACAGGAGTAAATGTGTTTTAAAATATAACATATAATATAAAATATAACTTCATCCATAAATCATAACCTAAAAACAATCAACATTCATAACATTTTAGAAATTGTTTCATGTTGTATTGATTTCTATGTTGTTGCAAACAAATATTGTTTGGAAATGTCACATTGACACACTTCATAATCACAAATGCAATCTCTGCACAGCAAAAGTATTCACATCCCCTTGAACCTATTTCCATTAATCATGTTACCACCAAAAACCTTAATGTTTTTACCTGAATTATATGGTAGAGGGACGAAAACATTTTTTTTTTATTTTTATAAATAAAAATGTGGTTGTGAATTTGTATTCAGCCCCCTTTACCCTGATTCCCCAATATAAAATCCAGAGCAACCGACTTCCCTCCTAAGCCACCTAATACGTGATAGTGTCCACCTGTGTGTGATTCAATGCAGTTGTTCTGAGGTTTGTTTGAGAACATTAGTGAACAAACAGCATCAAGAAGACCAAGGAACCCAGAGGACAGGTCAGAAATACGTTTCCTTGTCCCTTCTTCTGCAGGGACAAGGAAACTGAACAAAGTTGACTAAAAAAGGATGAAGCTAAATACAGGACAATCCTGGCAGTCCAAAAGACTTGAGACTGATGATGTTCCTGAGAACGATGTCAGAGACTGGTAGATGGCTACAAGAAGCATCTCACTGAAGTTATTTAATCCAAAGAAGACAAGACTTGCTATTGGGTCCAGGGTGTCCTAACTTTGTAGGCAGCTAGAAAAATTCCAATAAAATACAATAAAAGTTGTAGTTGTAATGTGACAAAATGTGAAAACAGTTTTTGGCGCGTCAATACTTTTAGACAAGGCACTGTACAAGGTAACGCTTAAAAAGACAAAAACTGTGATTTAAAGTAAGTTCTAAGACATAACCTCACAGAGAAAAGCATCATGTTATCAAATGTTATGACATTTAACACTTTTCAAGAGTTTCCCTGCATTAAAGTTTACAAATTAGCCATCCCATATACACTGCTCAAAAAAATAAAGGGAACACTTAAACAACACAATATAACTCCAAGTAAATCAAACTTCTGTGAAATCAAACTGTCCACTTAGGAAGCAACACTGATTGACAATCAATTTCACCTGCTGTTGTGCAAATGGAATAGACAACAGGGGGAAATCTTTGGCGATTAGCAAGACACACTCAATAAAGGAGTGGTTCTGCAGGTGGGGACCACAGACCACTTCTCAGTACCTATGCTTTCTGGCTGATGTTTTGGTCACTTTTGAATGTTGGTGTTGCTTTCACACTCGAGGTAGCATGAGACGGACTCTACAACCCACACAAGTGGCTCAGGTAGTGCAGCTCATCCAGGATGGCACATCAATGCGAACTGTGGCAAGAAGGTTTGCTGTGTCTGTCAGCGTAGTGTCCAGAGCCTGGAGGCGCCAGTTCCCCAGACCTGAATCCGATTGAACACGTCTGGGACATCATGTCTCGCTCCATCCACCAACGTCACGTTGCACCACAGACTGTCCAGGAGTTGGCGGATGTTTTAGTCCAGGTCTGGGAGGAGATCCCTCAGGAGACCATCCTCCGTCTCATCAGGAGCATGCCCAGGCGTCGTAGGGAGGTCATACAGGCACGTGGAGGCCACACACAATTTTGAGCCTCATTCTGACTTGTTTTAAGGACATTACATCAAAGTTGGGTCAGCCTGTAGTGTGTTTTTCCACTTTAATTTTGTGTGTGACTCCAAATCCAGGCCTCCATTGGTTAATAAATTTGATTACAATTGATGATTTTTGTGTGATTTTGTTGTCAGCACATTCAACTTATTGAATTCAATTCAATGACAATATTTCATTCATTCAGATCTAGGATGTGTTATTTGAGTGTTCCCTTTATTTTTTTGAGCAGTGTATAAATCTATGTCCCTCTGACATAAACACAGAAATCAGACTTCTGGGAAGCAGGGATTAGTAACTGATCTTTAGAAATGGGTGAAAGCAGCCTCCCTCTTTGGCCTCCTGAACCAGATGTAACCAGCTGGTACACACAAACACACAGTGGAACACATACACACAGAATGACCAGCAGGCTTTTGGCCAGAACTTTTGTCCTTTTATTTCAGCTGGGTGAGCGGACACATAATGGAGCCAGAAGGAGGCCCAGTTTCAGCTCTGCACAGTCCCTGCTTCAAGACATCTTTATGGGCAGTGAATCTTTGCTATAGATGGCAGCAGCTCAGTTAGACTGATGAAACCTTTATCCAGCTAAAGAGTATGGCCAAAGTTAAATATCAGAGAAGGGTTAAACTTTCTGTATGAGAATGCAATGTGAGTTTCTCACAAGATGTTCAGATCTGCTTGTTTAACCCAGAGCACGCAGCGGGGGAGAGAAAGGGAGTGATGTTGAAACTCACAGAATGAGGGGTGTTGGTCTCATCCCTGAAAACACAGGGAGGTTAATGTGTTTCTGCACATTATGCTGAGTCTTCAGTTTCTTACAGACACACCTATTTAGATCCCACGCTACAATGCAACAGCAATGTTTGTTTTAGCTTTCCTTTTATTCAGAGTCACGCTGAAGCTGTATGTACCCATGTTCTCAAGTTTAATTGGAGATTTTCTTGTAATACTTTTAATACCTCATCAGTTGAACCATCCCGGAGAGATGCTGGAACTAAAAAGACCAAAACCAGAAAAAAATAAAGCAAGGCACAAAACAGAGCTGAAAAGAAGGTAAGGCTGACACAAATGGAAATGACATGAAAACCCAAGGAAACCAAAGAGTATGCAGAAATACACCAGACAGTGTAATCAAAAACTAAAACCTGGGGCCTGTTTCACAGACCTATGATAAGATGCATGATTAAGTAGAGATTTGATAAAATGGATGTGAAAATCCTAACAGTATGTTCTCACAATTGTTTTCCTAATTTCTAAATGACACAATAAATGAAGATGTCCTTATGCTGGGATGTTTTTCTGACATGAAAGACAATTTTGGGCTTCAAGGTTTAATCCTGCATTAGTAATTTCAATATTCAGAAGATGCATTAACTTTATAGATTTATGGCTTTAAATATCCAACACCACCTTAATCTGAGCAAAACCAAGCCACGCCTCCTTATCACCTCACTGATTTGAGCTACGCCTCCACCTCACCCGACTGATCCAAACCACGCCTCCAAAACACATCACTGATCTTGCTAACGCCTTCACCACACCTGACTGAACTAAATCATGCCTCTACCTCACCTCACTGATTTGAGCTGCACCTCCACCTCACCCCACTGAACCAACCCATGCCTCCACCTCACCCCACTGAGCTAAACCACACCTCCACCTCAACTCACCGATTTGGGCCACACTTCTACCTCACCTTACTGAACCAAGCCCTGCCTCCACCCCACTAAACCGAAACCACTCCTCCATCACACCTCACTGATCTGGCTAACGCCTTCACCGCACGTGACTGAACTAAATCATGCCTCCACCTCACCTCACTGATTTGAGCTACTCCTCCACCTAACCCCACTAAATCGACGTACGCCTCCACCTCACCCCACAGAGCTAAGCCACGCCTCTACCTCACCTCACTGACTTGAGCTATGCCTCCACCTCACTGAACTGAACTATGTATCCACTTCACCTCACTAACATGAGCCACATTTGTACCTCACCTCACTAAACCAAGCCCTGGCTCCACCACACCTCACTGAATGGAGACACGCCTCCATCTCACTGCACTGAATTGAGGCATTTTTCCACTTCGCCTCACTGAATCGGGCCACACCTCCACCTGATGCACTGATCTGTTTTTATTCATTTTTGAGTCATGCATGAAAACATGGGATATATTTAGGGATGAATCAGCTACGGTAAAACACAGAAGTGGCTAATCAAGAGAAAAAGGGCAAACTGCAGTGGACATAGAGTTCATCATAGAAAGTCTGCTGCCATAATTCTAATTCACATTTTTATAAAACCCCAAATATCCTGCAGAACTACACCAATAGAAAAAAATCCCTGAAAATGGCTGCCAGGCAAAAAGACAAACCAATACCCTCAGTTAGCCTCACCATGCATTCAAGGCTATGACACTGCCATCATTGTTGTGCACTGGCGTAGTGTTCAATAACTTCAGCTAATCACCTTGATTCTTGCTACACTGTGTGATGTCGTCACTCTGCATTAACAGAACATATAATTAGCTTTTTTAGGTGTTTCTTGAAAAAACTGTATGAATGTGAAATCCTGCATTGAAAATCCAAGTTATATTGTACTGTTGTAAAGTTGTTGGTGAGAAGAAATACACCTCTGGCTATCGTTAGATACCTAGATTGTTCCAATTTGTCCCAATGAATAAATCTCTCGGTTATTACCAGTCAGTTGTTAAAGACATAGTACAAGAATATATATTTTAAGTAAAATTACTGGCATTCTCAGACCCACTATAGTCATGAGACAATCATTCATATGATCGAGTTTTGCCACACATAGACCACCGAGTCTCTGCTGATGCTCTCCAACAAGTCACAAGATAAACAACTACAGCCAGAATTAAACCCTTTCATATCACAAGATCTTCTTAGACTAAAATCTCTGTCCTCGAGTCAAAAAGTGTCTTAGTCACCAAAGTGAGTGTTTATGGTTTGGTTGTTGTTCTGAGGAGGTTCTACATTGGATGCAGAACAGCTTTCTGCAGGAGAACGAGGAAGGTGTGATTGTCTGCCATGATGTGTGTGACAACTGGACAACGTGCCTTTCAGTGATGGACCGTAGACACGTTTACAATATAAAGAAGCCTCGCTGTTGAGAAGTACTCTCAGTAATGAAGTTAAATGCTTACTCGCAGCCGGGGAGTGTTTAAAATGCCAGGATAGGCTGAACCCACAGACATGCTATTGTGATATGAAAACTGCTGTGTACAATAATATGTTGTAAAAGCTGGATCACTTATGAGTTATTCATTTTTCCAGTAGTATTTTGTTGTTACGCTACTACAAATACTGGTGTAACTGGGTTATCATCGATTTGAAACAGAAATTTTCACCCAAGCTTTGACTCCCTGGCTGCTGTGTTGCGATGTTGTGTTTGATACCTCCAACGTTTCCCTTCCCTTCTTCTGTGATTTTTTTTGGTTTTGACATGATTTCACACAAGGCAGCAGTTTGAGGTGTTGCCCTAAAATACCGATGTGCCTCTTTTTATCTCAAATGTTTCAAATTAACCAATCAGAGGCGCACAAGACCATCATCCTCGCTTGGTGTAGTAACCTTAAAGTGAATGTAAATGTTGGAATTTGATGAAAGGTATAAAATGATTCATTATTTATTTACACCGCCCAGACTCACAATAAACATTGTCCCAAGGCACTTTACAAAACAAACAGATCCAATTTATATACAGAAATATATAGTCAGTTCAGTTCTGTCATATAGTGAAAGCCAATTATTCCAATTAAATATCTGGCTTCAGCTGTACACCAAAGATGTTTTATTCTACAACTGTGTGCTAAAATCTAAAGAGACCAGAAAGATTTAATAAATAACTATTTATAAGGTTAATACCTGTTTTAATTGTAGATTTCTGCATTAAACATATTTCTAAAAGGCTGAGGTAAGTAAACATTGCTCCAGTCTTCATTTCTGAGGCACTAAATAATCACATGCTACACTTGTGACCAGACATACTGAACAATAGAGATAAAGGAAAATGGGACAGAAAAAAATGTTTGCTAGAAATCCTTGTGCAATAGAAATCATTGCATGTAAAGATGCATTCAAAATTATATTCAGCAGAAGTAATGAGACAGATGAATGAGAGCCCTGACTCTCTGTGACATGATGAAAAGACATAGTAAAGTCACAATACTATCATTGTGTGTTTTTCTTCTCTTTGTGAGGATTAAATGATATATCTGGACTTTAAAATGTAGATAATTATTATATTTTTCTAATTTGTGGTGCAAGTATAGATATAAGGTCAAAATTTCAGATGAAGAGCAGGTAAGTAACAGCTGGGAAAGTTGGAAAAATGTAGTATGATGTCAGAGCCGCAGTATGTCCACTGGTCACACAGCTGTTTGTTTTCCAGTATCTCTTATCTCTTTACGGGAATGTGTGGGTTTGTCCTGCCATACAGGAAATACATCAGTTCCAGTATGCACACTACATGTGTGCATGTGTCCAGAGGTGTTTGCTAATGTTTGTGGGTCAGGTTTTTATAAGGTTCTGCCCCAGTTAACTCTGTGATGGTTGATTTAAAGCCATGAAAGATTACACTGAAGAATCTAAAAGAATGCATTGAAATGAATTTTATGTATTTGCTTTGCTTGGTCGAGCGGAATGGAACAGTTTCCATCCACCTTAAAACAAGATTAGCTCACATATTCAGCTATATTCTCACACTACTCTCCAATTTTGCATTATTTGCTGTTATTTCAGCTTTTAACTTTGTTCTCTCTCTTTTCTCTTCCTAGAAGCTACACCTGGCCTGACTCTGTGTCTACCTGTGACACCTTTCTGGAGAGGGGCATCGTCCGAGCTTCTGCTGGCAACAACTTAATGCTCACCCTCTACCGTTGATCCACATGTCCCTGTCTTTAGTGTTTCACCCTTTCTCTCTCCTAGACATAGCTACTGACTGAGCTTTTACTGTAACTAACCCTATGTGCTCTCTTCAGACTCTAACCTTGAAAACTGGCTCAGAGTTTATCTGTTCTTTCTTTCTAGATGAAACGACTAAAGGAGCTACATCCATTAACATTTACCTTTTCCTTCCCATAGAAAGTACTCCTGGATCAGTGCTTCTTTGTTCTCTTTGTGTCTCTGCTCTGTTCTCTCTAACCCCCAGTCGGTCGTGGCAGATGGCCGCTCACACTGAGCCTGGTTCTGCTGGAGGTTTCTTCCTGTTAAAAGGAAGTTTTTCCTCTCCACTGTCGTTACATGCATGCTCAGTATGAGGGATTGCTGCAAAGTCAACGCCAGTGACTGTCCACTGTCTCTACATGCTCATCCGGGAGGAGTGAATGCTGCAAGTCACTGACTCGATGCAATCTGCTGGGTTTCCTTACACAGAAAAACTTTTTATCCAATTTGAATAAATAACTAACTCTGACTGCACTGTTCAATGGTTAGGACTAATTGGAATGTATGTACCTGACTTTTGTGAAGTGCCTTGAGACGACGTGTTTTGAATTGGCGCTATATAAATAAACTGAATTGAATTGAATTGAATATTAACCATGTTCTTTTAACATAGTATTTGAGTTAAAACAAAATACAAGCAAATACAACAGCTCTAATTGTTACACAACATCCCAGTCGATTTAATTTACAGGGTAGATTTAGATACTAATTACTTGTAAAGCTAATTAATTTGGTTGACGTGTAGTTTGTACATCCTCCACTCTTCTGTGATCTAATTTGGAAGTAAACATTAAAGGGGTAGTTGCTAGCTTCTGTTAAAGGAATGGAAGCAGTTAATCTCTGCAGCTTCATTTAGTATAAATCCAGAAGTTGGTCACAGATGCTAAAGCAAATCCTGAGTAAATATACATCCAGACCTAATAAATGCCAGTAGAATCCAGAAATCAATTAATAGAACCTGCCTGACAACATAAAGTAGGCCAAAAGATCTTAAAAAGCAACTCAATCTAGAGCAATTGAAGAACAGAGGAGAAACAGTCACTGACATTTATTAGTCTGGAAAGGGTTGCAAAGTCATTTCTAAGGCTTTGAGACACCAGCGAACCGCCAATATCCATAAATGGAGAAAACATGGACCAGTGGTAAACCTTTCCAGGAGTGGCCGGCCTACCAACAAGTGCGCATTGACAACTAGTCTAGAAGGTCACAAAAGAACCAAGAACAACATCTAAAGCACTTGAAGGCCTCACTTGCCTCAGTCAAGGTTAGTGTTCATGATTCAACAACAGGATTTAAATTAGGCAAAAAATGGCATCTATTAGAAAGCTGCAAGGCCAGAACCACTGTGGACCAAACAGAACACAATGGTCCATGTCACATTATCAAAAAATCTCCTTGATGATTCTCAAAACTTTTGCGAAAATATGGTGTGGACTAATGAGACAAAAGTGGTAGTGTGACGGTCTGTGGCTGCATTGCTGCTTCAGCATCTGGAGAGCGTGTCCTAATTGCTAGAACCAGAAACTCTGCTCTCTTCCCAAAATTCCTGAAGGAGAAAGTCAGTCCTTTAGTTTGAGGCCTTAAGCTCAAAAATACTTCGGTTATGCTGGAGGAAAAGGATTCAAATCACACCAGCAACTTCACCTTTGTTATAATAAAATGCAAGTTTTGGAGTGGCTTAGTCAAAGTCTGAACTTAATACACAGAACTTAATACAGATGCAGTGGCTTGACTATGAACACGGTCCTCATGTTCGAAAGCCATCCAGTGTGGCTGAATTCAAGCAATTCTGCAAAGAGGATTGGGACAAACAGATAATGTATAGCTAGCAGGTTACTCCGCATAGAAACACGGACTTTGGTTGCATTACACAGGTTGTCTTTGTCACAGTGTCTTTGATAATCCAAACCATTTAAATATGAAATAAAAGCAGTCTGTAAAAGAGCAAATAGCTTTTACCGGCAGGGTCATTTGTCCTGCATTATAACCAGCATAGGGATCTGAAATGTCAGATGAATTTGGTAGGCGAGGTTGAACATCAGGACAGCAAGGGGGACAGTTATCAGCAAAAGGATGAAAAAGGAAAGAAGAGATTAGAGGATAGAGAGGAAGGATGAGGAGAGGAGGTGGAGGAAAGAGGAGGCAGGAAGTGGATAAAAAGTTGAGAGATTGTAAAAAGTGACGTGAAAGCGGAAAAGATAAAATGCATTCTGGGAGTTATTCTACAACTATCAGTTTATCCAGCATGCTTAGGCTGACAACATGAGACACAGGATGTGAATGATGCCGACATGCTGATGCATCCTGTTAGCAGCAGAACAGCTGACTGTAACATCTCTGAATCCACTGCAGCTTCATGTGTCAGCAATAAGGTCCAAACTGACATTAGGGGCAACGTTGTGTCTTTTTTTAAGGGTTAACATTAAAACCATAAATCAGTAAGCTCTGCTCATGAATGCTCAATACTGACCCTGTTTAAACTCTGTTTTGTTTTCACAAGAAAAGCTGATTTCTCACCTGATTCTGCCTCTGTAGTGCTTAACAGACATTTTAAATGAGGTAGCTTTTTTAAGTATGTATGGACTTTTAATTTTCTAATAAAAATCTATATATCTTCTACAGTGCTTTGCAAACATATTACTACCCCTTTAACTATTTCATATTCTGTCCTGTTTCAACCACAGATTTTATCGTATCCTGATTTTATGTGACCGGCCTACACAAAGTAGCGCGAAAGTGTTACATTGGAAGTAAAATGATACATGTTTTTCAAAGAAAGATCAGAAATGTGTAACTGGAGAAGCTGCAGACAACTATTTACTGTGCTCTTTGGAAATATGTCTTTGAAGCAAGAGTTTCTAAAAAAAAAGCTATTGTTGGAGAAAAGTCCCATTTGCAGTTTCCCAGAAGCCATGTAGGAGACACAGCAAATATATAGAAGAAGGTGAACCTTGTGGCATGTGATGAAGAAACGTAACACTGCAGATCCGCCTAAACATAGTATCCCCACCACAAACATAATGGCGGCAGCCTTATGTTGTGAAGATGCTGTGGGAGGCAGGCTAATACAAAAGTACACCACGCTTTTCAGGTTATTGTTAAAAAATTAAACCATGTTTCTTTTTCCCTTCATTTTATAGTTATGCACTAGTATAGTGTACCCCGCCTCTCGCCCATAGACTGCTAGAGATAGGCACCAGCTCCCCCGTGACCCACTATGGAATAAGCGGTAGAAAATGACTGACTGACTGACTGACTAGTATAGTATAGCACTACTATACTGAAGACAAAGGCGCTTGTTGATGGTTGCAAGTTGTCCACCAACACAGATAATACTTTGTCCTACACATAAAATTTCTGTTGACGTTACCTATGCAAGCTAATATACCTAAAATATCTGCAACAGGGGAAACTGCAGGAAGCATCAGGATCATCATTAGGATGTTGCTTCAAGAATAAAACAAACATGGGATATATATGCTATGCACAGAAGAGAACAGGGTAGCAGAGTATTATTTTCAGAACTGAAAAACTGTTTAAAAATATGATTCCTTCAGACACTCTACTTAATGCAGATACTAAACATTTGCTTGTAATTCTCTTATTCCTGGCCAAGAAATGTACACTACTGAGATGGTCAGCACCACAGGCCCCTACAGTTGATATGTGGATATCACAAATTTCTGCTATTGTTCTAGTCGAAAAACTGACTCATGATCTTCATCAGAAGTCGGATGGATTCCGGAGGATCTGGGACCCATTGCCATCTTTCTTACAGAGACTGTAATTAATATCTGACTACTTTGAACCATGCCTGGGAATGTCTATCTGTATTTTGTGTATGTGGGCTGTATGTATGTTTTTGTCTTTTTTTTTTTTTTTTTTTTAGGTGGACACTGTAGTGCTCCTTGTTGATTTGGGGTGGGTTGTTTTTGTTTACTTTTGTTGATGTTTATACAAAGTTATGAAAATAAATAAATAAATAAAATAAAATAAAATAAAAAGATGATTCTGCAGAAAAACTCTACATGAACACAGCTTGTCAGCATAAAATCATGTTAAAGGAATAAAAAACAAATCAAGATTTATCAATTCCAACACCTTGAGGTCTGAAGTAGAAAACTGTCCAAAATATTGTAAAAACATTTAAAAAACACATAAAAGTAAAAACATTATCAAGCCACATTGCAATGCAGTTCATGGGCTAAAACAGCCTTCCTGTTGTTCTGCCTGTCATCGTGTGAAAACATTTAGTGCAATATGAAATAAAACAAAGTTGACTCTGAGCTACTGAGACTCTAAAAATCCCAAATGATGCAAGACTAGAAAACAACATGCAGTCACCTCAGTTCCCAAACAGAGCCACTTTAAGGAGAAGTGATGTCAATCTGATGGTAAGGACTTTGCTGACTGCATTTCAAATCACTTTTTATACATTATCTTAGTTTTTTATGGGCTGCACAACATCCTTCTGATTTATGCAGTGCACCTCTGCTGCAGATTATACCTGTAGCAATACGGCCGATTAAAGTTGCATGGACTCAAACCTATTTTTTGTGCCAGTCAGTACTTTGACTGTATTTGTGTGACCACAGGAATGCGTGTGTTTTCTTTGAGCCTTGGTTGCGACATTGCTGACGCCTGTGCAGAGTGAGGGCAGCGGGGTTAGTGCAGTTTAAGAAACGACAGGAAAAGACAGAAAAAGACTGTAAATCTTGATGAATGCCTTCGGTGTCTAAACTACAACCTGTTATTGTGGTCCAGCTTTCTATATGAGACCCACTGGAGAGACGACACACAGAGTTATATGAACAACTGCAGATCCAGTTTGGTCTCCTGCGGTTCAGCCCGACCATCAGTCAGGTTTAAGAGTCTGGAGACAGGAACAGCTATCTTAGCACACAGTTGGACAAGGCCACTATTGAGCTTTAGAATTTGTCCTTAGAAAAGTTTAGGAAAGTATTGACATAACATACATCTGTGCAGGAGGTCCTTGGTCTAGACACCACAGGGTGTATTCTCTGTGGAAAGGCATAGAAGGGGACACTTATGAGAAAGGAGCACAATCATCAGACTCTGTTGATTTTTGGTCTGTTTTTGTCTAAGCATGAGTAGGGTCAAACAAACTTTGCATAAATGCCACAGAAGCAACAAAAGTACCAATCTGTGAAATGAAAACCAAATTAAAAAGTGAAAAAGTATGTAAAAGGAAATGTGTGGGGTGTGTGTTGGGAGCCATTTTTAGATTCCAAGGACAGTGGATGCTTCCTGTTTGGCTTTCTATTGTTCCTGCAGTGACAGTGATCCTCAGGGAGCAGAGCTGCCACCAGGACGTCACAACATCAGCAAAACAGACTAATTTTAGCTTACCTTGCTGTGTGGAGGAATACCAGTATGTCTAACATCTTGTGGTTTTGCAATACAGTTATATATCTTAGAGGTGAAACAGATTTCTTTGGTCCATAATGGTTTGATGTGACTGGTATGTTTCACAGCTGCTCACTAACTGGGTGGACGTTGTGCTGACTCTACGCCCTTCATGCCACATGCATACCGCTGCCAGCTTCATAGTGTCATATTGTCATTAGGGACAAGCTAAATGCTGTATCTACTGCCATCTGGAGGACAGTCTGAGCACAGCAGGCAACAGAGCAGCTTGGAGACCCTTTAACCCAGAAAAGCACCACCACAGGGAGTGCCGGGGCTGCCCCCTTGTGGTGGAAAAGCAACATAGCAACCCAACAATGACTAAGACAGCAGCAAAGAATGTTTTTTTTATAAGCAGAGGCTAACAAATCTCTTTTCATTGAGAAATACATAAATAAAAATACAGCCAAAACCAATGTTTTAAATTTATTGTTGTCCATACTAAAATTAGTGTCAACATTGCAGCTAACAGCCAGCAGCTACAGGAAGTTAGTAAAATAACAATTTAAAGCTTTGGTGAGTCATTCCTTTAAAGTAAAGGGATTGTTTAAGACCTCTCTACGGATTTTCTCATGTAGCAAACATTTTAGAAAATACTTACTTTAATAGAAGGTTATTGTAGTTCTTACTAGTGGTAATGCTGAGGACAATGTTTTAAAATAGGTAATTATTTGAGCAACATAGGAAATATTTCTCCGCCATGACTGATATTCTGTATCCAGTTAGTATGTCTTTGATGATATTTCTTTCATTTGAATGAAAGAATTTTGTTTTTTTTTGTAAATGTCACAACTCTACAGTGTAAAAAACAATTAAAGATGTAAAGACAGAAGCCAAATAATCAAACCAACTGAAAGCATTTCATACGCAACCAGAGCAAAAAGAGTTTATACAGAGTGGTTTATCTAGAGAGCTGTTTTTAAACTGTTCGTAGTCCTGGGCAGATCTCACTTCAAATATGAGACTGTTCCAGAACCTAATGGCGAGGACTAAAAAAGGCCCTGTCTTGTTATGATACTAGGAATTTATAATAGTAGCTGGTTTGACTATCTCAAAGCTCTGCAAGGTGTGTGAGGGTAAAAGATCTGCAAGAAACTAAGATGCCAGCTAATGAAGATGTGGCTTAATTTTGGAGAAGTTGTATTCGATGAAGACAGACTGATCCATACCCAACATACAAAGAGCAATGCAAGCAGGGGGAGATAAAGACGTGGATCATTTTCTCAAAGTCCTGTTGTGGCCAGTCACAACCTCAGATGAAAAAAAGCCTGCCTTTACAATGTAGCTAATTTGAGCATCAAGTTTAAAATCTGTATTAAAAATGAAAACAAGGTGTTGGCAAGGACCAATAGCCCCATCAAAGTCATCCAAGACTGTTGCTTTCCTAAATACAAGAATTTCAGGGTTTGTTGTATTAACTTTAAGGAAATTAATCTCTATCAAAGCTGATGTGCCGCTGAGACTGTTTGGACTGTGCCTGGACTGAAACAGAACTATTTGCTATAATGGGCAGATATCTCTGTTATCCATTAGTAAAGCTATGGAAGGACATATTGTGATTTCTGAATACTGATCTCATGATATTTCACCATGCTTCCTTCCATACAGTGGTAATCTATGTTTTTGTAAATGGCAAAAAAACTCTGAATTCATTTAGTCCTTTTTTACTCTCAAATTGACATCAGGTATTATAACTCAAAATTAGGTCACAAGCCCTTCCTTTTATCTCCAGAGGAGGACCAGAAACTCTGAAAAAGTTAAACCTGTAATCGTTCATTTCCAGTCATAGAATTCTCTCTTTAAGTAGCGGTAAGTTGTCATGTTTGTTATTATATTTTATGCTTTGTTTGTGTTTTCCTAATTTAGTATTAGAGGGTAAAGCTTAGAGTAATTATTAACATAACCCTAGATTACATGTAATTCGATTGTAAGCTAGTTTTTTTTTTGCTCTAAAAGTATTTGAATCTGATTCAAACTCAAAAGGAGGTTGAACTTACAACTGCAATTATTTGTGTATCAAAAGAACTGTCGTAGATTACTCTAAAACCTTTGGTGGTATAATTACAGCAAGTGGCCAAAGGACCAAGAAGGGATGTTCCAAACCAGATTACTTTTGTTTTACTTTTGTTTTATTTCTCTCTAATTTCAGGAAGTCAATCAAGCTTTTAACTCTTAGAACTCTTTATTGCAAAAGTGGCAACATTGAGTCCTTATTGCCAGGCTTGATGGGCAGATTAAAGTTGGATATTGTCATCAATGCAAAGATACTATATGTTTTCTGAAAATGAAAGCTAAAGGCAGCATGTATAAAATGAATAGGGGATCTAAAATTGAGCCTCGGGGATCACCACAAGAAAAGTTGAGGAGGGATATTTTCGAGCACAAACTAAAAAGCTTAAATCAGTCAGATACGACTGAAACAACCTCAAATGGTCAGCAGCATATCAGAGGCAACAACAACCTATCAGAACTCAGATTCATTGGCACAGGTGCTTCCCAGGGTTGTGTCAGCTCCTCAGTTTTATTTACTTTGTCCACAAATAATGATCAAATAGTTCAGTGTAGATCATAGGATAATGTTTTTCTTCTACCAAACAGCGCTCCAGAGTTTAGTTAGATATGGGATGTCCGCCTGGAATGCCAACCTCACAGTTAAAGTGAAATCTAAACTCACTCATCTGTTCACACAACCATGAAAGTGATGGAGAATAAGCAAGATTAGTACTGTCAGACAACTTATGACTAGTCTGTCCTTAGGCAAGGACAGAGGATAGTGCATGACCCTTCACATTTGCTCTATACAAAAAACCTGCGAATGCAACCAGTTTAAGAACTCATTCATCCCTATCTTGCTCAAATTGTTAAAAATGGAGCTTAAGGCAGACATAATTTACAACAGCACAAGATGTTAAAGTACTGAGCATGTCCAACACATACTGTACGTGCAAAATTTATTGTAAACTGCTGTGAGGTTAAAGTGTGTGACACGAATATTATTGGTCCGTTTGCTGTGATGTGGTATCATGAATATCTTTAGCTTGCAGTCCACAACAAACATCCCTACAGGGACCATAAAGTTCACTGTTCTAGAGCTAAAACCCAACGATCTGTCGACTTCAGAAATCAGGATTTAAAGATCTACTGTAACACAAGCTGCAGGCAGGTCTACCAGTAAAAAAGGAAGAACTGCCAAGAGTCCCCATCGAGTCCCCCCTTCTCAAAAAAATTCAAAATAAAAGGAAATTCAAAAACTGGTGGATAGCTTTAGAACTTAGCTTAAATGCAACATGAGCAATTTTGTTTAAACATCAATTTGAGAGTAAACAAGCCTCATCATATGATTCTGTTCAGGTTTTTATTCTCTTAAAACAATATAAGCGTCTATAACAAAGCTCTCCACCTCAAGATGCTGTAATGAGTTGATTTGTTAAACTTTGGTCTCTTGGCTTCTGTACGTCTTATTTAAAACTGTTCTGGTAATTTTTTTTCTACAAAGAATTTCACATTTTATTCCAGAACATGAAAGAGCTTTTGTAAACATACAGAGAACACACAGAAAGTAAATGTGATTATTTAAAAAAAATTTATTTGTATGTACTTACATACTGGTGTCAAAAGAGTATGCACCAAAATGTCACACTGACTCACAATTACAAAGAAAAAGCATTTCTTTCTTCAATTGCAAGTATTGAAAAACCTATGTACAGAAAAAAAGGGTATGCTGACAAGAGAACACTAGAAACTTACAGTCACAAGGATTAAATCCGACTTCGGAAAATAAAATCAAAAAGGGGAAAAAAAAAAGGATGACAGCTATAGTCTCGGTGCTCTGAACTTCAAAATGTTTCTCCATCTCAGAAAAATAACCTTGTGCTTCCTTTCCACAGTCCGCCATCAAGGTGTGATCAGAATGTGCTTACAAAAAAATATCCTTTAAAACTGCCACAGGACTGATTATATATATATAAAAATTAAACTGCTCACTGGAAAGATTTATTTTATTTTTACCTAAAAATACATGAAAGAGGATCCTTAAAAGATGTTACAGTGGGAACAAAGGAAGGTGCTGCAGATGATCATTTTTCCTGCTGTCATTTCTTACAGATGGAAAGTCCGTAAGCATCATAAACCCTGACATTTTGCCCATATGAACATGAACAGGCTTTTAAACACCACAAACAAACCAGGAATGATTTAAAAAAAGGCAGGAAGGTTACAAAGTACTTTTACAGGATCAGCAGGACAAAGGAAAAACAAAAGTCATAAATGGTGAATAGGTGCTGAAATGGAAAGATGTATATATGAACGATGAGAGCAAAATAATCCATTCCTCTCTCTGCAATGAGCAAAGTCAGAGCCAAAGGTTGAGATTTCATCAGACAGGAACCTGAAACATGGAAACAACACATTCAGTGACACTAGACGACCCAATCTCACTGCATCAGAAAGCTTCAATCATGACCACTCCTTTACACCATCTACAGCAAACTGTCCGCCACGCATCAGCGGAGCGTTGCCCAGTTTCATGGCAGTTCAGGGACACTTTTATAGTGCAGAGCCACAAAGGCCACGCAGATCTCCGACAGTAAAACGTGAATCAGATGCAGGTGAGTCTGCTCTGCAAACAACCTAAAAGCTTTGCAAAAATAACCAAAGCTGCCAGCTGGAAACAGATGCAGGATTAGAGTGCAGCTCGGGACTGCACTCGCAAAGAAGCGATGTAGAGAAATAAAACTATTTCTGTGGACTAGTTCCTCCCGTGCCACTCAGTTAGGAAATTTATGGAAAATGCAGCTAGTTCACATGGCAAGGAAAGGCAGGTCTACCCCTTTATTAAATGTAAGAACAAGAGTGTCTGAACTGATATAAAAAAAAAAAAGACACCGGCTCGGCCCGTCGACATGAAAATCCACCAAGAACAAAGCACAAAGAAAAAAACTATTGTAGTGGAGCTGATGTTGGTCTTTGTGACGTCTGCTTCAGAGGGAAATCATATTAGCGAGGTAAGGATTTCATTTTGTACAGCCGCTCCCTGTGGGATAGTTTCTCTCCTTCTCTAGTTGCTTTTCGCCTTTTTGCTGTCGCTTCCGTTCTCCTCCGGCTCGGTCCCCTGGGGCTCCTCCTCGTTTAGCTTTCTCTTCTTCATGTCGTCCGACTGAGCGGGGTGTGGCCTGAACGTGACGATCATGCAGGTCATGTTGTCACATCCTGTACCATCTCCAGATGTGTCAGGTGCCAAACAGTGGTCCAAAAGCTGTTTAGATGACATACAGAGATTTAAATAATAAATGACACCAACTTAACAAATTGTTAGGACTCAAAAGCAGCCTGTTCTTACCTCTTCCACGATGGAGGAGAGAGCTCTGATTTTGCCATCCAGGCCTGGTTTGATCCTCTCAGCAATGAAGTCCACCACCTCCTGACTGCTCAGCACATTCCTGCAAACACATTTACAGAAACGGTTCTTAAAGGTGTTCTACCACGAACATTTTCACCAAAAAAAAAGAACATGGGGAAAAAAGTGGGAGAGTAAAAATTACCATGTTTAAAGTTTGATGAGTTTGGAGGATAATTATTTAAAATCACATTGTGAAGCTGATGATAAAAACACTTAGACCAACCATATGTGAGCAGCGACTCATTTTCTCCGCTGTGAGCTTGTTGATCAGCTCTGGGTTTTTATAAAATTTAATCAACTTATTACCACTTTAAGCTCTTTGGATATTTAGCCTTTTATTGTTCTTATTTTGAGCTTGTTTCTACCATTTTTTGGGAATCCAACCCATTTCCTTCCTGCTGTTCCAGTCTCTGCTCTCTGGGTTTAGGGTTGCCTGCCTTCCCTCGGTAGCGGCAAGCCTTGCAGCCCTCACTGTGCTACGTCGTCATCCTGATGATGGTTAAGACTTACCAGATGCCGTCACAGGCTATGACCATGAAGTCGTGATCCTCGTTTAGCGTCAGAACTTTGACGTCGGGCATGGCAGAGATCATCTGCTCCTCTGGGGGTAACGATTTGTTCCTTTTATAAAAGTGGTCACCTGAGAAAACGTGTGCAAAGAATCTGTATTGACCAATCTGTTCATTTAGGCTGTAAATGTTCCAATGACAAAAAAATAATAATCATTGGTCCGAATGTTTCCCACCGATGGCTCTGGAGAGGTTCAGTCCACCATTGACTCGTCCATCCATGGTCACCTTCCCTCCAGCATTTTTGATTCTAGTTAGCTCCACCTCATCCTCTGGCTTATGGTCGTAGGACATGTCCACAGCTTTACCTGCACCAGCAAAGAAACACAAACGTTTCATTTCATACAAGCCAACTCAAAAATCCTTTAGTGGTTTCAATGCTGATATTTCAAAATGTAAAATAATCAAACTCAACGTACCCCGTTCAGACACCACGCAGCGAGAGTCTCCGGCGTTGGCCACAATCAGCTGCTTCCCTCTGATCAGAGCTACAACCGCTGTGGTGCCGCTGTCTGAGCCGGGCTGCGGATACACAAAGATGGAAGACGGGGCAAACTGTTAAAGCTACTGTGGTTAATGCAGGCGCTAACACACAAGTAACTGGATGAACACTTCCTCAAAGTTTAAGCGGTCTAAACATCTACTTTCACAATAGATTAGCACCATTTTATGTTTGTATATCTATAATCAAACTGAAATATTTAAAATGCAGCCTAATTCCTGAGCAAACGTAACCATGACTTTAACATATGTGGCTTTTTGCACTCCACTCCCCACAATATTAGAATTAATTTACAAATAATAGATTAACTGGTTGCTTCCCTTCCAACAGACCTCTTCTTTTCCATCCATTCCAGGTAGACACATCTCCTCCTCTTCTTCATCCTCAGAGTCCTCCTCTCCCTCCTCTGTGTCCTCTTCCTCCAACTCACTGCTGTCTGCTTCTCCCTCATCACTCCCATCCTGAAAGTTGAAGGAAAGTTCTATCAAGTGATTCAGTGTGAACTTTCGCAGCCTAACACAGCATTTTCTTCTGGTCTCCTTTTCTCACCTCTTCGTCACTGCCCTCCTCCTCCTCCTCTCCCTCCTCAGACTCTTCACTGTCATCAAAAAACCTGGATTTGGCATCTCCAGCAGCCTTTGAGGACACAGAGGAGCAGGAAGGCCCTGCATCTCCTTCTGCCTTGCCAGCCTTTTCCTCTCCGTTGGAGCTTCCCGACTCTCCAATCTCAGCTGCACAGCAACAAATGAAGGGGGGTTAAAAAAAAAAGTTATCAAGAAATGAACTCATTTATGAAAGCCTCTGAATGTAATGTCTTCACCTGAACCACTCCCTTCACCTCCTCCTGTTCTCCGACAGGCTCGCAGCTTAGACCCACACGCTGCTCCTTCTCCTTCCTTCACCTTCCCATCACTCTTCTCCTCCACCTCTCCATTCACTCCTTTCTTCTGTGCCTCAGGATCTTCTTTATCTTTCGAAGCCTCAGTGTTCTGGCAAGAGGCCTTCTTGGCTGCCGCACTGGGGAAAGGGAAAAGGAGCATGCTGAACCCCAGGAACTACATGCAGTGCCTTGCAAAGTATTCAAAGCATACTGCTAAAGCAACACTCGAGTGATTTAAGGAGAAACGTTTAAACGGCCTAGTCCAAGCCCAGACATCAATAAAATTGAGAATTAGTGGTTAGACTTGAAAAATCGCTGTTCACAAGTGAAAACCATCCAACATGAAGGAGCTGGAGCTGTTTTGCCTTGAGGAATGGGCAAAAATCCCAGTGGAAACATGTGGCAACCTCATAGAGACTTATAAAAGAGGCCTGCAGCTTTAATTGCTGCAAAAGGAGGCTGTACAAAGTACCTACTATACGGGGAGGTGAACAGTTATGCATGCTGAAACTTTATATTATTTTGTCCAACTGGTTGTTTGCCGGAGTACCTGGCAGCTGCGTGTTTGACAGCGTTGAGGTTCTGGCCGTAGCGTACCAGCAGCTCCTCTATGGTCATGGTGGCCTCCTCATGGAGCAAAGCCGCCTCCTCAGTGTCCACTGAAATGAGGAGAGAGACACAGAATCACAAATTTAAAGTATGTTGCTGTGGTTGTCTTGGATTTGGTGCATTTATGGAGACAAAGTGTTTCACGTTTACTCCTCTGACATTCGTTATCAGGCAGTATTTACTCACGGTCATCTTCCTCTGCAACCTTTTCAGAAGGCGGCTCCTCAGCGGGGCGCCCAGAAATCTGCACCAGCTCCTTGATGACCTCCTCTGTGGTTATTCTGCCATCGATGGCCAAAAATGCATCCTCCAGCGCCTGCAAACACATAAATGTCAGCTTTGGAAAATGTACCATTGACTAATGTCTAACACCATCACAGCGAGGCAGTACACATACAGGCGAATCTCAATAAATCAGAATTTAAACAAAAAGTTAAATTATTTCAAAATAAACTTTTATTCCAAATGTTTAATTTTTGTCATTATGGTTCACGGCAAATGAACAACCAAGATTCAGTTTCAGAGAACATTTTATGTACAAAAATGGTTTTGTCAAGTCCAAGTTATCACTGAATCCCTCCACATAGAGGGTGGGATACAAAAGGTCATTGCTAAAAAAGGAAGCTGGATGTTCATAGAGTGATGTATCCAAGCATATTAATTGAAAGTTGGGTGGAAGGAAAAAATGGGAGAGTTTAGCTGGACTAGAAGCAGTGTGACTTGAGAAAACGTGGGTGACAGGGTCAGAAGCCTGGAAGTGGCCTTTTGAACAACCTGCAGGGTCTCCAAAGATGTCTTGTTCAGGCAGGTGAGTATCATGTTACAATAATCAATTCTTGATTAAATAAATGCCCTGGGGATAAAACATTTATTTTTTTTCTTATTATCCTTATAAAACTTCCTATGGTTAGTGATACATTTCTGAAATGAAATAACAGTTAATCCCATAAGCACTAATGAAGCGTCTTGGGTAAAACGGGGAAAGGTCAACCGCCAAAGCGCACCAGGTGTTAAATGTAGTTATAAAGGATGTTTTTGTCTTCCCTGGATGCAGAAGGAAACAACATTGTTTGCTCGTGTAAAAAGTCTGAAAACTGGGTGTCACTTAATAATGGCCAGTTGGATCTATAAAAATGCTCCTGTAATATTCTACCTTTCTAAAAAGCTGAACACTCCAGGGTCACTCTGTGTGTAAGGAATCGATATGAGTTTCCCTTTTTGAATTGAATTACTGAAATGAATCAGCTTTTTAATTAGATTCTAATTTATTAGGATGCACCCGGATCTGCTCACTTCTTCAGGATGAACACGTCATGCAGTAGTGCCAGCTTCTCACCTTCTGCAGCTTTCCGTCTTTGTACGTCCTCTGCTCTTTGATGATGTCAGGAAGATACTTTGAACAGTACAGGGCCACCTCTTCACCTAAATGAGAGCAGCAGGCAATATAAATCCTCTAGATAGAAGAGCGACATGGTAAACGAACAAACCGAGGAACGCCATGGAAACACCACAAAAACAGGGATGACGGTAATAAAATGAGACAAAGCTGCACCGTAGTTTCCAGGGATCCTACGCATTTTTCATTGTAGAATTACATACTTTCACCTTATTTGAAGAAATAACATATTTGAAGACATTACAAGAAAATTGACCGTTTTACCTCCATGTCCATCATACACAGCAAACATAGCTGTCTCTTCATCAAAGTCCGGGTTGCAGTTGTGAGCGTCCTGTGACATAAAAATGAACCAAAATGTTAAAAAAGGCTGGTGAGGAAAAAGTACAAAATTTCAGGTTCAGAAGTGACACAAATGAAGAAAAAAACATGTTGGTTATGGTGGTCTCCAACAATGGTCCACAGGGCACACTGTCCTGCAGGTTAAAGATGATTGCCAGCTGCCTCACACACCCACTTCAATTTATAATTCATAAACGGGTTTCTGCAGAACCTGATGGTCGGCTGAGGATGGGTTGCAGTCATTTTACAGAGGCGTGCTGGAGCAGAAACACATTTAAAATATATAGGAGGCTGGGCTGCTTTAGAAAATGTGTTTTAGGTCGACTGAAGATGTGAAAACTCTCAGAAAATCCTGAGGGGTGCTTTTCATTTCGACTGTTATTGAGTACCTTTGTGGTTTTGGTTCAAATGGAGCCACCAGCTTTGAGAACCAACAATTTAAAGTAATTTTGTATGATCTACTCAGAATTTACAGTACGGAAACGTGGTTACATGAATACAATAAATAACTACAAGAAGAAAGTTGCTCAAAGCCATTTTAGTTTGAGAGTCATGATCTCAAATCTTGCATAAGTCTTCAGAAATAAATGGACAATAAATAAACGTTTACCTACACAGCATTTTATTGACTGTTAATCTCTATATCATAAAATCATGATAATATTTAACCACAAACAAAAATAAACCGATACACAGTGGTGTAGTTAAACTGGTATAAATTGTAAATAGGAAAGATCGAATTGGCAATGTGAAGATACAAAACTGACCCAGATACACATAAACACAAGTTTCCACAGTTTTGATTCTTTGACTTTGACTTGTTTGATGTTTCTTGCTTAAGATGAATCAGGTCTGTCAGGCAAATGGTCATGAAATACATTTTGCCTACAGACTGATTTAATCTCAGGTGGTCATTTATAACAATCTGAGGGTGACGATTCATGCTCAGATTGGTCCTGGCATGTTTAGATCAGAGGTTTCAGCTTAGATTCACATACATCACTGTGGATCTGCACAATTAAGCAGCTGATGGGTGGGAGGAGCCTACATTTCAAGCAGCATATAAGCCAGTGCATACGCGAGACGACTCAATCAGATCCAAAATTTAGAGTGGGGTAAGCCCATCTCAACTGTATGGCTGATATAACCATACATAGACTGGTAATTGGTGGGTCCAATGCAGAAAATGTCAGTATTATTCATTAAATGCATTAAAACTAACTGATTTTGGTCTATAAATGTGTTGAACAACATGTACTTTGATGAACTTTTGAGTTAAATACAAATAAGATTGATGTTAGGAACATGTGCTCTGATGCATAAATGCTGCATGATATCAGGAAAACATGCGATAAGATATACAACTCATATCTTAATAACATAAGATATGACTTGTGATAAATAAATACTTAAAGTGTTCATGTCTTCCTGTTTTGGTTTAATTGCCAAGTCTTTAGTTTCTTCATGACTCTACCACCTCACTAACACTTCAGCTTCTAAAGCATTCTTATGCTGCTTTAAAAAACAAGCGCCATAAAATATATTATTAACCTAGAGAGCCTGAATGCATAGTATTTAAATAACTAGCTCCAAGCAGTTCTTGCAACATTGATATTGTATTCAGTCATGTTACAATGACAGAAAATTTGCAATATACTGTGCAGCCCTAATGACTATTTCTATCTAAGCACCTGTAGCACGTTTTCTTCTTCTCTGTGTTACTAGTAATTCAAAAAAAATAAGATAAAAAAACAAAACACAAAAAGTGGAATGTTATCTATGGTAGTTTCTACATATTTCTGGTGTCAACAGTTTGATCTAACAAGCCATCCCTGATTGAAGGTGACCACCACTTCTGCTGTCTGAAAACCCCTTCCCTCCGTCTCAACATTTATCTGCGGGCTGGTAATAAATGGACCCAGGGATTTAAAACCCAGCTGGAAAAAATATATAAAAAAATAGAAACACTGCTAGACTTTGTTTATTTTGTACGACAAATATGTCACAGCGGAAAAACAGTGGAACTTCTAAAAATAGATTTATTTGAATACATTTCCGACTGGTGCTTAAACATTCATTTTCCTCTGAACACAAATGTGCAGGACAGTTGTAGCAAGCGCACAGGTCACCTAGCTGCACAACTCTCGGTTCATGGTTTTGTTTTGCCAGTTTATGCTTCATTTGTTGTTACATAGACATCTCTTCCAGAGTAAAATTTTCTGAGCTTTTCCTCTGCATTCTACGACAACAGCAGAGACACGGATGGTGGTGGCGCGACATGCTCTTCCAGAGCCATCAAAAAAGTGCGTGCAATAAGGAGAAATAGTGCAAATATTCTGTGTGCAGCATACCCCAAACAAAGCATCTCATGCAGCATATCTTTGTACAATAACAAGGTTATAGCATTTTCCCTGATGGGCGTCCACAGGCAAGTGCGGATTGACTTCGGCTTTATCGCAAACCTAGAGATGGTGGTGAGGGTACTGCTATCATTTCTCAGTATGCAAGCAGTACCAGGACTACCAAAATGTATGCTCATTGTGTTAGGTGGCGACTGATGGAAGCTGTGCAATACGTCTACGATTGAGAGAGCCTGTGAGGTCTTTAAACTCTGCCTTTGTTTTATTAATAGTTCACATAATACCTCCATCAATGTTTTACAAATGATTTATTAACCTGTTACGCAATAAACAACTGTGATGATGAGTGTTGTGTCAGATTTAGGAGTTTGTGGAGCAAATTACTTTTTGTTAAGGAGAAATTTGGTTGCAAATACAAAATCTAAAGATTCAAACTGCCTGTTTGAACAAATTAAATAATATTTAGAGGATTCTCTGCAAACTACCAACAATGTTTTTTTTTTTTGTATCTTGATTTCCAAAGATCATCCCAACACTAGGCTTTCATGTCCGACAGTCGGACCTCAGTTTGGGAATGAATGCAGGACATGTATGGGGTCTATATGTCACATAAAGTCAGTCACTCAGCAGCAGCAGGCCGACAACACCTTGACTTTGTTAAAACGCTGCAGGTGATGCGCAGGAATATTTTTTTCCTGGGTTTGTCTTTAAATGTATCTTCTCAATATGAACCAACAGACCATCAAGATCTTTATAACATGCAGTTTCTCTTCTTACTCCAGCCGATTTCGCATCGTTAGGTTCAATAAACAAGCTACTATGATGGATGAGGAGTGGATCACTTTCTGTCTCACCTCCATGGAGACCCGCCAGCCCTGCATGGCAGAGAAGCCGTAACTCATGCTGCAGTTGCCGCCGTCGGAGGAGGTCTTGGTCGTGTTCGGCTGCGACAGATATGCCCCCATGGTCTTCGTCTACAATGGCTTCCCACCGGGAGAAAGGATGACAGCACATGTTAGTTCCTTATATAAAGATACATGGTTATCAGCGAATGAAGTTTAGTCTCATTTGAGCAGCTTCACAGGATACCGCCGTTAACCAGCTAGCAGCAGTTAGCAACAGCACAACAAAAAGTAAAAAAGGCACCAGCTCGGTGCTATCAGAAGCCAATCCGGCTAAACTTCCAGCAGGAACCCCTGCCTCCGACAAGCGGTATGCAGAGCTGCAACACACCTACCTTTACTGGCCGAGCAGGTTTAGCTTATAAAAGGTTCAGAAGGTAGATTCACATAAAAATTATTACACGTGTGAAGGTAAAAGCCGCTATCTTCTCCTCCCTCTCCTTCTGCTGCTGCTACTTTTACTTCCTCTTCTTTACAGCCAGAGGTGGTTGGCATACCAGCTCAAAGGAGCACTACCGCCACCCACTGGAGGGACTGTTAAAATACGCCATAAACTAACGAAGGAGTTTTTTTTTTCATTAACATGTCATTGGGATGATTTTAATAAAACAAAACAGTTGTCCACTAAACACCATCTGGTGTTTTTGTATCATAATTGAGACATTGAATACGTTGGTGACGTATTTATTGTCTGACCGACCAAAAACATATATTCTTTATGCCTAGAAAAAAAATGGCACACTTATTTGGAATTTAATATTGTCAAAACTTTTATAAAAATGTTATTCCATGGATTTGGCATTTTTACACAGGATATGAATAACACATTTAGAAATATTAGCATAGTAATCTTTTATAATTTTAATTTCTCTATGAAAGTCCAGGAAAATTGATTTTTGTCTTTGTTTAGATTTTCACTTAGAATTTTATACAGTATAGATGTCAGGTTCAAACAACCTAAAGTATTTATAACATCACAAAAAGAAGAGAAAGACAAAGAATTAGTTTCTCGCTGTGAGGAGAACGGACAGAGATGTGCTTCAGTTACAAATCTACCGCTCTGAAAACCATCTGTCTGCACCTCTCTTTTTATTACCTTTGGGGGTTCCCTAGTTACAATAAACGTTGCTGGTCTGAAGGGCGGGAAAAACAGCTGCAACGTTAACAGGTCATATACACCATTATCTTGTAACAGTACACTTCCACAGTCTCCCCCATCTTAAGATCAGTGTGTCCTCTGTTCAGCACAATCAGCCACCATCTTTATGACATCCTCAACTGTGACTGCTTCCTTCCCGGCTCCACCTTTGATCCTTGCCTGCAAACAACTCATCATATGGTGATACAGCAGATGGTATAGGTTTAGTGTCAAAATGTAAGGGCTGTAATTTTGAGGTTAAGTTTTGGGTTAGGGTCCCCAGCACTCCATGGTCATTTCTATGGGTTATTTTGGGGGGGGTTAGCTCGTTAATTACTGAAATCATGGTAACTCATGAAACGTGATGAATGAAAAGTCAACAGCACTGTGTCCCGGTACCGAGCAAACGTTTTGATATATATTGTGTTGGTGCGAGACTACGGTTCGGTCAAAGCCGCATTAAGGGTGGTAGACGGCTGGTAATCAAATAATGAGGCCAATTTAACACATAAAGTCCTCAAGTAATCCATGTATGTGTGTGTTTCTGTTGTGTCACTGCTTCTGTAGCAGAGAGGCAATGCAGAATCACATATATTAGGGATGAAGTGAAAAGTGAGGAAGAAATTTAGACGGGGCCTCAGTGTAATCTTGACACCTGTGCTTTCTTTGACTCACGCAGCAACTATCTGTCTCCCCCTTAGCCTAGCTTTTAACATGGTTTTGAGGCGCATGCTCCCAGAAAAGAACTGTAAAGATTGGAAACCGTATCAGGGCTATCGATGTCATTCTTGGACCGGTTTTCTCAAACAGGACATTAGGAACGATAATATCCATCCTTTATTTTTGGAAAATAATAATAAAGACACAACACTAGGTGAAAATAGAGGGAAAAAATGGCAATTTTGACAAAATGTTTGAACATGCTCCCGAACAAAGTCTAATATCTCGGAAACCGTACATGGTATTTGAATAAAATGGGTCATGTAGAACTGCAATGGTTGAAGCAAAAAAATCCTCGATCATGGAGATTTAGTAATCATGGCTGTCTTGGGTGTGTGGCTGAGTGTGAAACAGAGAGAATAGAGGCAGAAAGAAAGACTCGTGGGTGACAGCAGTATGCCTCGTCCCCGATCCTGGAGATTTTCATAGCATACAGATAGTATACAGTAGGAGGATACACAGAGCTATAAATAGAACAGTGGGATTAATGAATGGCCAGCCTCATTGAAAATCAGTGGGAGAAGGCTGTTTCTCACTCACGAATTCTTCACTCTGTGGCTGCCTCTGGCCTAGGGGGGTTTGAAACAGAAAAGGCGCATGCTAGAAAACTTTAAAGATATTGTGTGAAAGCATAACCCGGCCCTACAACTGTAAAAATGGGACTATAGACGAAATTCTGTGGCCGTTTTTATCAGAAACGGAATTTCCTGAAAAAATCCCCCTTTCTACACTCTAAAATATATCTCCATGGTATAAGACACACAAAACTTTGTGAAAAGAGAGGGAGTCTAATTTTAGAGAAAAAGACAAAAATGCCTGAACATGCTCCCGAACAAAGTCTAATATCTGGAAACCGTACATGGTATTTGAATAATTTGAAAACTGTGGGCGACAGCCCAGTCCCTCGTCCCCGATCCTGGGATTTTCATAGTCTATGTCATCACAGTATAAAAGAGGAGGAATGGAAAATATGGTGTCACTCGTGGATTACTTGTCAAACACTCCCGCTGACTCATTCAAAATTTTGGATATATGGATTTTTGGCGCTTTTTCTGGGGGAATTACGTCAACCATGGTAACTGGAAACCCAAAAATAATTAATAGCACACCTCCATTTTAAAGAGCACGTTTTTGATATAGTAATAGGTGGTGCGGCTACAAACGAGGCCGCATTAAATTGATAGGAACTGCCTCTCAAAAGTGCATTTGTAAATAAACTAGAAAGCAAAATTTCGAAGAAATTTAGACGGGGCCTGCCTCTTGGTGCGTGCTTGCCGACTAGATTTAGCTATTTAAAAATCATTATGTGTATGCAATTGTCACCTTAGTTTCGCCCCCTAATGACGACAAACCGATCAGCGTGCATGGTTACCCCCCTGGACCACACCCCCCTGGGGACACCTCTGAAAACCGCAGAACTTTATTAAATAGCGGGGATGTAAATTTTCCCGAGACAAGTTCAACATTTTGGGGTCGGAAGGGAGTACAGTCCTCAACTGTTTTCTCTAAATCCTATATAACTATTGCTCTAAGATGAAAAAAGAGAAGCTTAAGGTAACTAAAATTATCATCCATTTTACCAAATGGAGTCTTTTAGCTGTAGAATCTATTTCTACAGCTGCAGCTTCTACAGTTACTTTTTAACTATTTTTTTTTTTCAGTTCATTTGTTTCTCTGTTTTTAGATCATCTCTACAAGTTGCTGGTGCAGATTAGATTACTCAAACATTTAAGCAGAGGAAGAAAGGTTCTGTATCTACTTTTTGTCTTCCTTGTTTTGTAGATGTAAAAACATCCATCTAAATAACCCCTGTGTTAAAAAACAAAACAAAATGAAATCTAAAAAACATACAATTTGAAAGATTTGCTTCCTTGTGATGACACCATCCGGTTAATGACCATATCCGGTTACGCTACCGGAAGTCCCGCCACCGGAAGTCCCGCCTTAGGATGTCCCGCCAACGGAAATCCCGCCCAACTGTCAAAATTTTCACACCTCGTTTGATTGAAGGGTGTACATATAGTGTGTTCATTAGTTTGATTTTGTTTCTCTTGTTTTTTTAACATACTCCTCATATAATCAGCTAGGTTGGCTTCTTCATCTAACTCCCACTGATTTTTGAACTGTGGTAATCTGTATGGTCTTCCAAATAACGTTTCTTAGGGTGTTAGCCCTGAGGTGCTTGTAATGTTTATATATAGTTTTACTAGATCCATGGTCTTCCTGTCTCTTCAATACATTTTTTCAGGCGGTTCTTTATAGTCCCATTCATTCTTTCCACTAATCCAGCACTTCGAGGGTGGTAAGCGCAATGGTTTCATATTCCTATTTTCTTTATTATTTGATTTACAAAATGGGTTCCATTGTCACTATTTTTTTCTCTGGAATCCCATATCTGGGAATAATATCTTTACACAGTGTTTTTGCTACAGTTAAGGCATCTGGATGTTTAGTTGGAAATAGTTCTATCTATTTAGAGAATGCATCTATAATAACTAAACAGAACCTTTTCCCTTCACTGTGGTTTAGCTCAATAAAATCCATGTGAAATGTTTGGAAAGGGTATTGAGGTTTTGGAAATTGTCCCCTTCGTGGTCTTAGATTCCCTTGTGGATTGTGTTTTGCACATGTTAAACATCTTCTACAAAAAATTTTTGAATAAGAGTTAAATCCACATGTATAATATTGATGTATCTGTCCTACCATCCCCCCTTTTGAGACATGTGAAAAACCATGGCTCAATATTGCTGCCCATTTGTATAGGTTCTTTGGTAGGATAGGTTTATCTGGTCAAATATAGACTTGATCTTTTTTCCATGTTTTTTCCACATTTCTAGCTCCTGTGGTGGGCTTTGTTGTTGCATTTCTTTTAACTCAACATTGCCTATACTATGCTGTTTTTCCATAACTAATATTTTGATTTGTCCTGCTGCAGCCGCTTTTGCTGTTTTATCTGCAAATGCATTTCCTTTTATGACATCATTTGTGCCAAATTGTGAGTTTCACACATACGGGCTGCTAATTTTTTTAAAGGGGGGTTGGTACTGTTTTTCAGTAAGTTTTTTAAAACAAATCACATGCGGTACTGGTTTCCCAGTAAACGTTCCCAGGCCCTTTTTTCCCAAATATTGAGAAAATGCCTGCCCCAGTTGCAAATGCATATTGACTATCAGATAAATATTTTACTTCATCATTTGAAAATTAGTTTGCGGGCCTCATTTTTATTTCAATAAGCCTGCAGCCTGTCCCAGAATAATGTGAAGGTAAAATTGTTCCGCTTTTAACACTGTAATTTTTTCGTCACTAATGCAAAATCCTGTTTGTGTCTTTCCCTTTTCTCATTTTTTTTTTGGAGGAACCCTCTACATTTGACTTCTTACCCTGTAACCAGGGGTTTTTTTCCCGCAAAACATTCAAGTTTTTTACTTCTTTTTTTGCCCAATTCTTGAAAAATCATGGGTGAATTCCATCTTTTAGGTGTAGGAACAAAAGTTGCTGATTTTTAAAGGGGGGCCCCTTTCTAATTTTTTAATTGGGGGTTTTTGACAGTAAGGTTGAAAATGGGAGGGCAATTTTCTAGGGCAGGTGGGAAAAAAAGTCATGTTTTTTTTCGTAAAAAATGCCCGAAACTGCATGGGGAACTCTCAAAGTTAAAGGGGGGAATAAAACCCATTGTAGGGCACTGACTTCCCTTGCCATTGGGGGCTGCAATTACAGCCTCACACAATATGTTTTTTGGCACACGCAACACTTTCCCAGTTTTTTAAAAGGGAAAAAAGCTATTGGTTTTTTTTTTTATCTCCTGTTGTTTAACCAAAACTGAAGTCTAAAATGTCCCTTGCAATCTACCATCTGAACAAAAGTTTTACTAAAATCTGGTAATGGGTAAAGCAATACTGGAAATAGAACTTGTTTTCTTTTCACCCAGTTCAGACTCATTTTTCAGCTCTTCCCCATACCAAATTGTTTGTTTAATGGAGCTAAATATTTCTGCTGATTTTGGCCCCCCAGTTTCTAAAAATAATTAGTTTTTGTCCAAAGGGAAAGGGCCCTCATTTGTTTTTTGTTACCCGTTTTGGAAATTTTTTAAAATTTTGCCATTTTTTCTTTCTTCTACAAATTTTTGGCGTTCCCCCGCGCTAAGGATTGTGGCCCATTTTTTGCACAAATAAGTTTTATTTTACTACTGTGGGGGAATCTTCTGCTAATTTGGGGTTTAATGAAAATTCTGAATGAAAGAAATCCGCCCCGCCGTCTCACCCTCCATTACTTTTCCCCGTGCGTCTCCCGGCCCTTCCCCGTCAGCATCCCCCGTCCGCCTGATTCATCATCCAAAACCCCTTTTCCCACGCCCTTTTTTTTAAAGGGCCTTCGGGTGTCTCCTCCTCGCTTGTTTACTGAGCTCATCTTTCGCTTCCCCAAACCCCCCCCCCGACTGTTTTGAAACGGACTCTCATAATCCTTCCCCCCCTATCGCTCGGGAGGGGCGCCCCCTCCCCTTAAATTTTTTTCATTTCCCCCCTTGTCTTTTGCTCTGGGCAAGTAGAAAGCCATCAAGAATTTCCCCACCCTTTGGGGGGGGGTGCTAAAACGTCGCCAGGTAGCCTGCCTCCTCACCGGCTTTCCCCCGCTGGGAATTTTCCCCGCCTCCAGCAGTTTTCCCCCTTCCATCTTAATCCCCCCAAACCGATCATCCTAAAAATTTCCCTGCTTCATTCATCTCGTTTTGGGATTCTCTCCAGCTTCCCCTCATCGCATACTCCCTCTTTGTGACTTCACCCCCTTTGCCACATCAGCTTTCCGTTTCCCCCTTCTAACCCCCGGCTACTTTCTTGGGTAGATGTATCACTCCACTCTCTTTCTTTTCCCTTTTTTAAATGTGCCTTCAAACGTGGGGTTTTTCCCCACGCCTCTTTTTTCATTCGGCTGATCATTTACCCCCATTTTTTTTTCCCATCTTTTCGGCTCAGCTCTTAATCCTACAGAGGCAGCTCATTGTCGGGTTTCTCTCTTTTTTAACCTCTCCCATTTTTTCTCTGGTCCTTTGGGTCCTCAGAATGATCACATTTTCCCCAAACCTGTCAAAAAGGAACGCCTCCAAACACTTCTAACTTTCGGGTCTTTTTTTCAAAGTTAAAAGAATGATTATAAGATCAGCGCTGAGCTCCGGTCGTGAATCATTGCTGTATTGAAGGTTGACAAAGGCCCCGAAAAAAGGTTCCATGTGGGTTTTTATCTGGGATCCAAAGCAATATATGTGCCATTCCCTAGTGTTTTCGTAGATTTCTGTCACCCTTGCGGTGTCTGTCTGATAGTCGTTGTAGCTGGTGTCCATTTTTAATCTAAGTGTGCGGGGGCATTTAATCAATCTTATCGCTAAAACCCTTTAAAAAGTGCCCCAGCCACAGGGCATTATTCAAACCCCTTTGGCCATTTATCCCTGTATTGTGTCGAGTGTATTTCTTTTTGGGAGTATGGGCGAAAACGGCTATGCTTAATATTATTAAAGATTCCATAAAATTTCTTAGGATCCTCTTTTTGCCTCACCGCTCTAGGCATTGAGTCCCCAGCTGCTAGTTTTTTACCCCAGCATAATAATTAAAAACATTTGTCCTATTTTTAATATGGGTGCTTTTTTTTCACATATCTCTGGGCCTTCTCAGCCTTCTGCTTCACCCTCCTCAATAAGCCCGCTTAGACTGCGCTGTTCTTTCCACTGACAATTTATATTGCAGCCACCTTCTGGTTTCCAGCGGCTTAGTCGGCCATCAGAGGGCTTTGCTCTTCTCTTCAATTTCCAGAACTTCTGCACGGTCACAAATTGCCAGGCTTACCGCTCCAGTCTCCTTTTTTTTTTTTTTTTTTACCGTGTCCTGTCCGGCAGAGTAGCGCTAAGAATTGTTGTCTGAGTGCCAAGAAATTGCCCAACATATTTACTTTCACAAGCGGAGCATCACAGCTATTGCTTTAAGGCTCTGCTTGACATTTATATGAAAAGGAAAACAGAAGCTTGACAAAGAGAGAGATGGGGCAAACGGAAAAAGGGGAAAAAAGGAGGAGAGAGTGGAGGAGAGAAAGAAGGATGAATAGAATAAAAGATTACACCCTGCTTGCTTATACACAAAATAACACACGGTATTTATGAATGTAAAATGTACTTAGTGAGAAGTGCAGCCCAATATAGATCATCTGTGTATCTATCAACACCTGTGTGGATGCCCTTTGCATACAAGGTTTCTCCACAGAAATAAGCAACAGCGAGTGTGAGGACCCACCGACCTGCCCCGTGGCGGACACTGAGGAGATCCGAGCAACAGACATCCAAAGGCCCCCCAAAGCACAGGAACCCCAGGAGAACCACCGCCGGGACTACCGCAACCCCCCCAGAGAAGAGCAGTGGAAAGTCCCAGGGGAGACACCCAGCAGCGACAGTGCAGAAGCCCCAGGGAACCGCAGCGACGAGCCCATATGGGGGGGCCTAAGCTGATCCAGGAGAGGGAGCAGTCCAAGACCCAACCTGTCACAAAAAAAACAGGCACTCACAGTCACAGTCACCCACTCCCACCCTCATCCACACACATAAAATCACTCGCTCCCAACGTAAAGACAAACAACAATGGACGTCCTACACTCACTCACACTCCCCATGCATACTCTATACTCCAAGGTCCGGGCGCCGGCAAACCCCTAGGGCAACCAGCCCCCGGACCAAGGAGGTGGTCCCTTCCCTCCCCGGGGCAGAGACAGGCAGACAGACCCAAACCCGGGTGGTCTCGGCCCGGCCCCCACCCAGAACCCAGTCCCCACCAACCCCCATCCACCTCCGGAGAGGGGCTATGTAAAAAAAGGGGTCCACATGGCCC